>VZTF01006959.1:338231-376769 GCA_013397755.1 Cnemophilus loriae | reverse complement strand
TTTATTGTGCTTCACATCCCAGAATAAAGTGACCTAGCCTAGGTAAAATAGTAAAGCACCCACTTAAAGACTGGTCATTCCTCTAGAAGACCCACAACAAAATGGGAATAAGTGCATTTACATTTCTTGCGAGCTACCTTTTTTAAAACCAGTTTGCACAGTACAGCTGACTTTAGCAGAATTCTCAATGTTTTGGTGTACATTAAGCACATTAATAATTTTAAATACAATTACATATGCTCACATTAATTCTTATAGGTGGCACAAGCTTTGGCAATTCTATCAAAATTATATTATCTATCAAAAGTTATACAATATTAAGGCACTCTCAAGAGACATAGAGCCCAGAAGGAAAATGCAAATTCACAGCAAAGTTATAAAGACTGAATCCAATCTTAACTTTTTCACTCCACTAAATCTGAACCTTCTGATTAGTCACAAGTCTAACATGTCCCAAGTCAGGCTCAGCTTTATACTTGGAAATTCCCGGTATTTTTTTTTTTAATTGTAGAATATTTATCACACATAATTAAATATTACAAACTCTGTAATGTGTAAACATTGCTCTAATGTGTAGGTTTTTGGGAAGAGCTTAAGTCCCTGAACAATTTCTGATTTCTTGGTAATATATGGTCCATCGTTACTCTATCTATTTCTGTCATGGAAAATGAAGAGAAAGAGAGAAAAAACAAAAATGAAGCTGATTTTTTTTTTAAGATGAAACAATCACTTTTTCTATTCTTATTTTCTCATGCCTTTCTTAGAAAGGATGAGTGTCAGATCATGGGACGAATGTCACTGGTTTCAGCAAAGTTAATCCCACATATACCAAGGCTGATCCCATAAATCACATGTTCTCTAAAGAAAGGGAATGCATTTAGAAAAACAGTGGTTTCCATCCCCTGTAAGTGAGGCAGGCAGGGCCTGAGTATCACTGTCATTTCCCTGACAAACACTAGACCTTCTGAACAAGAACAGATCTCTGTGTAGAAGACCCAACATAGCTTACCATGGGTGTGCTACAGAATGCATGCACACAGGCAAACCTCCTGAGGGGGCTGCCAAAAATCAGATTATAACACCTGGAGCATGAGATGTAGGCCAGAAGATTCTCTCTAATGGGCTGAATTCAGTACAGTATTGCCTCAGCATCCATTCATAGATTATGCTCTGCATTAGGGAATAATTACCTTTGGGGACAGGACAATTTATGAAGTTCCTGAAATCAAAATATTTGGTGTACTTGTAAAGTGTCTGCCATGCTGCCACTGTTCTCTGTTCACTGTTTTGATGACAGGAGGTTTGGGTAGACCTTGGGCACGATGGCTCTTCTGTGCATTTGGACAGCTGAAAACGAAAGACCACTGTGAGTCAAGTTACAGTAAATCAGCTCTAAACAAATATTAACCTGTATGGATATCTTTGAACACAATTTCAATTTCTCAGCCTTACATAATTTGGGTTATTCCGTAAAATTAAAATATAAGTACTGCAACAGGAGAAAAATAACATGTTTGGGTGTATGTGGAGTCCTGATCTCAACCAATTACTGGTGAGGCAAACCCAGCATCTCACAAGGAAAAGTCCTAGCCACTTCTCTGTGAGTTCTTCCTTGATAAAGGCTGGGCTGAAAACTCAGTTCCACCGAAAAAACTGTGAGTTCTGCCATCCATACTATGGATCTGGCTTCCACCCTGGTTCTTTATTTGTAATCATTTAGAGCTGGTCTTTAACAAATCTCACAATGAAGTGTGGAATGTAGCTGAAAAGATATGTTTAAATGGAAAAAGTGTGCTAAATGCTCAACACTTTCACAATATATGTTCATTCTCGAGTAGATGTCATGAGGAAACATGAACACCTACATTTTTCAGAATAAACTAGTACAAGTGCTTAGATAACCAGCCCAAGCTTAAGCGTGGGTAGCACTCCCTCACAAATACAGCACCAAGTGGCCGATTTTTCGCGGCATTTTTGTATCATACCGCAATATTTTCATAGGGAATAGGACTGCCATTTTTGAAAGAGGTTAGATTTCTCTTTTATATACTTAAATTAACAACTTGTCCAATATGATGTGCAGCCACTGAAAAAATAGTCATGGACATTACAGTAGAAGCCTAAAACACTTGGGTATTGAATACAAAGTTCTTTAGCAGATGAAGCTCTAAAATCCCAATTTGTCTCTTTTTAAATGATTAACTCTGTTCAGCATGTCTGAAAGCCTATGCGTGCTACACAGAAAGCTTAACTGAGATACAGGTAAAAGATATGAACTCCTGAGACAATTAGTAGTTGTTTATGTCCTGCTCTGGGCAGAATGGCAGAGCCAGCACTCAGGTTTCCCAAGCCAACTGATAACACAACCTTCCCATGGCAGTTCTAAGGCTGAAGATACGTCAGCGTGGAATCACTGAGGTCACTTCTCTCCTTTGTTATTCCCCTTCTTGGCTCTCTCCTAAATTCAAAATTGTTTTAAAGCTAACAGGATTTGCAATCATGTAAATAAAGCACATTATATTAGCTTGCGTATCAGATATGCTTGTTTATTCTGTCCAAGGAAGAGCTAGCAATAGCATTTTCATGACATCAGAGGCGAAGCAAAGGAAGCCATTCCAACTAATTAATCTCAGTATTGTTTATAAAGAAATATAGGCAACTGATCTGTATAATTGTTCTAAGGAGTCACAGTTTGCACAGTATGTTTAAACAACGTACGACTATTAAGGGCAACTTTGAGGATGGATTTTTAACTCATCAGTACAAGGTACTTTTCAGAGTTTATCAGAAGTGTGAGGTCCACAATGGTGGAGATACAGAAAATTTTCAGAATTGTCTTTAATTAAAGCCCAGGTGAGTTTGTGGAAGGAATGACAAACTTTGTCTAACACCCAGTAATTTGTGAACTGCATAGCAGAGAGTTACCGGCAGGCATGAGAATTAAAATTATTAAGAAACTAGATTTCCACTAATATTATAAAATTTTGTGCAGAGACAATAGAACTTAAATAATAATTGTGAAATATGGTTCTCATTTTCTTCTACCTGATTCTCACCTGACTATTTGCAGCTTCTAAAGAGATTTGTTGAAACTGCAATACCCTGTAAGTATACACACTGAAAGCATCACTGTGGTTAAAATGTGAGTTAAATATGGGAATTAAATGATGTAACACTGCTTCGTGAAAACCAAGTGTTCAAAATTCACCTTTTTTTCTGTGTGAGATTGAGTTTTATAGTGATTTGGGAGCAAGTTTTTAAAGTTTTTTTAAGTTAAAATTAATTTAACCAGCCTTCTAAGAAATTGCATGTCAAAGTTTCATTTTGTTTATTTAAAAAATATGTTTAGTAATCCTTCATACTTTACTTTAAACTTCATTGAGAACTTTAGGGGCAACTGAGCTATAAACTGAGCAAATTAATACCAGCTAATACCGTTACCACTGCAATTTTTTTCTCCTCCTGTATTTCATCAAATAATCACTGCATCTTTTCTCTAGCTTGCTTTCTGTCAATACATGTGGATCAGTGATTTTTACATGTGCACTGGGTAGTTAGTATCTAGGGCGATTTGAGTTTAACTGTAGTGTTCATGATGCTACTGAACACAGGACTAAAGCCTAAATAGGCTGGGGAACTATGGTGTGGGAAGGATATCTGGTTGTTCTCCTATTGCCTTGCACACTGTTTTGCAGGCACAAATCCTTTCCATCTAATAATTAAAAACCAGATTTGTCTTTCACCCTCTGTACTCTACAAACTTCTCCCTCCATGCCCCGTTGCACCCCCCTCAGCCTAATCTACCTCCAAGTGATCCATTTTCTCCTCAGAGACTGCAGGTCAGGAGCTGAGCTCACCTCTCCTTAACACCCCTTGGATTCGGTGGGAACGCTACTACCACTGGCAGCATCCCATGGCTCCATTCAGCCGTCTTCAAATCACTTTCCACCTTCCTTTACCTGACTTCCCTGCAGCAGCTCACTGGGTCCTCAGCCTTCCAAATCCCTTCACCAAAACGGTTGTCACTGCCATGTGAGAAGACAGGGAATACATGTGAGACAGGTGATTTCTTTCACCAGAAACTAGGAAAGAACATACCTCTTTTCAATTCCAAAGACATCTTTGAATTTTTTTTTCATGATGTCTGAAATATGCCAAAAATAATTCAGAAGAATCACACTTTGCTAGTCAGCAGCTGCCAGCATTTGAAATGGCACCGCTCATCGACCTCAGCCAGGCCCCCAACAAACAGAAGCACACATCAAAAATCACTGCTGATACGCTAAATTAATCTACTTTTAGGGCTTTTCAGCAGAGCTTAAGAGGGATGGTACTTCCAAAATGTCCACTTAGTGGCTTCTAAGGTTAAAACCTAGCCTTGAACACCCACCCACACAGCTCCTGAAGGGGTGACCTTCCTCCACACACTGCCAGCCCAGCCTCAGCATCCCACTCCCACCCGTAACATCTTCCAGCTCTCACTCTTTGCTGTCTCCTCCCTTGTTCTTCAGTACTTCACTCCACTTGTTCTTCTCACACACTGTGGGGGGACAGGGCAGTCATTTTGTTGTGTCCCAAACCACTGGCAGTAAGGGGAGGTGGCAGACATTTTGTGTACAAGATGATCCATTTGTTGAAAGCTTTCCCCTAGGTCTCCATGAAGATTTGAAAAGATCACTAGATCGACAGAGGAATAGTAAATTCTGCTAGCACTGGCTGTGTTGTGACTTTTCAGAGAATTTCCTTCAGCTGCCAGCTAAGCTAGGTCAGAAACCTGCTCTCGGTGACCTGTGGCCAGCACAGAGCCACCAGACCTGTCACCCAGCCAGTCTGTCCTTGCAAAACCTGCTGAGGATAAGGAGCGGGGATGACAGTGGAATTCCTGTGTTTACATAGGAGCTATTTAATCGAAATAAAGTTTTGCTGTCATACCTTCCTGTTTTCAGAAGTTATCCAGCTGTGAGCTTCCTAATCAAAAGAGATGTGGCAGCATGCCATGGAACAGCCTCCCTTCCAGCATGTAGCCCAGAGTATTTCCAAACACCAGACTGTGCCTAGAAACACATGCCTTGGGTTAAAATTTGACTTTTATGCTATGTGCATCAGAACATACATTTATTTAAAAGAAAACACAGAAATAGCAGGCACCGAGACCCAAAGGCCACTTTGGAGAAAATCCCAACATGAAGTGAAGCCAACCAAACAATCCAAGGCTTCACTTCTTTTTCAACAGATAGGTATCTGTCCATGGAGGGACATATATTACCAAGTTGCACAGTCGAATCTTCATGTATTTAAATTAATGTCTGAATTTGCTTTACAGCACACTATAAATTCAAAGGCCTCATACATGTAGCATTATAAATCTCTGCTTTACTGTATGCGGTAAAAATGAGGCAACAGGTCCTCTGGGTCCTTTGGTTGGTGGCACGAGTGATCCTAGTCCTTTCATGCTTTACCTGAGGGCAATGGGAAGCAAAATCCCAAGTACACTGGAAATCTGACTGCCTGGCATTACTTCTGAAAAGAATTTTTGTTCCTATAGATTTTAGTTGGGGATTATTAACAAATAATAATTAATACAAGGTCCAAGGGTTCCTGTCAGCAATCTAAAGACATATTTTATTCATTTCAAGGATCCAAGTGTCGTATTACTGACTTGGAGCTAAGTGGAGGTTTCTTAGCAGCATAGTATTGCTTTTTTCTGCATAGTAGGTGAGTGGCATGTTCCTGACTTGGATCGAGCTGCCCACATTGTGGAAGAGGAATGGTGAGAGGGAAGAAGGCAGAAGGTTTAAGGCTCTTGACATGAAGAGGGGAGGGTACGGGGTAGCTGTCATTGCTTAGAGGTGCAGTGGTTCCCCCAGCCACAGCTGCTGTCCCATGAGCTCTGGCACTCACCTCTGGCAGCAGGGATGCTTAAAGGTTCCAACAGCACAGCGACATAAACTGTGGGGTCATGGTCATTTGTTCACACCAGCCATCCTCTGCCTCGATTAACTCCAGATGATGCTGGGGCTGTCCCTGGCCCAAATTCATCAAACTATACTTGAAAATTGAGCTCTCTTCATCAATGAGGCTATTTTCCATGAAAATTTTCCAATAAAAAGAAATAAACTTTTTATTGTAGTTGCTAAAGGTATATCAGCTCACTGAATTCAGTGGTATTTTTGTTTAATGCTCCTATAAATCAGATGATCACAACCTCCACTATCCTATGTTATCCAGGTTTCAGGGTTGAGGCTCACAGGAATCCTTTCCTTGACATCTGTGAATCTACAATTCAACACATAATTTGTTATAGATAAATGCCGTGCAGGTGTGGATTTGACTCAATCTCGGGTAACATCTCTAGATGCTACAGCGTTTTGATGTGTGTGTGGGCTCCATGCCCAGATGTACCCCAGAAACTGCAGGTGAGCTGTGTCACAGGCACAGAGCTGAGACTGGAAAGCACTTAATCCCTTCTGCCTTGCACTCAGCATGAGTCTTGGGTTCCCACGGTGCACGTCCCAAAGGTCAGCTCAACATGATTTCTCTTAAGCAAATTTCAGGCTGCAAAATTTCCACCCATGTCTACTACCTACAAGCCTCAATTCAAACCCTCTCGTGAAATGCTTTATTTTGTATATATGCAAACTGAAAATTGAAGAAATGGTCATGTGAAACCTTTTACCAAACCACCAAGATTTACTTACTCTGAAGGCAAGCATGATCCTTTTCTCAAAAGCCAGCATGACCTTGATATTGAGATCATATCTGGAAATTGTTGCCACCCTACGCATGAAAATGTTTTCCTCATAGCTAAAGATGAACAGTGCATGCTTTTTCACTTCCTTTCGTGGTGCACATCTGGACATTCACATTTGCCAGCCTGGGCAGTGCTGTTTTAATAAAAATAAAAGTGTGATTTTTGGGGCCTTGTCACACTTTCATTGTGTTGTAACAAATCTCCATAACAGAGATTGTGGGTTATTATTGCAAGAGACATCAGTGATGTGGAATCTGTGCATGAGCTGGTCTAACTCATTTTATCCCTGCAGTTGTTTTTGCTCTTGAAGAAAATTATGTGGACATATTAACCTAAACATGAATGAACTGTTTCTTGAAAAATTTTCTTAAAAAATGGACCTCATCTGGACATACCAAAGCTAAGACTACCCGCATTTGCTGTCTGTCACATCTCTCCACAGATAACTTACACTGAACATCAACAACACACCAGTTTTCAAAAATTAAAAGCATATTTGTAAATCTAAAAATAGAAGCAGAATCTTAGATTATGAACTAAACCTTACCTCCTACTCTAACTGTATCAAGATATAGTCTGTGTTATTTATAGGAGTCTTTGAAGTACAAAGACTAAGAAATATTTCTTCTTTCCATATTAATGAGGAGTCTGTATCTCCTTTGGGCACTCAAGTGAAATTGAACAGAAAGTTGGCCTAGCCAACTGAAAAATCAATTACTTACACAGGGCTATATGCAAATATCTAGAATTGAATTTTTCACACCTGATTGGTGAGCATAATTGCATTCATTTTCAAAAGCCTATGAACCTGAGCTCCAGTTTGTGCAGTGTTTACACGCATAAATTGGATAAGTAACTTCACATTAAATGCTAAGAGAAATTTTTGCCTGGTTCACAACTTTGACAGTGGGAACTTTCCGTCAGTATCTGTGGGTATGCCTGAATCAGACTATTTGCCACATTTACTCTTTCTGCAGTTTTTCTTTGAGAATTTACTTGCCAGTTGGTGTGACCTTTTCTGATTATACTGAGAAAGGTTCCAGTTCCCTGTGTTTCACTGACTATTATTTGCTGATTAATCTTTGCATGTGTGTATCTATCTTCCAGAGCTTTTCCTTTCTCTGCTGTCTTACTGGTTGGTACTCTGTGCATCCCAATGTTTCTTCTGCTCTTCTATGCCTGGCTGTTCCATCATCCAGGATTGTGGAGGACAATGATAAAGAGACTAACGAGGTATGGCCTAGTTAAGCAGCTCCTCCTTGAAAGCCAGGACTTCTTGTTGACACAGTGACTTCCCCAAATGTTTAGGATATCTGTGTAGAAATGTGAGGAGGATGAGTGAATCTAGCCTTCTGAAGAACAAGAAGGATGTCGTCTTTCAGTGCACAAGACAGACAGCATGGCAGAACTGTACAGCAACGACACATAAACAGGCATTTCCCTTCCAGCCTGATTTTGGAGGAGTTTACTTGGTTCATCATTCTTGCATATCTCTTCAATCTTCCTTGTACTGTGAAGAGTCTCTTCTAATAACATTAAATCCAAAAACTAATACCCAGAACTCTAAGAGCTGCCTGCAGACATGCAGGTGTAATTACTGACCTGTCCCCACCCGATCCACTCTCCCCTTGCCTCACACTCAAGGCCAGTGCCTGCTTCATGGTTTGAGTGCTAAATGTGTCCCGATTCACATTGTAAAGCCAGATGCTGTTGCCCATTGGTCCAGACCATTACTTCACACTATCGGTGGTTCATGGTAGGAAGATTCATAATTTGGCCTGGAGAAAACTCAGCCTAAGCAAGGAAATGTTAACACCCAGAGGCAGGGCCTTTCCTTCTTTTAACCATTTCCTACAACCAATATAAACAAAATGCCAAGACACCCAAGGTGAGGTTTGTTATTATCTAACTACTGGCCTAGTGAGATAGACAGAACAAGATAGGCCAGAGATCTATCAAAATCATGGAAGAAAGTGAAAACAGATGATATCTTATGCAGGAGGAAAGAAAGAAAGTTAAGAATCTATGTGACGACTTTGGGCAGCAGAACTCTTACATGAGAGAGCATTTACCTGCACTACAATAGTACCCACAGGGCAGAGGCNTGATTTTGCACAAGTGCACTTATTACTGCTGGTTTCTCACAGACCACAGTAGTCTTGCGCAATGAAACAATCCAGTCATAAACATGAGTTGTTGAGAATGCTGCTTGCTCAGAGGGGAGATTTTCTATGCAGCACCTTCCTCTGTGTATCTCCAGTTCCCTTCATGGGCTGACAGAGCTGCTGGGGATGGGGCATGACCTGGTTGAAAGTGAAGTTTTCAGTATGCTGCTGAACTCATCAAGAAACTGGTAGAAAGTCGGACCCTCCCCAGATCTTTACCCTTTTTCAGTGGTTATAGAGTTTATATGTCCAATGATGCAATGTTTGATTGGTAAGAACGTTGTTACCATCTGATTTGATTCTTATAAGGCAAAGCACCTCAGGCTGAATGCTCAGCGAGTGGCTGATAAAACCATTGATCCTCATACACATCAGCAAAGTACAGTATTGTGAAGTACAGTGGTCTCCACCACCAAAACAATATATTTAACCTATGCCGTTCTGTGAAAAGTCATTCTATTTTCCATAAAAGCATAATTCCCAGGCATATGATGCATATGATGAATAAAGTGACTTTATTTTGATGTTCCATGTAGGAACCCAAATGCTCTCTGAATTTGTTGTCATTGCCAGTTGCCATCTGGGAACACCTCTTGTTCTTTGCCTCCACGAAATATACTCTCCTTTGTTCTCATCGATCTGGAGCAAGCAAGAAGGCACTTACAAGGGAAGTTGTGTTCACAATCAGCCACTCAAGCAATCTCTTTTCCTGCTCCAGCTCTTAAATACACTGTCTTCACTGTCAGTCTGTAGTTTCTCAGGAGAAACTAATACATCTTTCTGTGCAGAACTCTTGCTTAAGGGCAAGGGGAATGGTAGGTCTTCTTTTTCCAAAACAGTAGCAACAATTTAAACAATGTGAATATCCTCTGTGGATTTTGGAGCAATGTCTCTTTTTTGTTCAATGCATACATGGGTTTGTGCCTGTGGTGTTGGAGAAGCCACCATGTACTGAGCAAGCAGGCCATCAAAACCTACACAGAAATGTGTTTAACCACATTTCTTTAGAGTGTTTCATCTTGGTGCAGCAGCCAAACTACAGGCACATGGGTGCCATTAAGACATTAAAATCAGATGGGAACAAGCAGTAATACCAGCGAGAATTTCCCATGCCTTTTATGTTTTACGGACCACGCTGCTGTGCTGTTGCCATATCTGTAAGACTGGCATGGCAGAGATCCCAAGAACAGAAATCATCACAGCTCTTGTATTGTTATCACCACAGTTCTTGTATTGTTACTGTCCCCACTAAGCATTACAGATCTGCAGTACAGTGCAGTTCCCCAGCATGCTCAATCTTTTACCCGTGATCAGAAAATTAATTTATTTCAGAAACCGTTTACTCCTGCTTAGTATTCTCATCTTCCTCCTGGAGCCATCAGCTCATTTGAGCTGCTAAATGACCTGTCAAAATGGTGTGTGTTTTCCTCAGACAAATCCATTCAGTATGGAGGTCTTGACCTCTTTGTTTGAGATGCTCTTAGGGCCATGGCAGAATGAAGAGTTCCCTGATGGCAACTTGAAAATGCCTTGGTTCACCAAAAGAAGGTGAATCAGTGCAAATGTGTAGTTTGACCACAAGTCCTGCAGCTCTGGCTGATTCCAGCTGGCTCAGCAGTGCAGTCATAACACATTGCAAGAGAGGATCCAGAACACAAACAGCTAGCTCACCATCTGGAAAAAACACCACAGGATTCCTGCCCAGAATAGGCCCCTGCTGTCTTTATGCCATTGTTATAGAAGTTAAGTAGGAAACAGCTGGCCATGTGGACACAGTTATTGCAGAATATCGCTTCTGCAATAGGGTAGCAAGAAAGGTCACTTAAAATGTCCATGTGAAATGAGATTTCCATATGCACATGACTTGGTCAGCTATTTTGGAGGTGGAGCTTGACTTCTTTCGCTGCTGTTCTTTGGGTTCCCACTAAGTTAAACCTCAGCAGCAATGCCAAGAAAGAATTTTGCACTCATCACAGGGATAATAATAGAAGATAATGATAATATGTTAAAGTTTTTGATGATTGTGCATTCAAATAGACTTGAAGAGAACTGTTGCTCAGGACAAACTAGTTCTTGATGTCTGAGAGCCTCAAGACAGAGAAATTAAACAGAGTTAGTTATCTTGTCATGGTAAAGTAAGTCTTAAACAGCCCCTCTTTTTCTCTAGTGGACACTTTGGAAAAGTTTAGGGAAGAGCTCGTTTCAACTCTGTGCTTTGAAGGAAAAGTCAAAGTACAGTAGGAAGAAGAAAATGCTGAACTCCTTAGAAGAGTAACTTAACCCCAAAGAATGCTTAAGCATGAGGAAGCTGAAACAGGCAAATATATACAGACGGCTTATTGTGTGTCTGGGTTTGGAGATCACCTATGCTACCAGAAGTAAAGATTAACAGATTTGGATCTTTTTCAAGGCCTGTGTCTGTCTGCTTCCACCATCGTGCATCTGTGAATACGTGAACTCTAAGTCAGATTGCCCACGAAATGGAACTCAGTGAAAGGTTATGCTCAGGCACTGGGGAGCCTGTGGCTGCTGTAATAATCACAGTGTCTAAACTCAGGGATCACGGGCTTCCAGCTCTCAGAAATGGGTTATTAAGCACCAAAATCAGAGGGAAGACTAGAATAAGCATTTTACTATTTTCAGCAAACTCAAGAATGTGCAAAAGCGGTGGCTTGATGATTTTCTTGAGGACAGACACTTTGCAGAAGTCCCCTTCTGACATAGCATAAACCCCTTCAATTTTTCTCTTCAGATTTTTTAATGAAATGGAAAGGATGCTTTCAAATATGTAAATGTGTTTTCAGGTTTGCATTACCTGAGACGGGGAGTTTTTGGTTGCACAATAGGGTAATAGCTTTTGATCAGTACTCTGTTCATCTCTGCATGAAAAGGAGGTAGGATTTTCTTTTTTTTAATAATTTTATTTAGGGTTGATTTAGATCAGTACCCCTACAAACAGACAGATTGGCTAAATTGCTATAGATTGCATTTTAAGTATTCGTGAATGAATACACAGAAGGTCTGATAAACAGCTATACATTGAAGTCTGTGTACCATAACTAGTGCCTATACACATGATTTGTGTATAGTTCCACTAAATATGAAAGCAACTCATATGTACTCAATGCATATGAGATACACTTAGGTATTTATACGTAGAGATAAACTAGCATTAAATTCTGCAAAAGAAGGAATTAGAGAAGGTAGGAAAGAGGGGAAATACTGAGAAAAATAAATGAGATGAGATCAGAATGAATGACAAAATGCTTTAAGGTAAATATGAGAGAGCAAAGAGTGATTTTGTGAAAGGGCCAGGGAGTCAGGGTTATTAAAAGGGTAGCATAGCATAACGCACAGGGCAACCAGCATGTGTTAGTTTTTCCATTTATGAAACTTTTTTTTTTTAAGCTGAAAGCAACAGACGTGTTTGGATTAACTTCTGTATTTTCTGCTATCTGACAGCAAATGTTCTGTGTTGCATTTATACAAAGCTCGCCTTCTAGACAACATAAGCTTTTTCAATTACAGCAATATACCAGCTCTCTATTAGTGCTGTGGGAATACATCCAGCAGACAGGAAATAATTTCTATGAGAAATGATTTGCACTTTGGCTTGATTAAGGGCAGCACCATCAGGGTCAGCTTTCTGTTGCATGGTTTGCTGTCCTATCATTTTCCTTCTGCTTGCATCAAAGTGAGAAGTATTTAAAAACTATAAAATTATGTAAGAAATAATCACCTCTAAAATTCCTCCTGGAATGGCTAGACAGATTTTTTTTTTATGACACAAGGCGCTGGCAAAAATCAAGATGCGTTTCCTCATGTCCATGTGCTCTTGTGAAAGCTCCAAATCTGGCTGAAGACCTGCCCTGGGACAGAGTTACTCACTGTTGTCTCTTCTTGCTGTGGTTGTTGCAGTGTTCAAGTGCCTCTCTCAGGAAAGCTGTAAAAGGTTTGTATANTGTGCACTGCACCATGCAACCTTCACCTAGACCCACCGTGGTGTTTCAGCACAGGAAAAATGTCCAGAGAGCCCATTTTTTGATTGTGTCACATCCCATTTTCACAGATTCACTATATAATGGGTTTTAATTGGCTTTTCGAAAATACCCAAGGCACAGGAATACCTGACAGAAATATTCTGGAAACCCCTCATAGAAAATGCTGTCTCTCCACAGACAGATAACTGCATGAATTCAAATAGGAATTGTAGCTTATGTTTATGTATGAATCCTTTGCTTCAGGACACAAAATAATCACTAACTTATACAGACTGTGAAAAATTCCTCCTCTGGGAAGGCTTTATGTGATGAGATTTTTCTCAGCTTTCTTTAAACCATCTGACCACCGCAGAACACAGGGTAAATGCTATGAAATGAAAAGATCCCTTGGAAAATTCTTTTTTCTTAGCATTATTCTTATGAGTAATACATACATTTTTCACAATCAAAAAAGTCATAATGTCCCTCACCAGGAAGAATCACCCTCCCTGGTCTCTTTGCCCAGCTACAGCAACAGAACTTCTATATTAACTCAACATCCACATGCAGGCTTAAAAATGAAACCTTGTTTCAAGTTTCAAGTCAATTGAGTGACCTTATCAGCATCACAAAATTACTGTACAGGCTTTTAAAAGGGAGTAACTGAAAGTCCAAACAAATTTATGTTCCTTAGTTTTGTCTTTAGTGCTGACTACAAGTGGTCAGAAGTCTGGCTGGCATGTTTCCTTCACCTATAAAAATGTTAAATATCACCCTCTTTAAAAGTTTTCTTCCTCCCTCCATCTCAAGATTTCCTCAGACTAGCTGGTAGAGTGAATTTTCTTTCCATTGTAAAAGAGAAAACAAGTAAACAAGGGTCTTTCTGTCCAGTGGTCAGAAAGTATTCAACAGAGAAATCCCGTGGGAGACCAGATTCAGCAACTGTCCAGGACAGCTGCAGAAGACTGAGGAAGCAACTGAATTTTGCAGGCCATGTTACATTCTCCACATGAGCAACATAAATCCTAAAAATTGATTCAACTGCTAATACTTAGAGGTTTCAAAAGCTCTATCCCTTCCAGAAGTGCTGAGTTCTTGTAGCATGCACTCCATAGGACAGGAAAGCCCACGGGGCACTTGCGTCTCCCGTGACGGCACTAGTACTATTTCTGAAACTAAAGACTGGTGATCAAAATCTCTCAAATCTGCAGGTTCCTAGACGTGCCTCGATAAGTAAATAAAATTAAAGTGATGATTCCTCTCACATGCTATGTTACTCCCACTCAGCTCCATCAATTTCATGGAGAGAATGTAGATAAAAATAACATCCAGCGCTGTGCAAAAATCAGTTAGTAATATGTGTAGGGGTTTTTTTTCCCCTAATTAAAGAAGTTAATTTAGTTAACAATATCCCAAACATTTTGCAGCATTAAATACTTATTTCAATTCAATTTCAAAAATCTTTATTAGAAACATCAGCTAGTATTTCTCAAGAAGAGAAGGCTCTAACTTAACTGCAATTTAAATTGGCTAGGTGTTACTAACTTCCCTTGTGCTTATGTACTCCAGAGTGTAGTCCTATGAGAAAATTCCCTGTTGGGTACTTTTCAAATCTTCTCTTGCATCTCTGTATCAGCCCAGCTACAATACAAGTGGAGGATTTTATTTGTGAGTTCCATAGAGGTGCTTCTCTGCTTCTCCTTTTCTTTAACATAGGTTTTGAAACTTTTCAGACCAGAAAAGAAGATCAGAAAATACCTCTTGTAAACAAGAAGTGGTGAAGTATTTTGCTTGGAGACAGAGTTCCTACGTCTTTGGGAACAATGTTCCTTGAAACATTTGTTATCATTTCCTCTTTTAAACAGTTAAATAAAGAGACCTTAAACCAAGGGTTCACAGTGATATTAGCAAAAGGTTAAGATAATATTTGTAGACTATTTTTTCATCAATGATTTCAAAGGGGAAAAGCAGCATAATTTAATTTTAATTGCTGCTCCCATTTCCACTGAATGGTGCATATTGATAAAACAGATGTAATCACACTGTCTCTGGACGCTCTTACTCACTGTGGATGTGGACAGGGTAAATTAACCAGAACTGAATAGGAGGAAGTACGGGTTACATGAAAACACTGTAAACTAGTATGTAAATACTTTATCAGAAATGTGCTTTGTACAATGCTGTTTGAATAATTTGGCAGCTAGTCCTCCAGAGGCTGATTCCTCAGTTGCTCGTGGTCCCAGTGAGACAGAGCTCCAGGTGTGCTGGAGCTCTGCAGGGCAGCAAAAGGATCAGCTGCATCAGTAAATCACCATCTCCTCTCGCCTGGGGCAGGGACAGAGGTGCACTGCAGGGTCTTTGCTTTCTAGTCGCAGTAGCCCAAGGGATTGTTAGAGTACAGAAAAGCTTGTACTCTAACCATGTCCCTAAACTTTCCCAAAATGTCCTCTTCCTGCCGTGAAATACATCTGACACTGAATGCAAGCCCCACCTCTGTGCTGAAGGAACCTGCTGGAATGGTAGGGGGAGTAATTCGCAATTCACTCCTGGTATTCAGGAATCAATCAGAACTTGATGTGTCTCTCAGAAAAACGACTTGTATCTGTGGCTTTAATAGTACAAAGGAAAGGTCCTACAGGATGGAGAGAGAGAAAAAACATGAAAGAGTAAGAGCGGAAGACTGGAAGCCACTGTTGTGAAGAACAGATAAAAGATCCAGCCAAGCAACCCAAGCATACAAAGAAGCTATAATCCTGGGACAAAGTGTAAAGTAATTTACTGAGCTAAGTTTTCATACTACTGGGGCTCCATGCACAATCTCTGGTGAAAAAAGAAGCTGATTCTTTTTCCCCTGAAAAATTTGGAATATTTTAATGTTTAATGAAAGGGTAGGATTAAATGATCTTGCAATATACAGCCCAATTCATGCTTTTTCTTCATTAGTGATTAATAAGATGATCTGAAAATATCTGCAGACAGAGAAACAGATTCAGACCAAAATTAAATGAAACCAGGTTCTTTTCCCAGCAGAGAACAAATAAAAACACCGAAATATTTCAGGTTATCTGAAGTCTACTGCTAAACATAAAATAAAATGTTTCATCTGATGATTACTTGGTTCACTTTTTCGCCCTTTACAGCTAGAAGTGTTTTGTCCAGCTGCACAGCAGAGACAGGCATTTGGCCTAGAGGGCAAGAAGTACACTTAGAAATAAACCCAAGTAAAAAGCCAAGAACAAATGCTACAATATTTTTTGTCCTGTCTGTTTTTCTGCATCTCAGATAACAACCCCAAAGTTTTAGGAATTCCACCTTGATATCCAGATCTGGTTCAGAAATCTAACCTGACATCCTTTTTCCATGTTTCAAATCACTGTTACTGCAAGAATGACAAAGAATAACAATTATTTGAAAATCCCTATTAAAAATCTTACAATGAAACTGTTCTCATAAGTGAATGAATTAGGTTTAGAACTGGCCTGAAAAATTCCTTATGGGTTTACAAGTTGCAGCAAGTCTCTGGGGAGTTAGATTCTGAGCTATAAACCTGCCAAAGTACACAGATCTATGCAGTGTAGACAACGTTTGGGAGCTGACAACTTTCCACAACAGAGACACTCCTGATACTGAAAAACAGACCTCTCTGTTTTTCCGTCTCCTGCGTTAAATCACACTTCGCATAGGCTTAAGTGTAAGGTAAAAATGATAAAGTTAGGAAGAAGGAAAATTCGAGATAGAAGCAGAAAAACAAAAATGAGAGTAGTTGTTCCCAATCTAACAAACTTAGGAGGGTTTCTTCCTTGTTTCCTTTAATTTGCAAACTCCTGTAGAAATGATTTAATGTTCATTAGCGTTTTAGATGTGTTTTGCAAAAATGTTTATCCTTCCTTTTCCTTGTCTTTTTCCTCCGTTTATTTCAATGCCAAATGAAAAATAATGACTCCAACTTACACTGCCATTCAAAACTGTTATTGTGAAATGAGCCTGGGATGGCTGCTTGACCACCAGCTCAGCGCTTGGATTGGGCCTGGCTAGCACCAGGGCAAAGGAGATAATAAATGCTGGACCCAGCTCTGATTCCTTCCATTAATAGAGACCTTTAGCTGTTTCTCTCTGCCTCTCACTCTTATCACCTCCCTGTACCTAGTCACCATTTGCATGAAACCTCTGAACCCCCAGTATCTTTAACACTCATCCACCCTGCTATCAAACACAGCTGAAATTAAACAACTGTTTCAAAACTTCCCACTGATGGACAAACTACTGGAGTACATAATGCCACTCCTTTAGTAAAACAAGTAGGCACAGGGGAAAGCATAATGATGACCTTAATTGTAGAAAACTTTGCTACAAAACTCTTGCTTGAACCTTTGATCCTTTTTCAGCAAATAATGTTGAAGGTAACATTATTTATTTACCTTACCTTTTTGTAACTCCTATGTGTTCCGTGCTTGAAAACAGAGCTGTTTAAAGGAAAAAGTAAAAGGATTCTTTCTCTTGCAGAAAATACTGATTATTTTTTCTTTCTTAATGGGCTGACAGAATTTTTTTCTTTTTAGTTCAAGAGGTGACAGCCTTTCCAAGATTTTGAAGGAAAGAGTATTATGAGCAGGGCTCAGTAGTGTTTCCTTTTTTCACTGAGTGTATGCACGTTTTTCAGGCAACCTCACATATAAAGCTTTTCAGATGTGATCACCAAATCATGAGTAAGAATGGCAATAAATAGAAAATAAAACAAGAAGTTTCATAAGTTGAAATAGGCATTGAAAAGTTTTTTCATCCTTGAATGTATTTTGCTTTGATAGAATTACATACAACTATTTGTGAGAAATCTTGCACACGTGTCTTAAGGGTGGGACAGTGGAAATAATTCTTCTATAAAGAAGAATAAAGAAAATAAAAGAATAAAGAAATATAGAAGAAAGAAATAAAGAATAAAGAAATAAAAGAATTTATTTATTTTGGTAGAGCATGTCTTGAACAATTTCTAAAGCTTGTTTTTTATTCTTAAGAACTGTGTTTTCCTTTTCTGAACACTTCAAACTGAAGAGAGTTGTGCAAAGAAGGATGATCCAGGAAGAGAAAAGAGCCCTCATTTCCACTAAAAACTGTTGTTTCTCAACTATTAGTTTTATCTCCAGATACTGTGTATATAAGGAGGAGGAATGACTTTTATGGCACATGAAGCATTTAGGCTTGACATTTAGAAAAGAAAGCACAGCTACACAATCTAGCTCTGTTTCCACTATGTACTTAATGCACACTTGTAGTGTTTCCAATATATATATGTGGCACGAGCAGACAGAAGACAATATGCTGTGCATGAGAATGCATCAATATAATTTGTCTGGATTTAATAAGTTGCAGCTAAAAACATTAGTTTTTAACTAACAGCATAGTGTAACATGACCACCTTGATTTTTAAACTGTAACTACAATAGGGAACAATTTTTTTGCAACACTGCCCAGCTTCCTGCCTCCCACCTAGGTTACTAACCTTCTTGAAAATCATGAAGTAATCCAGTTACCCTTGCAACCACAAGGGAGCCTAAGCAACACATGAAACACAGAGCACTGGACCAGTGTAAATGTAATGTAAATATGTGGGCATTTAAAGTAACCAGAGCTGCAGACCTGAAAGTTGATGGTTTTGACTGAAAGCCCTGCTTCAGATTGCATTGCTAATGTAGGTGTTAGTCAAGCAACGACTTAGGGTTTGTTACACCCACAGGGCTGGTGGTTCTTCTTTATTTTCCAAAGTTTTGAATTTTCCTATACGCTTTTCTTGCTATTTCAGTGTTTTCTCCCATATGTGCATTTGTGAAACTACTACTGAGAAGAAACATGTTACCAAAAACAGGCCATAATAATTTTTTATGTAGTAACTAAGGATTTGGGGGCTAAAGAAGATGTGAGAACTGACTTTTTTTTTTTTAATACTTCTGTTTTCCAAGTGATTAGGTGATTTTGGATGCTTTGTTTATACATGGGCCTGCTTGAGTCATCTAAAGTAGATGTGATTTTCTCAGGCTTTGACGAAGTCAAGTTACATCAAAGTATCTCAAATTAGGCATCCTCTGAACTGAGAGATTTAAAACCACCAGTTCTTTTTCAAAGGCCTGGCTGCTACATTTGGAAGCATTTTAACCCAACCACCCTATTCTGATGCAAGTAAATTGTGGCATTTGCCCCATAGTTGGTTTCAATATTTAGCCAAATCAACAACAGAAATGTAAGGGCTGCATCAGATGCCTGATCTGTCACGGGGCAGATCAACTTACGCAGAGTTTCAGCTGAAGAACTTACTCCACAAGGAAAACCACGCTGGCATTTAGCCAGAAGATTAAAACATTCTTTGTGAGGCAGCACTGCTGATTGTCAAGGCCATGTGGAGTGTGTTGGTTGATGTTTCCCTAGGACTTCCCTAAACTTGTGAAGCCTTGTGGAAGTCGTAGTTACTGTCAGTGTTTGAAGACCTTCTCCTTCAGTGCAGTTCTCCTTGCTGCCCAAACACAGGGCATAACAAAGCTTCAAACTCTATAGGCCTGTAGGAATAGGAAGGATTGTGCCGGCACCATGGGCTTTGTGCGGGTGTGTCTTTGCCTCCTCCCTCTGTGATGGCACTATCCTGTTAACATTAGTCTGCCAAGCTAGGTACATCACGTTCTAGCAGGACACAGCCTCCTAATGATGTTTGCTTGACAAACAATAAACTTTATTTCCAACACGCGGTCTGTACGGAATTGAAGGCTGCTATATAGCAATTGGATTTCGATCGTTCTTACAATCTGAGAAATCAGAGCAAAGCCAGTTATATCCAGGAAAAAAAACTAAAAATCAAAATATCCTAAGGAAAGTTGTGTTGTTTTTTACGAAAGAAGAAAAATCACGACACTGTCTCATATTCATGAAGCAATGTCCCCTGAAGGAACGGAGTTGTTTGCAGTTAGCTTTACTTCTGCTGCGAGCCAGAAATAAAATCAGAGCCCCATAGAAGTAGAGTCCCTCAGTATCAGTCTCTGCTGCAGTTAAGGGGTGCAGCAACACTCAGAGCAGGCCAGTGACAAAGAAGCAGGATGCAGCACCCCTCAGCACAGCCTGGGGGACACAGTGAAAAGACCCCTGGGACTGAGACTTGTTGTGTCAGGCTTCCAGCTTGGCTGGCACTTTTCCGCCAGGAGTATACAATCCAGCGTGGCTCTTTAAAGTAAAAAACAAAAATTTTTAAAATGGCATTAAAGAAAGAGAAAGAAAGCATTTAGGAAAACTGGCGGGCAGAAGGAAGGACATAGGTTAGGTGTGGAGTAGAGAGACTGGAGAGGGTGATGGAGGAAACAAAGTGAAAAAATGACAAAGTGAAAACAAGTAATGAAAGGAGTGACTATAGAAACAACTGACAATGTAAAGGGGCGAAATAAAACATAATCTCTTATGCAGACATTCACGATTAGGAAAGGTTATTTCTCTTTCATTTTTATTTCCTTGGCAGAGAAGGGGGAGCTGTAGGGAGGAGGAAATTAAGTGTTTGGTGCTGGTGCCGATGGAAAATTTTGTTTCAGCTGCAGCTCAGGCAGAGAAAGAATTTCTCCTGGTCAGACCCAGGTGAGGGGTTACAGAGCACTGGTAACTGTGTCCAAGGCAGAAACCCTTAATACCTGTATTAATTTGTCAGGCCTTGACTAAGGAAAGCAATGTTAATGAGACTTTAACATACTTGCCACTGGCACGTGACATGTGTCTATAAATATTTAAGGAATGATGGGATCACTTAACCACTCTTTCTTCCTTTCAGCTTCAGTTCCTATCCCAAACTGAACTGGAAAATTTTTTATGCACTTTGGCTTGTCTCAGTTAAATTAACACCCCCACCCCTCTTTCTATACCTCCTTTCCTGTCTACTTCTTCTGAATCACTCTCTCGAGCTGTGTCCAGGCTGCTTTCAGCTCTGGCGTTGAACTGCAGCTTGTCACTAAAGGCACCCTGGCATGTACATAAAAGAGATTTGGAGGTGGAAATGACCACCCATTAAATCACCTCATCCTCCCTTTGGTCAGTGTGGGATTGTTCCTGCAGCACACTCTCCAGGGCCTGGGGTTTTAATGCTTTGAGCAACAGAAATTTTACCTCCACCCCCTTTGGGAGGAGTGCATGAGGGCTAATAGATCACACTCTTATGCAATTTTTCCTGATACATAGCCTGCATTTTCCTTTGTTTGATGTCTTTACTCCGTTATTCATATTTATAACTGGTGCTGGGTGAATCCCAGGTGGTTCTGAGGTTTATTTCTATTTAAGAAGGCATGCAAAAAGGCAGAGCCTACTCCACATTCTTTAAACCTTTTGGTGCCTTCCTGACAGGGTCTGTTATTTCTTCCCTGAAACTGCCCAGGACCCAGTAGAAAGCCCCATTTCTCTCTATCCCAAGAGGGTAGGAGGCTGGATAGTGGCCAATCCCCTGCTCTGGTAAATCTATCCTGAGAACAGAGAGTAAAGCCCTCATCTCCTCAACCTACAATATGCCTTTTACTTGTGATTAGCCAGTAGCCCAAGTCCTCCAGTTTAATTTCCTGTACTCATCAGGCTGTTGCTGTGATTTTTGTACTGCCTTACCTAATTGAGGGGTATATCAGTCTGTTTTTATTGCACTGGTTCCTTTGATGTCTAAACACAAGAGATATTTCTTTAAGTATTTTTTCTTAAGAAAGAAAGGTGTTTCTTAAGCTGTTATTTCACTTGATATCCCATAAAACTCTGCAGTAGTCAAATGGGAGCAAGTAGGATCCTGTCATTTGTTCTTGAAGAAATCTTGCATGGCAGGATTTAGTCAGGGGCTGTGAATTCTTCCTCTGGACCCCCCATCCTGCACATGGAGCCAAGCACTGCAGAGGAGTCTCAGGGTACTCTACGCTTTAAGGATGCCCAAGCGAAAGTCCAACTTGGTGGTTATTAATCCTCTTTAGCAGGGGCATATTATACATGTGTGCAAGGTCAGTGACAGACAGCACTGCCAGGACTTTCTCACTACCTGAAATTCTTCATTATGGGAGCAGGCTCCTCCATCTTCAGATGTCAGAGACATTATTCCAGTCCCTGATCCAGGCATCTAACTTGGCCAGGACACATTAAGTCACACTCAGAGGGACTGCTCCCAGTACTGTCATTTTAACAAATACTAGTTACCAGGGCTATAGAAAGTACCAGGTCATACCTTTCTTGTGTAGGGGTTGAAGAGGGATTTAAATCCATGTTGCTGTCAAAATGGCCCCTGTGCTACAGTGAAGTCTGTCTTCTCAGTCTTCCCCTTTGAAGCTTAAATAATGATAAAAAACTGTTCTGCTGCATCAAGAGAAATAAAAGGTAAGAAATGTCTGCTGTAGTCTGGTAGTCTAGGCATTCAGATTGTGGGAAAATTAGTTTTAAATGCCTTTACCTGAGGCATTCTCATTCTTTATGCAACAGTAAATTGAGTGCACACTGTTCTACAAATAGCAATAATGCTTCTTCTCTTAAGTGGCAGGAAGACTGCAGTTCTACACCTCATCCAAATGCAGGATGCTGGTTTTCCTCCAGTCACGCCACTACTGCTCTAACACTAGGCAAGACAGCAGGAAGAGGCACAAGCACCATTTCTTCTATGTGCTTCATACGGTTTAAGTGTGCTTTTAGCCTGCTAGACCCCAGAAGGGGAAGCTTGCTGGCTCACAGGCAGCACAGTAGTGGTTATTGGTTTTTGGAGGTGTTCACATAGTGAGCAGCTGGAGACATTGTCTGTTTTCAGGCCACAGAAATACAGGTGGGAGGAAACCAGAGCTTACATAGACGTGAGCTTCCTGTGTCCCCTGTCCTGGACGATTATAAATACATGGTCAGTTTCTGCCACCGGCTTATTTTTGAACTACACACACAGGTATCAAAAACTTGAAAGCAGGGATTTATTGTCAAAACTAAATGGCAGTGTCAAGAAGTAACAGACACTGATAATAAACTGCCACACTGCCAGAACAATTAACTGGGCAGAGTACTTACTTATTGGAAGGGGAATATGATTATTTTTTTCTGAGGCAGAGGACTAAAGACCATCAAACCAACCCTAAAATGTCACGGGAAGACTTACCAAGAGTAGCATATGTACACAGGGAGACCCTTTTTGGCTCATACAGGCTTTACAGACTGTAAATTATGGTTATTCCTAGGAGGAAAGAAAAGAGGTTCTGTCAGTTGTACAATTACTTTTTATTGGCAGTGCTCTTTCAACTCAAGAAAACATTGGCTGAGGTTCAAGACCAAGATTTGGCTCAAATGCCACCACAATTTTTCAGAAATGTGATGAATGTTCCCCAAGAAATAGTTTCCTAGGGAAGCCACAAAAATGTGTCCAGCTAGGTTTCAGGATATCTGAAATGATATCCAAAAGTTGCTACCACTGAAGATCAATTGCCTTAAGTAATTTCACCAAATAACATTTTTACCTGTCAGACAGGCTGATGCTCTGTGACAAAGGGATCCCCGACATATTTGAATAAAGAGTTTCATAAACTTTGATGTATGTATACCTGTACACAATTCATCACACCCATCTCAAGCATTTATTTTGAAGGATAAGCTATTTAAAAAAAAAAAAAAATCATTCTAGTGACAGTGGAAGACAGTCCTGTCACTGTGAAGGTAATGACATGTTGGCCTGAAGGTCATGTTCTGAACATAAATTCAGTCACTGATCCCTCAAGCCTGAGTGAAAATATTCCCAAGCCTGAGTGTAAACTTCATTTTAGAATAGCTGATGAGACTTTTTTCCATTGCTGTCAATGAAGGCAAGATGTCAAAAGCCTGTCTTCCTGATGTCTTCCCTGAAGATGTATCCCTATGATATAGCAGGGGTAAAGCATTAACCATTACTACTCTCAGTTCTGGAAAATTTAGAAAATTAGCAAATATTAGTAAACTAATCTTTAGCTTACCCTGACCTGAATCTTAAATTGCTAGAAGGGACTGGAGATGTGTCATGTAAAATATCCACTTTTGCTCCCAAAACACCTTTAATGGTTACTGCAGTTATCTAGAACACAAAAGGCTCTTTGTACATTCTTTTTCTACAATGTTTTATACAGAAATACTGGAAAACTGCTAGGTACTTCCAGAGAATGCCTGCCTGTAATGGGATGAAGACATAAAAGCATAACCAAACAAGCAAAAGCAGGAGAAATAGTAATTTTATTTGCAAAACATGCATATAAGTGTATCTATGAGGAGGTAGATTTAAAATAAGCTCGATTCTAACAAATAATGGGAGTATCTTCTACAGTTTCAGAAGATTAATATCTTTGGACTTTTAATCAGCTGTACAAACTGGTAATTTTGTTTTATTTTGGGTTTTTTTTCAGTATTAATTAATTGTAGTCACATATTTAGAGATTTACCAGTGAAAGGCACTGCTGCTAGGATATTAGTTCAACTCTCTAACTGAATGGGCCTCTCCAAATCTGTATTTTTATTCTGTTTCTTTTTTCTTTCCTTAGCCTGTAGAAAGGTCCATAGTTAAACCCAGAGGATGTTTCTATCTCTCCATCGACTCTCCAGTGAATTCTTAGTACTTGTAGTTTTGATACAAGTGTGATGAGATACTTCTTCCTCACACTCATTTCCAGTTATTTCAGATTATAAAGGCCTGGCATACTCTCAAGCACAGATCTTAAATCTGGCAACATTGCTGCAACAGACACATGCATACAGAAAGCAGAAGGCTAGACAAAACAGGATAATGTGAAGACTGTATTTAATAACACAGGAAAGAAACAGAATCAAATCCCCCAAATTTGATAAGACTGCTGCTAAGAAATGAACTTTAGCTTAGTGAAATATGTAAGTTTTGCCCCTTTGCAGGCTATCAAAATTAATGCTTGCTAGTTAAGGTTTCAATGCATTTCAATACTTTGGTTCACAATTACTTGCATCTCTAGACAATTGAGAATAAATACAAAAATATTCAAAGTTCATTTGGAGTTCACTGATTAAAACCTTTCCCAGATCTTAAAATACAACAGGGGAGCTTTCTTCCCAAGGAAAAGTTTGATTCCTGATTTAATCAGCTGCTAATCATCATTAAAATCAGTGGTTTATATAGTTGATTAGACCAAGAATAACCCTCCTGTTATTAACTCTGTACCATCTGACAGTACCCTCTTATGTGAAACAGACCAAGGATGTAGTAAATAGATGACAAAAGACACCATAGAAACAGGTGATAACATATTCCTATGTCTTTAATGGAAACATTTTGTTACAGTTTAGGTTATGTGACATTCTTGCATTTTTAAAAAGTGTGAAAGAAAATGCACAGAATAAAAAGTCAAAGGACACCAGTGAATGTAGATATTTTAAATGACCAAGTTGTAGAAGAAATAAAATGCATTACACAAATAAACAAAGGTTATATCCACAGTCATGAATACGCACTCTCTACACAAAAACAACAATAAATAAAATCACATTATATGCAGATAGTTCTACTTACATCAGTACAATATACTGTGCAGCTTTCCACTCATTTTCTGCTAGACTGGCACTAGGTTTCTCTGTCGTCCAGTATTTTTCCATTAATAGGGAACAGTATCACCGTAAAAAAGGGGACAAAGTTCCTGTCCACAGTGTCTATCCTGAGTCCTGTTAGTTTTTGATTGTTACACCCTACGCACAAGAAACACAGCAAATTCTACCCATTGCCCTCATCCTGCCTCTCCAAGTTTTCTCAGCGCTTTCAGACCTAAGCAGTTAAGACTCTCTTTTCTGAGAGAAAGAGAAGCCCAGCTCATCCCCAAGTAGAAAGCAACGCAGCTGTGCTCCTTGTGACTGCTGCTAATGCACAACATCAGCAAAACCTCTGTTCACAGTCGGCGGGTGGGGGGCAGAATGGTGTGTTCCCTGTGCATACCAGTTGAGATTACAAAAGAAACCCCTAAAACAAGATTTTATTTTTTGTAAATACTGATTTTGGTACATTTCTGTTGCTTGCTCTAGCATCCAGTAGAAACATTCACGTGACAGAAACACCAAGGAACAGTTCACACAGAGTGGATTATAACCTTTTGAAGATTTTTCATCTAATGAATCCACCTAAGATTTCTGAATATAGCTTAACATACAAACTGTAGCAGTGTCAGGTTATTCAGAATAATTTGTCTTTGACACAGAATATTAACTTAGTGGTTAGTGGGAGATTTTGAGGGAACTGTAAGCCTTCCCTTTTTGCTAGTTTTTTATGCTGTAAATTTGTTTTATGTCGGTTAGGACCTAAAAGGTGAATTCTGGAAGAAGTAATGGCATAATAGAAGTCTATATAGTGATACACTGGACATAATTAAACACTAGCTCAAGAAAGCCTCAAAACTGTGGCAGCCTTATCTTCCTGATCAAAAACAGCAGTAACTTCATAAAAAGTCCAACATTAACCTTTTTCCTTTCTTCCTCTATGCATGAGGTAAAGGGGGAGTTGCATTTATGGCAGACTTGAGGCTTCACTGTGGCAAACCACGGTGCTCAGGCTTTCTGCTGTTATTCTTTAGAAGAGAACAGACACTATCAATGTCTGCTGCACAGCTTGCTGACCCTGCAGACAGCCAGGTCTGAGGTCTCTCACAAACAGCTATTTGTTTTAATTTCAACAATCCTTTGTCTTCAGTCTCGGAGCTCAGATGTTAAAAGGTATCTGAGAATGGAAAACAATTCAGCCCTCAAGCCATCTGAATTAATTTCTGCCTCTGAGCGGGGATATGCACAGTGCAAACTCTTCCATTCTTCCACTTGAAAGGTTTCATACACACACAAATCTTTTTGTGCTTTCAACAGCGAGAAGGAAAGAGGGGGAGGAGAGGTGAAACACACAAAGCAAAACTTTTCCCAGTATGTCCTTAAAAATACATTCCAAGAAGTAACCCCCGTATTTCTTTGTTTCTAAAAGGGGCTTAAACTGACTCCTACAAAACATGCACTATGAAATTTGTCCCTTTACAGCTCACTGTTGTGAGGTGAGTCACTAGGGCATGTTGCTAACCAACAGAAAAGGTAATGTACCATTAGAAACTTGTATTTCTGTTCCCACATGCCCTGCTGTGGGGAAGGTGGTTGCTAGATTTGACATCATTTTATAGCAACAACAACAAGGATAAAAAAAACCCCAACAAGCAATTCTAGGTCTAGAACTCTGATAGTGGCTGACGTGGCCATGGGCCAACACAAGGTGTGTTGCCAGCTGAGCAGTGTTCAGCAATGAACCATGTCTGAAATCACACAAAAGCCAGCACCCTCAGTGAAGAAGGAGCATTTCTGACTAAATGGTGGAAAATGGCTGTCTTCTTTTCAAAGTACTTCTGAACCTAGACAAAAGACCATGGAAAAAATGGGGAATTAAAGACTGTTCACTCTACTCTTGGAGAAAATGAGGAAAAATAACCTTAACTGCTTTTACTGAAAGAACCAGAATGGCTACACGGCTACACTCTGAAGCACAGAGGAGGGCCATGAAGGATGTGGAACTGTCTTGAGCTCCAGAAAAGGTGGACTGAATTGCCAAAGAAATTTATGACCAGGACTATTAGCTTCCTGTCTTTGATGTCTACTCTTGGCTTTCCAGGAGCATTATGGCATTCATGAGGTGAAAACATCGCTGGAGCCAAGGTCAGCTAAGGCTGATGCAGCCTGTTCTACTGCAAAGCTGAGAAACTCACTCTGAACTGCTTCAAGCCTGAAGACACTCACTGAGGGCCCGAGTCTACTTCCACTGAATCAGTAAGAGTGTCAGCTTAATGAGAGTGTGATTGCATTTCTGAGCCAAAAAATGAATCAGAGATCAACCTCCCAGTAAAACATGTTGTCAGGGAGAACACTCTTTATTTTATCCAGCACAAATGTTTTCAAAACATTAGCTACACCTTAATAACTCTCCACTAAAAAACCCCAACAAAATACTTCCAATAATGCAATGGCACATTGCTTAAGAACAAATTGAAAATAGAGCAACATGATTTATTTTCAGAAATTAATTAATACAACTCTTTAATAAACTGAATTCTGGCCACAATCTTCCAAGGTGCACTCAATCACAAGTTCTAGCAAAGAGTGAATGTTTTCAGAGCTCAGCTGGGTGTGGTCTTCAATGAAGCACACTAGAGCAGGAACTGGTAATTAACCGGTGATGGTGGTAGCCACAGACAAATCAGAACACACAAACTGTCCATAAACAAAAGTTCCAGAACTACCAGTGGCCCAGGAAAATGCACCCAGACATCTGACTCTGAAGCTGTGGGTTTCAGGAAACTAAATCACAGATACTACTGAAAGTTCTGCTTCACCTTTGTCACTTGCAGTAGAAGCCTACGTGTTGAAGTTATGAGGGTAAAAAGGCAGGAAAACTGTCCGTAGAACCCTCAGGAAGAGCATTCTGAGGTGAATCAGATATTAAGCTGACCACTATTTAGTAATTTTAATAAATACTAAATGAGCAGAATTCGTCAAACTTTGACAAACCGAGCATGAAGCCACTAGTTCGATTTCAATTTAATGGGCACAACTGTAAGATTTAGCAATAAATATGGCCTACACAGCCAGCCCTTCTTAAATTCAAGCACATGGCAAATCTCCCTTTGGTTCAGCCACGGCCAGGATCATACCCTTTGCTCCCAAGTGAGCAAAGCACTTAGAAGCTGAAGTTGAGCATATTTTAAGTGTGTACTGAAGTGCTGAGCAGAGTCAAGGGTCTCCTTGTGCTTCTCTGTGATACAGATGTATGTTTGTAATACGGGCAATTTGTTGAAGCCAAAAATGTAGGTTTTGAAACCTCTTTTGAGAATCAATTATTATTATTTTGATTAGACATTCCCTTACAGAGTTCAGAACCTAAACATTGTGGCATTGAGCTAATGCAGATGAACCAGAAAGGAAAAGTGCATTAGCCAGTAAAGAATCTCTCTGCTGAATTATCTAAACTCAAGGCAGCTTCTGATCTACGGTCCATGGAAGACTTGGGAACTATTAGCAAGGGGCCTGTGAAAGGCAGCTAAGAAGAGCAAGTTTATTTATGCTATGAAGGAATCTACTTATGTGAAATGTCTTAAATGATCTCCACACTTCCATGGGAAAAATGCATACGTTTGTGTGCATCAGTCTGCAAACATTAAAGCCCATTGATCTAAAATGCTCTAAGGTGCAAAGAAGGTTCACCTTTCTTGGGAGGTGCTGGGATGTACAGTTTAGGCTAAGCCTCTGTCAGCATCCCACCAACAGACATCTCACAGAAACACTTCCTGAGGTCGTGATTTAAAGCCCTACATAAAACTAAGGATCAGAATTAAGATTTTTTAAATTAAAAAGTGACCTTTCACTATACTTTTTTATAGTTATCGTAAAATGACATAATAAATAAACTGCCATAAGAATTTCTTGTCCCAGCCAGATCTCTCATCTTCTAGTGTGACTCAACTGTGCATGGCACAGGCAAAATGCACATCTACACAACTGTCTTGATTCCAAACTAGTCACTGTTTGAGCACTAGTTCATACTGCAAAGCAAGTCACGACAAAAATAATTTCAAAGAAAGCTTATGCTTCAAATCATAACCTCTTTTCTCTACCCATTTAAAAATTTTCCTTGCCTTTTTTTCTGTGGCAGAGTAGTCAAATGGGTAAAAGAAAGTCAAAATACTGAAAGGTCTACCTGCAAAACCAGAAGTAGATCAAAACCACTTTGGAAAGTACCAAAAAAACCCCCCAAACCTTAAGCATGTCCAGGGGCTAGACAAACTCAACTGCTTGGGAAAAAAAAAATCTAGAAACTAATCAGGAAGTCTTTTTTTTTTCCTCCCCAAGTCCATAGTAGTATGAATGCTGCTCTAGCTTACTTCTGGTACCCCTAAAATAAAGAGAATACCATTCTTCTCTAGTGCCAATGAAATAAGGAGAATACTTTAGAAAACTGTCCATTGGTGAGTGTTGCTTTGGCTACAGCACCTTTGTACAAGTCACACAGGCCCAGACAGGGAAATGGGACGATGGAAACTGACTTCCTGTCCTGGAGCTGCCCCGATAGTCAGGAAGTTTTGCCCTCTGGCTGCCTGGAACATAGGACAGTATTTCACAGGGGCAGGTGATGAACCCCTCCATATGCTAAGAAAGAAAATATAAGGGAAAAATATAAGAAATATAAGGGAAAAAAAAATGTCCAACAAGAAATAAAAGGCAGCAGAAAGCAGATATAGCAAGCTTTTGCTCTTCACTCCCAGGTACCCCAAAGTGCTTTCTCAGAATTGGTAGTCTGGCTTTTCAGGGCCTAGAAGTCTTGCAGAAATCAGGCTTCAGGGCCAGTTTTGAGATTAACTTTCAACTCTGACTAGAACTGCTGAGACCAGAAAGCTTTGCTTGTGGAATCAGAGTAAAATAAACCAAAATATTTAATGCACTCTTGGAACCATAGTCATAGCTCTGTTTCCCCACCGACAATACTTTTAAGGGTCTTCTTCACCACACTTACAGTAAGTACTGTTCATTTCCATTTGTTGACTAGAAAGTGCAAAGCTCTCCTTTGTCTAGTATGAGATTATCTGTCAGTAGCTGATTCATCACAGATTCAGTTTTGCTCCTGGTAAAATAAATGGCAAAATTTCCAGGGATACTGATGGCGGCAGGACTAAAGTCAGCCTAGAATAGTGTTTTAACACACGATTCCTGAAGGTAGTTCCTTGGGTGTTTAATTGTACACACGTGATAGTTAAATCTCATCAACTTCTGCAGGACTCTTTAACATGTGAAAAATGCATTATTTACAGCATCAGGGTGACCATCACACAGACAATTCAATAACTGCATTTGTGTTGTTTAAGTAACTATTTGAATGTTTCACATGCCTGGAGAAAAAAGTGGGGCATAAAGTCTATTACCATCCACAAAGTCATCTCTCTTCCCCTAAATACTGGTTCTAAAATGTATTTACAGCTGTTGACTTTCCCTGCATATTACTCCTATCATATAAAATATGTCTCCAAAACACCCTCTTCCTTAATTTTTAATCCTACCAAAGCAAAAATAGATACTTTAATAGAAAAATACAAGATTAAAAATATCCTAAAAAATAAAATGGTAGCATGGAATGTCATTTTTACACACAAAAAAATCCCCTTTTGAATTGCATCAGCTATACAAACACTTTCATATTTACAGTTATGGATGCAGTCCTGTGCTCACTGAAGTTAATGGGATTTTGCCATTGACCTCACTGGCAACAGGAGCAGGCTTGACATGGACTACATTTGCCCCTCTGAAAAGTCATGGCAGTGGACAGAAGAGAGTGTGACAAAATGCAGGTAAGACTGAGCAATTAATCAGTCCTCTCCAGAGACCTGACTGTCTTCTCTGTCACTCTACCCTCATCCTTCACTGGAGTTTCTCCTAAATCCCACCAGCTAAGAGGGAGAAACAGTGCCTTTGACAGTGATGCCACACAAACTAGGAAAAAATGGTTTGTGTGTTTCCACCTGCCTGACTTTCTCAGTGGAGTTAATTACAACCAAGTGCCAGTTCCCTCCCAGAACTAAGGCCCGTACACCAAATTTCATATCCCCTGTTATCAATGTCAGTGATTCAGTGATGCAGGATCATACCCCAAACGAATCCCTTTCTACCATTTGACAGCAACCAGCACCTATGCCTCTGAAACTATATTTGATACCCATGGGTGAGATGCAAATATGGAGGGAGGTGTTAGAAGCTCAAAAAAAAAAAAAAAGAAAAAGGAATAGAATGAGGCATTCCCCATCAACTAAACCGAGATCTGTCAGCCTTAATATATGCCTTAGGAAATACTGTCTTTACATATTAAGTACATCCTATAACATCAAACTGTATAATTTCCTTTTCTGATGAGATGAAAGGCCATGCGGCATAATGTGATTAGTAAATCATTCCTGAGCTTCTGAAAGAAATTAAGACAAAATTACTGCTTAAAAGAGTGAGTTCTTCAAGAGCCTCTTCTTTTTACACTGATGTCTTTGGTTGTGTCCTTTTCTCTAATTCTTTCTTTTCCCTAGGAAGAATGGGATCCTTTTTCATCTTCTTCTTTATGCAGCAGAAAAATGAGATCTAATGGAGTCTTCACGTAACTGCCGATGTTTCCCCATGTTACAGTCCTCCTGTCGAGTTCGTCTCTCAATAGTTATTCTGTATTTCTTTCTGCATGAAAGGAAAAGAACAGAATGAGAAATCCTTCTCCAGCTAAAGGCTAACAGACTTCCCTTATGAAGAATGCCTGTAGGGGACAGCTGGGTGCCATTTGAAAAATGAAACGTGGCAGAATGTGAAACTTTGGTCAAAGATTAAAGTAGTTTGCCTCAGAACATTTTACCCAGGCTCAAGAATGCCTGTTAATTTCTACATGGCAGTCTCAAAGCACTAAGGCATGGACATTTGCTTCTTTGAAAATTTCCAATCTAAGCAATTACGAGTTTTTGTGAAGTGTCATGTGAACTGTCACATCACTGCTTTATATTGATCAAAGCCAAATTTCTTTTCAGTATGCTGGGTGGGGGGGAACTTTCTGGAGAGTTCAAACAACAGATCTGACTATTCAGCTGTGTTTCTCACTGAAACTATGTATTAACTAACTAATCTTCCAATTTCCCTCTGAGAAAGCTACTGTATTTGTAATGTCAGAGGAGGTAACATGATGAATTAAGAAGAGGGATGTAGAGGAGAGATAAGAAATAAACACAAATGCTCATGCATCAGACAGCTCTTCCTGAGTGTCTTCCTCTAGGGCCTTTTGAAGAATTCTGCTATGTTACTTTGTAGGTCAAACAAACCCTCTGACTGCCTTACAGCTTCCCCTTTAGTACCCAAATCTCCCCCCAAAACTCATCAGATGATTCAGATTTACATTTTATACGTTTACGCTTCTACTCAGTTTCAGGGCAAATTTTTCAGAAGGGCATTAATCCAGCCCCATGTGCTTGTACTGCTGGTGGAGATGCACGGCGAAAACCTTGTATGCCAAGGAAAGCTCTGCTCCAACAGCACGTGTAGCAGGAGTCAGAGCTAGGTATGCAGCAGTGGAAGAAAGATTTTCACAACACCAAGGTTTTAAATCAGGCAACACGGCTGAACAGAAAGCGGCAACCTAAAAGTTCTGAATATATTCCCTCGATACTTGTGTCTGTATCAGTAGGCTCCAAAACAGCTTGAAACACCTGTCTTGTTTACTTTCTTTATGTATCTTCAAGTCAGACCTTTCCATGGGTCAGAGCATGCAGAGTTGTAGCTCTTGCACAAGGACAGGTCCAGATCTTAGATATACAGGTGTTTAAGTTAAAAACCTGTCAAAGCTACGTATCAGAACTACTACCCAGATCTTTTAACTGTTTGCATGCACACTCAAAACTGTATTTGCAGACTCGTTTGTGACAATTACAGACCCAAATGAGATGTAACCAGAAGGGTACACTTACAGTGTAAAAGGTACAGAAGCTGCAAGTACAAATTACTTCCAGGCACACAATTGCTAAACCTACATTTTCTGAAAATCTGACCCACACATCCTGATTTGTTAGGTTTCAGACATTTATTCTAATGGTGGAATGAGATGGTTGTCCCTGCTCCTGCTTTGAGAAATTGCAACCAGATCTCCAGAGTGAAATTCATGCACATGTCTTGAGACATCTCCAACACATAGATCCATCTGACAGCACCTGCAGCTTCCTTCAGTAAACTGAGAAACCGGCACTTCTAAGAGGTCTGGTCTAGCTTTCACATGAAGATGACATGAACTACACAGAAGAAAAGTGCTCATTTCTCCCCTCTGACCATAAAAAGACTGGGTCTTGAGCTCAGGTGTATTACATCTACTTTTACAGACACCTACCTTTGCTCACACAGCCTTCCAATCCAAATCTTTGTGTCAGATATTAGGAGTTTAATTTCTGTTCTTTCAATAATACTTTGCATAGCTTTATACCAGCCCAGGATATGCACTGTTTTATTTCTTGTCCTTACATACAAATTCCCTCCCAGTATCAGCAATGCTAAACCCCACACCTAACAACTGTCATCTCTGGTTGAGAATCTATCTAAGATGCATGAACCTCTGATGACATAAAATATAAAGACAGGTTTTTATTTTCTTTTTCTTTTAAAGGTAGTCTTTAATCAGTCCAAGCCAACTTAATGCTATCTCAAACCCAAACAACATACGATATAAGCACTGAACACATGCAAGGGTAAAATCACCCTGCAGAATTCCAGTTTTAAGTACCTGATGAATAAGCCTGGTTCTTTGAAACACTGAAAGTGTCCTGGTGAACTGAAGCAAGCTTTGCCTGTTTAATTTTGTTAACACTTTTTATAAACAATTATTTTTTATTGGATAGAATTATTTGATTCTTGCATGCAGAGGTTGATTCTATTCTCCTATCTGACTTTTCCATAGCAGGAGGATAAATTACTGTATACATAAGGTGCTGAACACGTGTAACTAATTTATTCCATCAGTATAGGATCAATTATCAAGACTAGATTTGCAGACTAGCAGTGTAAGAATTATTTTACTTAAACAAGAATAAAACACTGATCACCCTGCACTGACCTCAGCTTATTAAGTTAAATGCACAGCTTTGGAATCCAAATGCTCTCTCACACCAAAACAGAAATCTCTTTCTGTTCTCCAGTACAATTCCATTCAATACCAGGCAAATGATACAAATCTCTTGCAGATCACAGCCTGCACAACTGTGCTGGCAAGGAGCATCAAACAAAGGCGGCTTTCAAGGCCAGGGCATTTTACTAAAGCAACTGTGAACGTCTGGAACTCACTGGAATTACTTCCATGAGTAACATTACTTAAGAGATGTAAGTCATTACAGGATGAAGACTCAAGTCAATAAAATTATTTGGATAAACACAAAAGGAGAATCAAAGTGTGTACACTGTCTCTGGTGAACATGTTACCACACATTATTATGGTGCCTCTCTGTCTCCCATCAAGGATGTTCTGCCAGGAGCTGAGAAGTTTGCATGATGAATAAAATGTTTACAGAACTTTCAATGAATTGGACTAACCTGAAGAAGTAAAAAGCCATTAGCAATCCTGCTCCAAGCAAGGCGCCCACAACTATTCCTGTAACTGCTGATTCTCCTAGACCACCTGCTTGAAAAGGGGAAAAATAAACAATCAGGGTTTATATTGAGAACTATCTGCATTCATGTATTGGAAAATACACACAACTAGGAAATTAGTGACCAACATCAGATAATAACTAAAGCCTTTCAGAGCTCAGGACTTCATGGTAACCTGTTCCGGTGTCTGCATGTTTACTTTTTGTCCTTGCTTTCCTTGGGGTTGAAAAAGCCCCCAAATCAGTGTCAGATGAAGGCACAATTCTGGATATGATACAAGAGAATGTTGTTAGGAAACTGGCCTGGACAGCTTGGTCTGAATCATAACACTGACTAGGGTTACAGTGATGCACAAAATGGGAATCAGCACTGAATATGCCTTGAGTCATTGTAACAGAAACAAACTCATTTTACCTGGATTAGCACCATAACCCTCTATCACTCAGGTTTATTAAAATTACTGTGGTTATCCAACAGTTCCCCAATTTTTCCTTATTTCCTGAAGATACATTGTTTCAAGTTAAAGCCATATGACTTTTGACTTGCTTCAAATCTCAACAGTCAGAACAGGGACACAGTGGCTGAAGGGGAGCCCAAACAGGGGCTGTCTCTGGGCTCTTGAAGAACAATGGCATTTTCATGTGCATGTAGTCTGCTCCCATTTCCATTCTCACCGGGGTTTGTGGAAAGGAACAGAGAAGGAAATTAAACTGCTCCCTTCTCTTCATTCATCCTTGACCCTTCAAGGGAATTCTGTCTGTACAGAAGGAAGAAGGTGCATAGCTACACCATGCTGACCACAGATGGTCTGTGTACACACCAGTTTTTCAAGGACTCAAGAATTGTAGGGCTGGAGTTACCTTTTCACTGCAGGACTAGCGATTTGCCTCCTGTGAAAAGTCAAGACCACCCTTTGTCACTGAGGCACCAGTACCCTCCTACCCCAATCTCCTTGCAATGTCCTACTCACTACAACACGGTCTGCGATGTCATTGTGCTTGAAAGAACAGACAACTGCCCTTTGGAGGGTAGTCCCAGCCCTCTGAATTCACAGATGTCACCCCATTCAACTACCGTCACTTCTCCTCAGCCAACTGAGCCCCTCACAGTGCCTTCTCATAACACTGAAAATCATTCTGCACTAGGAGAACGCTGCTCCCACCAGTACAGCTGCTAATTATCAGTGTGATTATTCTCTGCTGGGGTTTCAGTGACATCCCTCTTTCTGGCTAAAATGCCCCTGTAAAGACCTAAAGCCGCCAGGGCTCTGGGCTGTGCATGATTACTGTCAAGTTTAAGTTCAGGCAAGTGATTCAGACCATGTCCTACCCAGGGCTGCCAGACCTTAACCTCCCAAGCAGTCAGGAGAAAGAGACAGTCACCATGTCTCGGCTGGACAACTGTGCTAAGCAATTTAATATGGCCCATTCTGTTGCAGTAACTCATGGATTCTTCTCTTTGGAGCTGGGGCAGAAGCATTAAGTCACTAAACTTACATGATTTACACGGTGTATTGTTTGTGTGCTCTGAAACTCGGCTTTCATCTAGCCGCAGCCTGCCGTGGTTCCACGGGTATTTCACGTTCGATCGAATTTCGAATCGCCCCTGCTTTCCATAGTAGTCCCCGATCACCTACGCGAAACAAGAAAGGAATGAAAAGATTTTCCTATCAACTCAGAGAAGTGAAACAAACAGGAGAGAAGCATCACTCACTTGACTCCTGTGGCACGATGTTGAGTCTCAGAGAAGAGGTTTGTAGGGGTCTGTGGGAGGTTATGTAGTCCATGCCCTGCCCCAGGGCAGAATTAGCTGAACAAAAGCATTCCTGACAGATGTTTATCTAATCTGTTCATAAAAGCCTTCAAAGATGGAGACTTGACAATTTCTGCAGCAATTATTCTGGAACCTAGCTAGCCTCACTGTCAGTTGTTTTCCCTAGCATGTAACCTAAAATTCTTTTTTTGTAATTATCCATCACTGGTTACCGAATTGCCAGTGGTCATAGAAACTCTTTCTGAAACATTGCTTTACACATTCACAGGCTCTTATCTGACTCTGCCCTCAGGCTTGTCTTCTACATAAATCCAGTTTATACAGGCTTTTTAACCTTCTAAATATTCCTCCTCCTCTCCCTGGGCTTTTATTCAATTGCTCCATTGTGAGTTGAGTGCTCAGGATTGTCACCCAGCTAAGTGAAAGTATCAGGAGCTAGACGTGAGTCCAGACTGGGCATTGACAGACCCAGAGCAGCCCTGCCCAGAAGGACTTGGGGGTGCTGGTGGGTGAGAGGCTGGACATGCCCCGGCCATGGCACTCACAGCCCAGAGAGCCAAACGTGTCCTGGGCTGCATCCAGAGCCCCGTGGGCAGCAGGGCAGGGAGGGGATTCTGCCCCTCTACTCTGCTCTGGTGAGACCCACCTGGAGCATTGCATCCAGCTCTGGGGTCCCAGCACGGGAGGGACAGGGACCTGCTGGAGTGAGTCCAGAGGAGGCCACCAAGATGATCAGAGGGCTGGAGCACCTCTGCTGTGAGGAAAGGCTGAGAGACCTGGGGTTGTTCAGTCTCGCAAAGAGAAGGCTCTGGGGAGACCTCACTGCAGCCTTTCAGTACTTCAAGAGGGCTTATAAAATAGAGGGAGAACAACTTTATCACAGGCAGGTAGTAACAGGACAAGGGAAACAGATTTAAACTAAAAGAGGAGAGATTTAGATTAGATGTTAGGCAGAAATTCTTTGCTCTGAGGGTGGTGAGGGACTGGCACAGGTTGCAGAGAGAAGCTGTGGTTATAGCTTCAACATCCCTGGAAGTGTTCAAGGCCAGGTTGGATGGAGCTCAGAGCAATCTGGTCTAGTGGAAGGTGTCCGTGTCCATGGCAGGAGAGTTGGAACTGGCCAATCCTTAAGGCCCTTCTGTGGTTCCAGGAATTCAAGCACGGTGAGTGCTGAGACTCTCAACTACACACTCCAGGCTGGAGTTTTCCGGTTTGGCAGAATTTGGAGGTACTTCATAATGTCAAGTTAAAACATCGAAATCTTGTGTTTCTGCAGCTGTTGATATTTACATATGCGTTATTCTGGTAGTATTTTTTCAAAACAATTCATAAAGGCACTTCAGAAATTCAGTCCTATCTTCAACAGGTTTCAGGCTTTATTCACGATAACCTATGCTGAATCTACTGCAGTGTTGCTAACAATAACAGGTCATTCATCTGAGAACAGTTCTAAAAACATCTATCTACAGCAGCAAGATGAGACACTGTGACACTGAAGTGGTCAGAAGCAATGGCAGAAGCAAATCAATACATCTATTTGTCCTACCATGGAAGAAAACCAAGTATTAATACACCATGTTTAGAATTCAAGGCATGGATAGCCTGTTCAAATCTTTCACCTAAATTTCATTTTGAAGCTAATCAGTTTAAAGAACGTTTGCTCTGGTTAAATACACAAAGGTAGATTTTACACTAAATAAAGAAACTTATTTCTCTCGCAGCT
>VZTF01006959.1:304420-337663 GCA_013397755.1 Cnemophilus loriae | reverse complement strand
TGCCCAGAAGGACTTGGGGGTGCTGGTGGGTGAGAGGCTGGACATGCCCCGGCCATGGCACTCACAGCCCAGAGAGCCAAACGTGTCCTGGGCTGCATCCAGAGCCCCGTGGGCAGCAGGGCAGGGAGGGGATTCTGCCCCTCTACTCTGCTCTGGTGAGACCCACCTGGAGCATTGCATCCAGCTCTGGGGTCCCAGCACGGGAGGGACAGGGACCTGCTGGAGTGAGTCCAGAGGAGGCCACCAAGATGATCAGAGGGCTGGAGCACCTCTGCTGTGAGGAAAGGCTGAGAGACCTGGGGTTGTTCAGTCTCGCAAAGAGAAGGCTCTGGGGAGACCTCACTGCAGCCTTTCAGTACTTCAAGAGGGCTTATAAAATAGAGGGAGAACAACTTTATCACAGGCAGGTAGTAACAGGACAAGGGAAACAGATTTAAACTAAAAGAGGAGAGATTTAGATTAGATGTTAGGCAGAAATTCTTTGCTCTGAGGGTGGTGAGGGACTGGCACAGGTTGCAGAGAGAAGCTGTGGTTATAGCTTCAACATCCCTGGAAGTGTTCAAGGCCAGGTTGGATGGAGCTCAGAGCAATCTGGTCTAGTGGAAGGTGTCCGTGTCCATGGCAGGAGAGTTGGAACTGGCCAATCCTTAAGGCCCTTCTGTGGTTCCAGGAATTCAAGCACGTTGAGTGCTGAGACTCTCAACTACACACTCCAGGCTGGAGTTTTCCGGTTTGGCAGAATTTGGAGGTACTTCATAATGTTAAGTTAAAACATCGAAATCTTGTGTTTCTGCAGCTGTTGATATTTACATATGCGTTATTCTGGTAGTATTTTTTCAAAACAATTCATAAAGGCACTTCAGAAATTCAGTCCTATCTTCAACAGGTTTCAGGCTTTATTCACGATAACCTATGCTGAATCTACTGCAGTGTTGCTAACAATAACAGGTCATTCATCTGAGAACAGTTCTAAAAACATCTATCTACAGCAGCAAGATGAGACACTGTGACACTGAAGTGGTCAGAAGCAATGGCAGAAGCAAATCAATACATCTATTTGTCCTACCATGGAAGAAAACCAAGTATTAATACACCATGTTTAGAATTCAAGGCATGGATAGCCTGTTCAAATCTTTCACCTAAATTTCATTTTGAAGCTAATCAGTTTAAAGAACGTTTGCTCTGGTTAAATACACAAAGGTAGATTTTACACTAAATAAAGAAACTTATTTCTCTCGCAGCTGCAACTGGGATATAAATACTTTGAAGAATGAATGTGTTCAACATTTGTCCAAAAATTAAGGCAAATTCCGTAAACTGGAAAAAATAGAGACCACTCACAGGTAGCAGATTATTTATTAAGAGATTGTTTAGTTCATCAAACAGGAGTGGGCGAGTCCTTAACCAGCAAGACTTACTAAGTAAGACAGTACGCAGAATGGTTTAAGAACAAAAAGCTATAAGCAGCAACCACGCAGATTCAGATCAGAAGTAGGATATAGATTTTTGAAGAGCAGGAGTGGTTCATCTGTGGGACAAACATTAAGGGTAACAGCAAGGCAGTCCCTGTTCTTTCAGGGTCTCCAAACCAAAAATAAATGCCTGTTACAGCATGAGCTTTAGTCACGTGTAAACTACAGGACTCCATAAAGGTTAAGAAACCTGCCCGTGTCTAATATAGCAGAGGTCAAACTAGGAAATCTAGGTTTCCTTCTAGCTTTAAACTCTGTGAATAGACCTGAGAAAACAGCTTTGCCCAAACACTCATCCATCTGGCACAGTTCAGCCGAGAAACATTCTTGTACACAGAAAAAATTGTCCAGATGAATAGAACAAGTTATCAAAGAAACAATGTTTTTAGAGTGAGGCATGAGGGTAGAAATTACGTGGCGGACAAAAGCAGTAAGTAATCACATGTCAAATGTTAATTGCATGTATATTTATGTACATAATAAAGCAGAGGGAAATTCCACAGTAAGTCAAAAGAATAAATGTAACATTTAAAAAAAAAGATAGTTTAAATTGCAAGTGAAAGAGCAATGGAAAGAAGGGTAAGAGAGGGAAATTAAATTGATAAATGAGATAAAAAGCTACTGGGCTGAACAAACAGAAGAAACCTAGGTTCTTCATACCAAAGTTATCCCAAGCATTTTGTACTCCTACTGCCCCTGGGAGTGTCTGCAGCTTACTGCTGTAGTTTTTAAATCACTTTTACACACAAAAACACACTAGACATCCTCACACGTTTAAAAAGGCTCCTTGAATTTTTCTGTGCTGCAGTACCAACAAGAACAATGTAACTTCACTAGATTCAAATCCACTCGCTGAAATGTCCAGCTCAGATACTGCTGCTTTATGTTTGAGCTTGCTGAAATCGGGGAGACCAACAAAGCTGAGGTTGATGCTGATTTTGCAACTAACAAAAGCATTACACTGCAGCTGGACTTAGGAAAATGCATGTACTGATAAACTCAGTCCAGACATGCTATTCCCTGTGTGCAGCTGGTGCTGTTTCTCACAGACTTTTTCACAGTCCATCTCTTCCATTCCTTCTCCGTCCAGTGGAATAACCTATGTGGTGTGTATGGAGCCATCTGATTAAAATGTTTCTCAAATACTGAAAACAAGGCACTCAGGAATGGCTGCCTGACAAACAAGGCCAGGCAAGGTCTGCACTCCTGCTTGTGGTTGACCACAGTGTAAGATTTAAATACCTGTACTTGCTGCGTTAATACATCAGGAAAACTTGTGCATCACTGTTGCTGTAAGAGTAATCTTTCTTTCCCCCAGTGAATAAAAGGCCTTGCTTATTTTAAACAATAATTTCTCATATTCAAAATTAGTGGTGCGTAGCCAGTGTGTGAGTATTCACCCTTTAGTTAAAGGCTAGCATCATGTGAAATTGTATTGGTAAAGAAAAGAAGAAAGTTTAAAAAATTTATTATAACTACTTCAAGATAGCTACTTTACAGAATGGATTTGGTCTTTAAGTTGACAAGATTAAGCCACCAAGTAAAGAGATGATATCATGTTACTTTACACCGAATTACTAATTCAACAGGCCAATTTCAAGGGTGTTTGTGTCCTTACCTCCTGTGTACCTGCCTCCGGGTCTGTCATTCCAATCACAGAGAAATCCCCATATCTGTCTCCATTGGCATCAATGGACACCTGCCCTGCTATGCCTAAAGAATGGCATGTGAGGAATCAGAAAATTAATTAGTTAAAATACTGAGCCTTTCCAAGCAAAACATGAAAACAGTGGACAAGTTTTTTACAGACCAATATGACAGGAAATCTCATCAGTCTCCCAGCATTTTTGTTGGCATTCCAGAAAAAATTGTAATTTCATCTCGATGTCTGCATTCCTGAATTCTTAACATTTCTCCTTTTTAAATATCAAATGTGTGAGACTGGAGAATATGTGAGAAAAATCTAATCCAAAAACTAGCATGGAAGACTAAAACACAAATATATTTAACGTGAGTTATTTACAGAGAGCCTAATCCTGAAATATCTGATGATGCCTTAAGAAAGAGAATCCATCTCATGTGCTGCAGAGGACACAGGGGCAGAGATCCAGATCCCACAGGCTCAAGGGGCTGCTGCACCCATACAACCAATCCAATATTGTTTCCATCTAATGGGATACTGGAGATGGCACGGACAACGGGCAACATGTGCACTACACATGCACTAAGCCCTGCATTCATCTCCATAAGATTAACTACATAATATGGTGCAGTTTGGTTTATATTCTTAGAGTCACATTTCACTTCCTTGTTTTACAATTTCCAGAAAACTCTGGAGAAACTGGGACTCATAGATTCATAGGATATCTCAGGTTTGAAGGGGCTTCAGGAGAACTTGAGCCCAACCTCCAGCTCAGAGCAGGGTCAGCCAGGAAGATGCTCAAGGTTTTATCTGCTCTCCAAAACCTCCATGGATGGAAACCGCACAGCCTCACTGGGGCAACTTGTCTGAGCTGTCATGGGAAATGAACACATCCTTGGATTCAATCTGAACCTCTTCTTTAAATGTATGTCCTTGTGTACAAAAAGCGTGGCTTCAAATTCTTGAGGTGTAAGTCAAACAGGTTCTTAAAATTCATCAAGCAATACCAACAAATTATGGTGAAGACATCTTAAGACTGCTGATACACTTTTTCACCTCAGATGTTCTCAAATGCGATACTCCACTGCCTGACACCAAACACAGCTGTTTACACCTGTGCAAGGCAAACAGGTGTCACTGTACATCCATGTTACACCAACGACATGCCTAGACCAGGCACAAAGCCACGGAGATTCAGGCTCTCAGTGACAGTCAATCAGAAAAGGGAGCTCAGATATTCAGAATATAAATTTCCCCCAATGTGCTTAATGATAAGGAGCGTGCAACAGACTTAACACACGTCCATTTATTCTGTATCTGTTCAGATTTAGTGATGTCAGGAATATTTCAGCTTGCTGAGGTTTTCAAAATATGAAGCGGTAATCAAAGATTATTGTCAAGCATCTATTTCATTATAACAACACAGTAATCAAGCAGTTGTCAATTCTATTACTGCAGGGAAATCGAATGGGTGTAACAACCACTTGGCTGTGAGACACTGAAAGAAGAGGCCACTCTGTAGAACTGTGATGTCCCTGCTTACACACCAATTTGGATTCTGGATCTGGCGGGAGGTGCTAATTGGAACAGACACTTTTGTGACTTAAGGAAACCAAAACTCAGCTTTGCAAATAGGTACTGAAACTGAAACTTGGGAGTTCCTATGGGATTTTTTTTTTTTTCAGTAGGAAAGACTAATTTTTCAATTTTTCATCTGAATCAAAAATAAGAGTTTGAAAAGTTGACCTTTCCTGCAATTTCCTTAAGAAACAGAGGTAGGAAATGTTGAAACAACCTTAATGAAGAATTGCATTTGCATAAAGGTGGAATGACTTTATCTCAACTTTCTTTCTGTTCTTTTATGTGAGATACCTACATACAAAAAAATTTGCTACTTTTTCAGAGGACATGCCAATGAATAGCAAATATTCTCCACAAGATGTGCCCTGAAGTTATACCATGTTGTCTTTAACAACCCAATCAGTAAGACATCCTTTGATCACCTTGGCCTTATCCTTCCCTAAGCCCATAATGTCTGTGCAGCTGTGGCTGGCAGATGGAATCCTGCAGGAAGCAGCATCCACATTTTGTTGGGAGTCCTGATAGGTCAGAACAGGCTGTAAAATGAGGTGCCAAGACAATCAGGCATTTACATGTCAGCAGTTAAATTAATGTCATTAATGAAACTGGAGTTCTCACTATCAAGGCCTGCAAAAGTCAAAGGGAACCACAAAACTTCTGTCCTGCAGCAGAACCTGATGGGTGTGTGCATGAACTGTACTCTATGATGCTGCATCCACTGCAAAGAGGGGCTCGCAGGCAGAATAAAGGGACATGATCTTCCTTAAGGGCCTGGTCTGCAAGACATTGAGTTAAAGGCCTCTTTCAAAATCAATTTTATGTCCAGCAAAATACTGCCACAGGGAGGAAATGACCTATGACTTAGAAGCATTTTGACCTTTTCAACTGCACCCTCACAGCCCAACTCAGCTGCATTTTCAGAATAAGTGGAACAGGTCAGCCACCAGCAACAATCTGGTTTTCACAAGTGAGGAAAGAGAACATTTTTTCCTCCTGCCACGTTTTACAAGCAAGGGGTGAGAACCAACCATGCAGCCCTTGCAGAGCACATGGTAGTACCAAGGATGCATGGGCACACCAGTTGGTGGCTTCCTGGGGCACAGGAGCAGGAGCAGAAGAAACACAGGCTGTGCTGGGGCATCTGTTCATGCACAGCACAAACAAACAGAGAGGCAAATCCTTAGACACCAGATTCTCTCCCTTAAAACAGAGTGTTTTGGGGAGCCACAGATGTGAAGAGAGGTAGTGGGATGCCAAGCACTACCTACAGCTGGTGCAGGGCTGCTTATGGGATGACTGCAACCAGCATAATTTAACGCAATCCCTGTGTTCCCTTAAGCTGCCCCGAGTATTCTTTTGCCTTGTGTTCACGCCACAATTTGAGAACAGAAAATTGGTTTGGAGCTGCTGCCTTTCCTGCCTCCCGACACTATGTCCAATGTGTTCTCAGAGCTGAGAACCTGGCCACTGAAGTTTTTCTTACACATTCAAATGAATCACTCACTTTTTATCTAGGGGAAATGTTTCCTTCTCTCAGGCATTTCCACAGGAAATCTTGCCAGCTCTACATCAAATGACCGGACTATTATACGAGATGGATGGGAATATTATAAAGAGATGCATGGAAATATTTTAAGACATGACAGATGAAACCAATAATCTTAAGTTTCCTTATTACAATTCTTACCTGGCAAAAGCATCTGCATTGCTTTGCATCAGCAAGGTGACACACAAGTGCCAGCTGCACTGCAGAACTGCAGCCTCGAGGATTAGGCACAGAAAGGCACAGTGCTGTTCAGCTGCTGCCTCTGAGACAACACACACAGCTCCTGAAAGGAGGCTGGGGGAGATCCTTCTAGGGCCCAAAGGAATCCCATTGAGAAACACAAAATAACCTCAACCCTGGCACCTGCTTGCTTCTATCCATTCCCAGGCTTTCAAGATAAAAAAATGAAATGGAAAAAATGAGGCAATCTCAGAGCTAATAGATGAACGCGAGCAAAGCGAGCAGCTGTAATCTTTTCAAAAACAAAGAATGGGCCTGAGAAAATTATTGGTATTTCTTTACAACATCAGTAATGGTCATTAAATTGTTAAGAGTAGTTTGAACTGAGTTAAGACCTTGACAGTTGGTGCAAAAAAAAGTCAGACTGGTGAGGTATGTGAGCCAGCCTTCAAGATGTACGTGGTTTCATATGGTTACTTTCCTCTCTTAGGAGTGGAATAGGCATGGGTCCTTACTTTGCACAGAACAAAGACCTGAGTTTTTTTGACTTTGAAAGCTGGAATTCCATACTAACTCTTACCTTCATATGTTCTGTTCCGTGTTTGTTGAACAATTTTTTCCCCATCTTTCTTACTGAAACCAATCTTCAGGACTTCCTGTAAAGCTAGAGCATAAAGAAGAATAGCATCATGGAATCCTTCCACAAACATGTTCACCTAAAAAAGAAAGAAGAAAAAAAAACAATGGCAATTGACACACAACAAAATTTTTCTTACCTAGGGAATTGATTAACTAGAGAGGATCCAATTAACCAAAGTGACTAACTTGGACAGTTACTTTCTGAGCTGCTGGAATGCAAAGGAATATATCTCAAAAAAACCTCAGGGGGATAATGGCAACTTCTGACCCATTTTTAAAAACAGTTAACCACTATCTACTATTCTGGACATTCAAATCACACTTTAATGTTGTGTCTGAGTAGCTCTGCAGATAGGGGAGAAATCTGCAGATGCCAGTTCCCATGCCCAGAGGCACAAATTCTGCACTTGACCATGTTAGATTTTGTAAGCTGCTGAGCACCCTCACCCCATAGCAGCAAGCACAATCCCCTCCCTCTGCACATGGGACTTAGCACCTCTCAGGACTGGGAAGTATGTTCTGTCATGATTTTTCTTGGAGAGCACAAGTGGTGGATTTGCTTGTTTAATGATTACCACTTCCATTTCTGGCCCTTGTTCAGCCAAGCATCTCTCCACTAGCAAATGAGCAATGGAGAAAACTACTTACCGTGTCCAGTAATGTGTTTTCTGGAACTGCCAGGAGAACCTTTTTCTGTCCTCTATAGTTTTCTCCGTAAGTTACAAGAAATGCATGAAATAACCCTAATAACCCTAACACAAAAGAAGATTGCTGCCAATGAACCTTGGTAGGCAACCTACTGTTTTTGGTCTGTGAGTTACAACAATAGTTAATAGCTGAGTGCCGCATAAACATAACAAGTTTGCTCTCAGGAGCCTGATGTGCTTCAGTGGTGAAGCAATAATTATTTCAGGAGTGGAGTTCAGATGGAAACCCATCAGCAGAAGCTGATACAGCATGACCTGAGCAGCACTGGTACTCCTCTTCTGTAGGCAGCAACTCACATTTCAGCAGTTCAATGCACTCACTCAATGCACAGTAGTTCAGAATGCATTATCTTTTCAGCTGCAAGAAAGATGTTCCCACCCACTCAGAGTTTCACTACAATAAAGAAACTCCTGACATCCTAGCAAAGGTGTAACCACATTATGGGGTCTCTTATTGCCACTTCCAGTGAACAACTCACCTCTACAAATACTCTCCTGGACAGAAGTAACATTTAGCTTTTCTTCCACTTCAGTGTATCTAAACAATTTAAAATGCTAGTAAATGAAGTGCTACTCTAACTCTCACAGGTTTAGCTGGACATTAAAAATGTTACAAGACAAAACATGTGGCCAGTCAACTAAATAACTGCTCCACAGATAAAAAGCATCACATAGTTGATTGGCTAAACTGAACTGATCAAACCGTGATAACGTAATTACATCCAAGACATTCCTTCACTCTTAAAGCAGTTGCCGACAGTAAGGAGAATTTCGAATTACTTGCTGATAACATAAAAATTTGCATTGCTCTGACATTTAAAACCGGGCTACCAGTAAGTCCAACCTATGCTGCAGTTGAATGCATCACATTCATCACGGGGAAGAGCCCACAGTGCTACAGGAGATGCAGAACAGCTCAGCTCACTCTGACAGCCACAGACTAAAGGGCAGCTGCAGTTATTCTGAGCTGAAAAGAAAGCCTGAAAGAAGAGGTAGAAGTCAGGCTTTTGATGGAACAAAAACAGCTGATGGACAGAGTGCATACTAGGACAGGCTTTGCCAGCAGGGGCTTTAACTTTTCAGAACTGAAAAAACCCAACCAAACCAAGAAACCACAAAGCTCGACAATCGCTTCATGTGCCAATGTTAGAGTCCAAGTGGCCTGTGGATAATCAAACTTCAGCTTTCTTTATGTGACATTCTTTCTCTCAGGAGAGAAATTAGACTCTCCAGTAGCCTTACCTCCCTGCTGCCTGATTTACAGTTTGTGGCTGGCATTTGTTTCAAGGAATGCTATTTGTCACTCGTTTTGTCCATGGCAAACACCTCTCAGAGTAACACAGCAACCTTCAAAACCCATTTTGTCAGCTAATTTGCTCAACCTGAAATCCAGTCATGCCACCGACCTCAAAACCCTTCTGTAGACACTGCAGATCTGCCAGATAAGCCCTGTCAAAACTCACTCGGCAGTTTAGGAGGTTAATGCCACAGCCTCTTGCCAAAGCTCCACTTGGCCAAAACCTCTAACATTACATGTGAAAAATCACATTAGAAAATCATCAGAAGGTCATTTATGCCACTGCTCAGTTGCTCACACACAAACCCCAGCATTTTATCTCAAGTTGTCAAGGAAGCTGAAACTATGAGTAATTTATGCCATTTAAAATCTTCTAGAAGTGTGGTACTTACTGTTTGCAGATGGGATTGCTATGAGTAATTTATGCCATTTAAAATTTTCTAGAAGTGTGGTACTTACTGTTTGCAGATGGGATTCCACTTACACTTCCCAGCCAAACCATATGCTGGGCACACGTGAGACTTTTCACATCAATCCAGGAACACATTTAAGCAGCAGTTCTTGAAAGGGGATACAGGATCCCGTGAAAGGAATAAAGTTTTCCTGCATATCATCTCATTTTGAATCATTTGTAGGTTGCCACAATTCCACACAGACCATGGGTTGCATGATGTGTAGGACAGAGGAATACTAAAATGTGAAGTAATGGCTGCAAAAAAATTTGAAGAATTTGCTCTTTGCTTCAGGAAAAACATTAAAAAGGGCTAGAGTATAAAGTTTATATTCCAGGAATGCTTCAAATAGGAATGAAAGTAAATGTGAAGATGTCTTCACAGGCTGCTTGAAGGTGTCCATGGTAATTAATAATGTATTAGTTCAACCTTAGACACCCTCAGGATAAAAACTGAACAGAGTATAAAATCTATTAAAGGCCCACTAATCTTACAGGTAATTAGAAGTTCTTTTAGTTGAGCTCTAACAAAAAGCAGAATTTTTTTATTATAGTGTTTTCCATTTTCATTTACGCTGCTTTTTAATTACAGGTGTGACCAAAGCTCCAAATGCTGTGATCACAATTTACACATCAGCTCTACTAAAATGTTGCTGTCCCTGGCCCACACTGCACAGCAGGGCCACCCCCTCAACGTGGCAGCAATGCCACTGGCAGCAGAGAAGATGCCAGGTTTACTGAACATCCTTGGAGGCTGCAGTACAAATATGTGGAAACCCCTTTCTGAGCTATCTTCTGTACTATTTTCATATCCTACTCTAATACCATATACCTAAAAAGCAAGTATGCTAACTGCATAGGTGAATAAGATATATACCCCTTTTATCTTCCTTCCTTTCTACTCTAATTAATCACCTTCTATTGGAGAAAAGAAAACAACTAAAACCCAACAATCCCTCTCAGTGGAAATCACATGCATAAATTTTACACAGTTCCAAGTTATAGTTCCCCAAACAGCAATACTGTGACCACACTGTTCATATATACCAAGGTGTTAACAGCATACACAGCAATGCAAAATACTACCGATGTGGAACACAGCCAAGCTACAACCATGCAGGACCCATAATTTTCCATATCCTGCCTACTGACTGTAAAATAAGATTATTCTCTTCCATCTGGAACTGCCCAGCTCTGAATCACAGCAATTCGTACCACTTCCATGCTTAGTGGAGAGCATCATCATCATCGCTCTTTTTCTATTGAAAAGGCAAACAACTAACATTTCCCAAACTTGGTCTCTGCATCTAGTTTCCAGTACATCCACAGTGATTTTCAAGTTGTCAAACTATAGTTTCAGCCCAAATCAGTGACGACCCTAGGGAACTGCAGATGGCTGTACCCAGACATTTTGCAAAAATCTTACCAATTTACATATTTGACATGATGCTCCAACTATCTCATACTGTTTCAATGTATCTCAATAGAATTATTTTTCTAAGCAGTTGCAATTTAACCGTAAATTCTCTCCTTTTAATCCTCCTTCACCAAGCCAATTATAATTATGGTCCTTTCTTTACAATCTTTTCTAAGAAGCCCTGACATAACTAACTTCTGTTACATGCATTCTTGATACATATCTTTGGTTGCGTTCTGCTGACTCACTATCCAGCAGTATTCACTTAATTTAGCAGGGATTTCTTTGTTTAATACCATTTGTTGATGTTGCATATTCCCATTCTGGACACTGCCACAGCCCATGCTGTTCTAAGTACTTGTTTATGGCCCTGAGACAGTCAGGGGTCCTCAGCAGTTCTTTGATATCAGAGTTGCTATGACCTTGCTCTGAGCTGCACAAATCTGGAACAAGGTGCTCATGATTCCCATACAGTAGATGATCAACATATAGAAATGATTCATGTTTAATTTTTTTTAAGATAAAATATCATTGTTACAAACAGATTTTGTGTTAAACTTCTAGTGTACGTAATCCCAGTGAGAAACTCTGGGTGGAACTGACATGTAGACTGAGAACGTGAAGCTGAGGGAAGAATACTCTCACACCTGAGCATTACCTGAGAACAGGTGAAGTGCATTTCAAACCAGCAATGTCATGTGCAGTTCCAGCTTTGCAGTCAAGTATTGATCCTACTGCCGTAACACTACCATGTATCATTCTGCATGCTACCAACATAACAGGATTATCACAGCTTTCACTAAACCACCATCCATCTCCTCAGCTCCTGACAGGATTTCTTCATGCCACTATGCAACAGAAACTCACAGAGCTCCGGAATATCACCTATGGGTAACAGCTACTCCCATGCACTGGGACTGGGATTTCAAGGACTCCCAAGCACAACAAATGCAAAGCCATGGGATACACCCATAGGCAGCTGTCATAAACAGCATGTCTTGGGGTGCCTACAGACAGGGATGCATCACTGTGGAACCAAAGCAGGAACTGGAAAGGAGGATAAAGCTGTAAGACAGTTAATCAAACCTGTACGTTTAGATGCCTAAGACTAAAAATACAGACTGTTCACTTGGGCAACCATATTGCTCCCCTACTGGACCTTAATGCTTCAAACAAACAGTAAGAAAGATTAAAAAATAATAGAAACACATGCTTTCTTCAGAGAAAGCCATTTCCTCAATATTTAATTCAAAACTGAAAAAGAATATATGGCATCACACCAAATTCTGGGCAACACAGCTGTAGCCAAGGACAGCCTCACACTGTATTCACTGATATCTAGTCTCTATAAATATATAAATGGGCACCTGCTCAAGAACATGAGGCCAGGGCTCAGGACTTGGTTTTCTAAAGGAACTGTAACTATCCAAACTTACTTTATTATTTCGGCCTGGAACTCACATCTCTCCCTAGGAAAAGAGGAAGAGCATAACAGTAAAACCTTGTGCATATCTAAGAGAGATTTATTCAAGTACTGTTGCATCAATTTCATGTTTCACAGGGACACAGTGTTTATGAGGAAACCCCTAAGAGATTTTTCTTATAGGGGAGCATGTGACTTTACTAGTGGGATTCTGCAAGCTGAGGCTTATACTGGACTTTAAAATTACAGCTTAAAAATTCAGCACAACATCACTTCCCTTTAAGGAGGCTTCTTCCAACAAGGCTGCCTGCCTCTGTTCATCTCCTTGCCAGTATTTGCTGGAGCAGCAGTGATGCTGAGAGCAGAGGAGATGAGGTGTGTGCTCCACCCAGGCACCCTGCACCCCAGGCAATGTGTCCCTGGCATGAGGAATTAGCAGCTGAAGCCCATGTTTAGAGAGTCTGGGGCGCAAGCACTGCTCGCAGCTCATGAGCCGCCCATCTCCACCATGAAAGAGCCTGCATGCACCATCTGAGAGACAAGATGTGTAGCAAGATCCCTGCTTTTTTCTGCACTTTCTGTTTGATTTGGACACAAAGATACTGTGCTGCAATTAAGTCAATTTCTTCGAGGGTGAGACCATGCCTCTGCTTGCCTGCACTGTTAAGCTGGTGCACGATGTGCACTCCAGGCATGCCAAATCACTGCTGCCCTTGCTCCACTCAGACAAGAGGATGCTTACTCCAACAGGACTGAAGTACCACTAGAGATAAACTCCCACCCACTTTAAAGCCAATTATGGAACAGAAGCCAGCACTTTGTTCCAAGAAAAGGTCTGCTGAACTAAAACAAATTAGCAAAAGAAAATAAAAGTAAATTAACAAATTACAGCAGTATCTGTGATTTACTTAAAAATGGCAGCCAAATTCAGGGAGTTAAGGGTATTTGTCAGTGAAGGTTATTTTCTTGCTATGGAAAGAAAGTTAACCACAAAGCCAGCTCCTTTGCTCTTGTATCTCATCTCATTCTTCAAGCCTCCCTCCTTGTTCTTCTTAATACCCCATTCTTGAACAACGAGTAGATTTACTCAGAGTCATCTGGCTGGGGCAGCCACAAGTTGCTCTATTGTCTCAATGGTGAACTGAAGCAAAAACCTATTCAGTCCCAGACTACAGGGTAGCTGCACTGTGAAATGTCAGCTAAAACACGCCAGGCTGCAGTGACAACCGAGATACAAAGGCATGGAGAAACCCTTCCACCCCACTGCCTGCAAAAGCTGCCTATTCTTTGTTTATTGCTTGCAACACTCTCCCATGGTTATCTAAAAAACAGCAGTAAACCCCCAGTGCCTGCTGCCAACAGGCTGGGCAGAAATTTCCAGATATAGCCAAAATGAGCTCTGTCCATTAAACACAGAAAGAGGAACTTTCACCTCAGCAGAGTTAGAACCTTACCCACACTTCACATCAAGGGGCTCTGACTGCTCCACTCAACCCATGGCCTGACATCGCTGGGTTTTCAGACTCTCCCCAGATCTCCACTTGCACAGCCAAAGCAGTGGCAGGCTGAGCTGAGAACTGCCCTGCTCCTGGAACAGGATACTCTTCTGGAGCAGATTTTCCCCCTGAAAACCTGTATGGGATTTATTTCTGGCTCTATCCATCGTGTTCACTGATTCCTTTTGCAAGCTGCTACCAGCCACTTCACCCCTCTGTGGTTTTGGTCCCTGCATTACCTTTTAATGTTGCCCTCAAAGGAGTGCAACTGAGAGCAGTAGAACTGTTTTGTACCAGAACTCAACCAGCTACAGAATAATAATTTTGAGGAATTTCTCCTGTATGTATGCTTTACACGCATTCTATTCACCTTTATAATCTAGCTCTAAAGGGCTCCAGGTCACCTATCAAGGAAAAGGATACAATCAGAGAATACATTATCGTGCTCCTGCAGTTAAGGTGAAATATCCCATGTGTATAATACATCTCTAACATCAGAAAAACAAGTAATGCAAAGGATCTCTAGCACATAGCACTATAGGGTGACTGCGTGAATACTGAAGGGATCTTAACCATAAAAGGCATAGCTGTCATTTATAAAATTAACCTTTCTACTTTTTTAGGATTTCCTGCCTTCTAACAACTGAGTGATCATTCATGATGAGTTATAAAACTATGTCCAGAAATCATACATCTAGTCATTGTGGTGAAACACAAGAGATATTAAAGAAATTATTTTTTTCAGCTGAACATACACACACACACAGAAACTAAAATATGCTTGTTTTAAATAGACTTTTCTAAGAATCCCCATTGGTAGTCTGATGATAATCTGTTACACAGTTGTAATGAATGCTTACATTTTAAGTTAGCATTTAAACTGGGACATTTTAATTGCAGATAAACACTTAGTACCAAAAAAACACCACCCCAGTCCTTTCATTAGATATTAAGTTTTTGATGTCAGCGGGCAAGAATGTTTTACAAGCAGGAACAGTTCAGTTTTCAGGACGACAGTCACTCATCTGAAAAAATCAGTTCCACTTGCTAAAATAAATTAAAGTGGTTAAAATGAATGCAGAGCTAGGACAAACAGGAAGGACATTTTTTGTTAAATGTTTATCCTTGTACAATGTGCAATTGTTCTGGGTTCTGGATTACTAACATTATCACGAAACCACAAAAATCACAGACATATTTTACTTTTTGCATTAAAAACTCTCAAGATCACATCAGTTCTCATGCAAAACTCTGAAAAATCACTGTATCACTGTGGAGACAACTTACGTGTTCAAACTGAATTTATCTGTGCTACACTAGCTGGTGGGCTGATAAAACCTTGGACAGGGTAAAAAACACATCTGATGAAACAGACCATTTGATTTCTGCTTTGCAGCAGATTAGCAAAGACTACTCTGCAGAGCATTTGCTTTCCAGTCTTAAGGGGTCGATAAACACAAATTATTTAGACAGCCAAAAGTGGTGCTTAGCTTAAAAGTATGCTTGGAGCTGGGATTAGTCATCTAAGATCTTTGTTCAGTACCAGGCAAAAATTAGGCACACAAAACCAGGATTCATAAGAACCAGCATCCCACCTCACCCTTGCCAGCAGAGGAGGTAGAGAGCGAGGGATGATGTGATACTCTTACACAGGCAGGTAACTACTCCCCACTGCATGAACTTGCAGTCAAGCCTTTACAAAACCCCACAGGGCACCAGTCCTTCTAAATTCCCTACCCCCTTCAGCTAAAAGCCCCGGGCCTCCTGTTACTGAGTTAGCATGAGAGAACTTCAGGATCCGATCTCTGCTTCCAGAGAATGTGAATTCCACCCTTCCCCTGCCCTGTCTGCAGGGCATCCTGAGGTGGAGGCACTCTTGGAACTGAAATCCAGGTGCTGGGGGAGAGGTATGACCTGCCAAGACGTGGGGGACCTCTAGGTTGGGAGTAAATAATTTGCTAGAAGAGCCCACCTGAGGCTGTGGTTGCCATGACGAATGATCCTTTTATTAAATACCAGGGTAAATGGGCATATGAACTTGTAAACTTTAATGGCATGGAACTAATGCAAACCCTCAGGCTGGTATTAATCATGCTTCCATTCCAAATAATTTAAAATTTAACTATTTGGTTTTGTTATTTTCTTTCAGATAGTGTATATCTGATGAAAGGTGTTCAGCTGACTGATTAAGCACCCCTTTGCTGGCATACCTGCCAGGATCCCATCAGCACAGGAGAGGTACAGCAGCTACCTCAGCAGATATTTGTGCGTACATGCCAGCAGGCAGTGAGGTTCCAGCTACACACCGGAAACACATCCTCCCACTCTTCAGCATCAGCATGGTAGTTAATACCTCTAAATCTGAGGATTTGCAGCCACTCCAAAAAACTAAAACCTCACTCTCGTAGCTGCTTGCATCCTTATTGACTGTCTGATCCCTGAGATCCTCCTTGGTTTTACTCTCTAAGGTATTTTGTTGTCTGCAGGCTGATGGGCTAACTGGATGCATTGTACACACACATTTCCCATCAAATGTAAATGTCCTGCTCAGTGAATGTCACCTTGTTCCCAGCCATGAGGCAAAGGGCGTCCTCACCTACCCTCCTCCCATTGTCCCGTGCCCCTTTCTCATGCCCCTCTTATTCATTTGCTCTGGGACAGAGACACTCCTTGTCTTTTCAATACGCTTTGATATATTAGTTCTTTTTAGAATGGGCTAGACCTTCTCATTTTTGTCCCAGACTTCTCTTCCTAATGCAAAAAGTATCTACTAAAGAGAGAAGGAAAGTTTTGAGTATCCTCCTGTGGGTTCCTATGCCTCCTTGCATGCACAAGAACACCACTGCCTTTATTCACACAGCCCATTCTCACAGGCTGACTACATTACCCCCTCTGCATTAGCAAAATTGCTAAATATCCCCCGGAAAAAAAAAAAGTCAGAGTTGGCAGCATTGTACACTGACCTTCTCTCACAGCTCAACAGAGTGGAGCACACCCAAGCCCTGCTGCCTGTCTTTGCTCTGCCAACACTCACACACCAAGGGGACCTGACTCACCCATGGGACTGGCCTGCCCTTCTGCTAAAAGATTTTTCTTCCCTCTGGAGAATGAGTCCTTCCCAGTGCTACGTTCACTTTAACCTCTGAGCACTCAACCATAAGAAATGAATGCGCTGACACAGCAGGAGATTTCAGACTTGAGGAGTTACTGATTGCCACCTATCCTGGGTTTTTAGAAGACTTGTCACTTGAATATCACAAACTTAGACCCTGCCCTGCTGTGATTCAGAATCACTTTCACCATACCAATACCCCAAATGAGTTCAAGAAAGCTTCCCTGGACCACCTCAATGTAGGAGCTGCAAGTGTGGAAGCAACAACTCTTCTGCTCTGGTGCTCTCAAACAAGGAATTCACATATCTGGCCTTGAAAAATTATTCTTCCTTTATGTCCTTAAAGAAAACAAAGCATGGCTCCTTCCCCACACCTCCTGCCGTTCTCATAATCAAACTCTCTGATTAAACTGCTTGGCTCAGACAGAATCCAAACACTGGACTCTCAACCCAATCAATCTGTGTTACCACAGTGTGAGGGTACCAGCACAGGTGAGGTGAACCCTCCACAGCATCCAGGGTGCTGAGGCTGGAGCATCCCATCAGCCATCTAGCAAGTGCAAAATCGCTTCCAGCTGCCTGCCCAGGATCCTGCTGCTGGCTGCAGCATCATCCTGACACGGGACAGACTCACCCAAACCTTGTTGAGCTCAGTACTTTTTCAGTAAATAAGGAAACTTCCAACTCAGCATTATTTTCATAAGATACCCAGAGAACAAGACTCACAGAAAAAGGCAGTGGCTGCTAAAAAGTCTGTTAAGCAAAGGTATATCATTTTTCAAGTGCCATTTCATGCAAAATGAGATAGAGAGTCTACCTTTTCGTTCATTCAAACATCGCAGAGCGCAACCTGAGGACCATTCTCTACCAGTATCAAAAATCCTACGAATTTACATTAAAACAGTATCTCAATGGGACAAATTAGCTTTTTGTTTACTAGAAATGCAAATGGCATGGAGAAGCACTAAAACCAGAAACAGGCTATGAATTTTGCAGGACGACATATTTTTCACACTTTATTAGTGGAAAATAAGGTGTATTTCTAGCAAGTACTTCAAAGAGTGCTTTACCCATAAATGTCTGAGTGCCTGTTCGGTAAAGTGGAATGTGAATATCTGCGATATCCAAGTGAAAACATGAGGCTATGGAAAATATACAACATATCCATGAAGATCAACTCTAAACTTTTACATTCCCAAGAAGTCCAGATGTTACTATTTCCAGATATACATACAGTTTTATTCTATCTCCTCCATGGTTTAAGACAGCTTCAAAAATATGCTTAGATAGGCTAAAAAACTAAACAAATCCACTGGAAGAGAGAATAATAATTTCTTTTCTTTACTGTCTTTTATGACATCTGTTACTGTCAAATAACTTACTATTACACTGTAGTTTTGTCTAAGACCCTGACGCGGATGACACTGGTCTTTCATACCACTGAGAAAGCATTAACTTAAGGAAAAAAAAATAAGTGTCTGCTATATTCACCAAATTTAGCAGTCCCCAGTTCAATACTCCTCTTACAGAAAATAAAGACACTCTCATTAATTCCAAGGGGTGAAGGGTTGGTGGTGAAAATCCTAAATATGTTTTACTAATAGAATTCATCTCGTTAATAAGCTGGCATGTGAAACCGTTTTTTCCGGCTGCTGAAAGCAGCTTGTGGTTTGCTTTTATTCTTTTGAACACAATTAGCAAAGCACTCCAGCAGCTGAATAGACCCATTCATCTGAACAAATTATCCCCTGGCAGTGTTTGGGGGTTCTTTCTGGTTGGGTTTTTTTTTTTTTTCCCTTAAATCTCCTCGAAACTTTCTCCCATCCTTATGCAGTCAGAAGACACAAAAGCCTGCCTGACATTAATCTTGCCTGCCTGTGCCTGAAAAAGACAAGTGAGAAGGACACTGCTGAATAAGTTATATTTTCAGCATCTCAGCTACAAGACTGAATTGCTCACTTCTCCCAACCTTATCTTAGCTGGTGTGCAATCCTAATTAAAAGGCTGACGTAAGGAATACACACAGAGAAGAGTCTGGCACGGATGTTATGGATGAGATGATAAACTTTACGAGCACAGCTACCTCCCATGTAGCTTTTGTAGTTAACTACTGGAGCTAAAAAGGTTGCTCTTGAGTGCACCGTTTCTCCTTTCAGAGGGCTGAAAATGTTAAATAAAACAGTTCTGCTTTCTAATAGGGAATAGCATCTTGCTGATCTAATTAATCTACATAGCTCATTCTTTCACTGAGATAACTTTACCAGCAAATGAGGCTCCAGTTCCCTTCTCCTGATGCTCATTTTCAGGGTGAAAAAGGCTGTGGGTAGGATAAAACCCATGCATCCACCTCATGAACAATGCTGTCATGTAGTTACCACAGCAGAAATATTTGTTTAATTAGTTACATTTTCAGCTTTTAAATGAAAAGAAAAAACAAGCCATGGGTGGTCCGTAACCTCAGAAGAGCAAATATTCCTGGCTGTAAAATCATCTGAGCTCAGAATACTGGGCTGGACATAAAAAAAGCATTTATTGAATCCTAGGCCTGAGTCAGGAACAGAAGGTGCATTAAGAACTTCCAAACTGCACCCTACCACCAATTCATTAAGTGATCAGCATTATTTAATAAAAATGGCTTATGCATACACTTTAACTGAAACACTGTTTATTCATAAACATTTTTAACTACAGTATGTATTGGGAATTATTCACACACCAATTTAGAGACAGTTTTAAATTCTTCCTTCAAGTAATTGCATGCAGTTCCCACTGCTGTCTGCCTCACCTGGGCTATAGGTCTGCAAGCAGAGCTTGGCCTGTATTTTGCAATTAAACCACGGAGCTGGTTTATAGAGACCAGGGCTGCTGTTAATGTCTTGTTAATGCATTAATGTTACAAAAGTAAGAAAATTGCCACCATTTGTATAAAAGCATTGAAGCAATTCTACTGCATGCCTGAACCCCAAATTTTAATAGATTTTTGAAAAAATTTCTCCTTTTTTGCTTCTTTTATCAGACAAGTCGATCTTCAGGTAGGCACAAAGGAAAATGGTCAGGCTTTCTAGGAAACTACACGATGTTTCTTGAAAAAACATGAGACACTGTTGAATGCTGAAATGACGGCTGAGCAGATTTAATACTTCAGCCCACAATTCTTTGGGTTACATTAACATGATAGTAACTGCTTTCACACTCAGACTGGTGAACAAGCAAACTAACAATATTTGCTAATGGACTCAGGGAGCTGTGGCAATGGGACATTGCAATGGGGCATTGCAGACAGAGAACATCATCACTGCCCCATCCCGTGCAACCCAAGTATTTCTAAGATGCTTTCTCAGAACTTCTCCGCCACTCTTATTGTCAATGCCGTCTAGTTAAAAGGTGCTTAAGGAAGCTTTCTACTTCACAAGAGAGATTCCTGGAGAAACTGTCTTTTCCACACTTTCCTGCTGCCTCTTAAGGCACAGGTTCTTCCACCTTCCCTGTTTCCACAGCATAACATCCATGCAGAAACAACAGAAACTTCTGAGCTGGGAAAGATGTACCCAAAACACGTTTTTCTCTTTTCTTTTTTGTGTGATTTCACAGCTGGAGATGAAGACAGCCAACACTCTTTGACCTGTTACTCCTCCAAGGGCCGTATGTGTTCTGCATCTGGCAGTGGGACAGCTGCTGCTTTAGGACTTTGCCCTTTCTGTCTCCCTTATCTTTCCTTCTGTCATCTGCTTATTTTCCATTTTTATGATATTCCTTTTTGGTAGATAATAATGCCTTTAGGATTAGTGCTGGCAAGAGGCCAGGACAAAATGGCAGCACTAATGACTTTTGCTTGAGTTAAGGTCACTGTGCGATAATTTAGACCATGGGCTCGGGGCCCCATTTTCCCATGACATTGGAAAAATCCACACAGAAAAGCAGACACACTGAATGCTTCAAATCCAAACCTCCCTAAGCGCCTCCTCTTGGGACACAGCTTGCAGAAAAGAATGAGGACTATATGTCAACACCCGTGGATAGGGCTTGATTTGGGCTGTACTAATGATTACCTTTCTACATAGTTTTTGTTTTCAGGAGCAGAATCCAGCAGAGCAAAATCCATCTCTGTCGCTTCCCCACCCACTCAGCTCAAGGACTTTTCCCTTCTAATCTTCCCTTGGAGGACACAGCCTTGCCTAATGCATACCCAGGCCACTTCTCTCCCATGCTGCCAAAAAAAGCACGCTTAATGGGTGCCCACTACCCAGAAATTTTTCAGAGGGGGAAGAACTGGCCTTCAGTCTGGCTTTTTATTTTTCCCCATTAGTTTTCAGAATGGTTTTTTTTCTTAATCCTGAAGGCTGCCCCAAAATGTTTCTCCTCTGAATAGGGCAGCAGGACAATCAGTTAAGGGAATATGATGCATCTCTTTTCCCATTGCCCAAAGTGGAGAAATGTATAACTCATCATAAACGATGCAAAGCAAACCAGAAAGTTAAAGTTCACTGGTAATGAAGAAACATAGCTAAGGTTTTTTTTTTTTTTGTTTTGCTATACTCAACCAGAAACAAACTCTCTTAGAGACATTTTATTTTACCATCATTAGAAGGCTGTGAAAAAGCAGGTAAGGGAGGCTCTTCTGAGATCTATTTTAGTTAAGCATCCATCTAATACCAAGATACTCTGCATTTGAAACCAAACCCCTTTCCCTCATAGCCAGGACCTGTGTCTCCTCTACAGAGAGTTCCAGATCCCAATGGCCTCCACCACAGAGGCTGCCTGTGAGCTAAGGGTTGATGTTTCAGATGGCAGGAAGCTGTAGTAGGTGTACATAGATCACAACATGTTGTCTGTGTCCCAGCAAGAACTGGTTGGGAAGCGAGAAGAAAGCCAGGTGGGAAAGGAAGAACAGGAAGAGGAGTAGAGGAAGCAGCAGCATGAGGGGGCCCATGCAACTTGCCTGGCCCTAGCAAAGGCTCAACATTTCGTGTGAAGGAGTGCTCGGAACAAGGTGAAGGACTCTGGATCACAGGTGCAAATGGGACACAGGGAGAGGCAGCCCTCAGAGCCAGGCAGAAGGTCAAGGTTGAGATGGTAGGGAGCCAGCCCCCTTTGCTGCCCTGGGACTGCCAGGAGCACTGACAGCACACACAGCAGCCACGGGGTGAGCAATGACAACAGAGGACTTCCGGCAGTGAGTGTGAAGGTGTGAGCGAGTCTCCCCAGCAAACATATTAGCCTGCAATATCTCCCCCATGCTGGCACAGGGGAATTTGTTCTCCCCTAGATCCAGTTCTGGTTGACCAGAACACAGCTTGTATGTATGCAGCTTCAGTCAACACAGCACAGGGTTTGCAGTGGGTCCCCACCCTAAGGAAGACAAAAGCATCCTCTTGCCTGCCTCCAAACTGCCCACAGACAGCACCCTGACCTTTCAGCAGTATAAGGCTTTTCTTATCTGGGGAGATGTCACACTACCCAGACTGAAAAAAAAAGCCACAATTCTGCAGATGAATTGATCTTAAGTATTTAAAATCATATTTCTCACCAACCACAACCAAATGCACATAGCTGATTTTCAAAGGACATAGCTTGCTAAGTGACATCTGCAAAAGGACACATAGAGAGAAAAGTGAGGAACAGCACAAATTAAAGTCCCATGGCCTTCTTCAGAACTCATTTAGGAGGTTCTTCAGAGAGCAGCACCTTGAAATTGTGAGGGTGGGTTTCTCCACTAACCCAAGACAAAACACGCCAACAAAAGACTATGACTGGATTTTGAAAGCATCTCATGTATAATATAGACCACTGTTGTGATTCAAATTTAACATTTTAGGTAAAACATTTAAATAAAATACATGCAAGTTCTAAGAAGCACAAATTTTCTAAAGGTAGACAAAGTTATATAATAAACTGTAGGAAAGGTTATTTATTCTTTAACAGAACGTTCAAGCACAAGCTGATGAACTAAAGATGGACGCAACGCTTAAAGCAAAGAGATGAGATGGAAGCCTAAGTGGAAGCTGGAAAATGAAGGGTTTGGGTTGCTTTCTTGAGTTTCAGGCTCTCATTTCCTACAGCTAAGGACTGACCAAACTCTCTTCAAGCCTCTTTTCTTTATAAGCGTATTTGGAAAGTTGACACTGCACCATGGAGAAGGCTGACTCTCTGGGAAGTACGTGCATCAGCACGCAGAAATCCCTGCAGGTATGTGCTATACATTCCTGCTTCCACAGATGACTTTTCTGTGAAAATGCCTAATAAACTAGCTTAGCACTAGCTCAAAAGCAATTTTCAAAGGCATTTTCCTCCTATATGTTGAGAGGCTAAAAAAGGCATACTTTCCCATGCCCACCTCTGGAAGACACTGACATTCTCCAAGGCTTAAAGCAACTTGCAAGGATTCTGTTGATATTTTTGACAGTTCAGAACAAAAACCAGCAACTACTTACATATGCTTTGTTGAGAAATAAGACCACTTTTCTCATTCACATCAGGAATGACTTCATTACATCCAATACAGACAGTGTAACTTTCTGAGATTGGATTCTAAAAAAAAACCATTAACTATCGGGAGAAAACAAAAAAGAAGGACATATTTCTTTGCCTGTTAAAAAAAGAAAAGTGATTGGTAGTAGAGTGAGAGAGACCTGCCTTTGCCCAACCTTTCTGCTGATGAACTGGGTGATGAGCACAGGACAACTGGCCATGAATGCTGGTGCAGAAATGCAGTGCGCCTAGACCAAGTCTATCCTTGTAATTTGCATCATCAACCAAAAAAACCTCCAAAAACTACATGTGCAAGAGAACGATTTTGCAACTGAGCCCAGGTGATTCTGTCCTGATATGGTCTCACTGCCACTTCTGCTTTAATTAAGAGCATGTTTTTGAAAATGCTATGATCTGAAGGCTGCCATCAAGTACTTACATAGTCATCTTCATGAAGACCTTGCTTCTGAACAGAACTTTTCACCTCCAGGGAAAACTTCTCAAACTCAGGTTTCACAGTCCTCAGCAGAGTGATAGTTTGGAGGTACGAGTATGCTTTCTTGGCTTCAAGGTCATGTTTGTCTCCTCTTCTCCAAGAGCCATTTCCTAAAGTGGGAAACAAGCATATTTGCAAGCTAGGTACCATTATGGGATTCCTTTTTCTACCCAAAAGTCTCCTTTTCTGATTGCTGAAGAGATGGTAAAGTACAAAGGAGAACTGACCCTTCTTCAAGGAGTGCAGGGAACTCGGCAGTGAGGAACAGCTAAGAACTAAATGTGCAAACCAAAGGACAACTTTATTCCCATGCTGTGTTTGCTTATTTTAAAAGCATGGGATAAATACTAAGTGTGAGATGGCACCTTGGAGCCGAACACATATGCCAGATCTCAAATGCAGAGATATTTAAGTTAGAAGAAGTAAGGGAGGATTCAAGCACGAAGTTTTTGTTACACATCACTCCTCTTGGACAGTCAGAAAGGCACCAGTAAAGTCAAGAGCATGATCATGACCCTGAATGGGAGGCAGATGCTGCAGCTCTCCCACTGTGGTCAAGGACAAAACCATGTGTGCCATGGCTGCCAGACCAGCCCTGCTTTTAATGAAAAAGGAATACATAGAAATAAAATGGAATCCTGCGCCTACGCTGTATTTACACGTGTTTTGTGCCACAGTAAGGGAACAATTTAACTCAGACCACCAGTAAAGAAACCACATTTTTAAAAAGCAGGATAGCTGACTGGTTATTTATTAGCAAAGAAGTCCTTCTGACAAACAGATCCCGGCCTTAGCAGGCCCTGAGGTCCTGATCCAAAGTTTCAGGAGGTCAGTGGAAAGGTTTATGTTGTTCTGGAGAAGGTTTTGAGCTATTTGATGTAAATGATAACTAAAAAAGGCTAGAGGGCACAGTGGTAGCTGTAAGCAGTGAGCTTTTAAATGCTTACAAGTAATTAAAAGCTACACAGTCTTTATTTTTTGAACAACAACAAACCCCATTATGGCTAAATGAACCAAGACAAAACTAATGCTAAATTCACAAGGTGACCTGGAGGCACACAAGAGGATGTGGGGTATTTTGCTTCGGTTGAGGATCACAGTGTCATTTGGACCAAGAGAAGCAAGTTGTTTGGGAGTAGAGATGTTAAGGGAGATGGAGTACAGGTAACAAACCCACGGAGCTCCTTCCACAGTGCTCCCCAGCCGCATCACGCAGCTTCAAGAACCAACTCTTGGACCTGCAGCAGGTAAACAGAGCTTGCTTTTTGTCCTCCTAGCACCATGGCACTGCTGCTGGGACTTAACTGGAGATTTGCTCTGCTTCCTCAGAGAGCACAAGGCAAGGCGTAAAGGCCCTGCACTTCTCTGGGGGATAAGTCCTTTCTCCTGCAGCTTTTGCATCCAGGGCAGCTCCTGTCAGCCCTAGCACAGGGTAGGAGACACAGGAGCACCTAAGCTTTTTCATCTCTCTTTTCCACCCCAAGAATGCCTATTTACCACAGCCCAGCACCATCTAGGACTGTAATGTTCAGACATATCATGAACTTTGCTATTCTTTTTTAAGTGATTTAATTTTTTTAGGAAGAAGCTGTAGATACATATGCTGTGGTTTAGGTATTTATTTCCCAATACAAGGTCAAAATCATTAACACAGAACCCTATTCATCACACCCAAAGGAGACACTGGAGAGCAGCTAACATGCCACTGTCTGGTTTTGCCACTCTTCCCTTCAGTGCCTGCACCTGTCCTCTTTACTGCTTTCAAACAGAAAGAAATGCACATCTGGCAGTTGTAAGCAAGCACATCTTGCTACCTTCCCCAAAGAGAGTACAATCCCTGCAGAAGCCTCAAAGCTTCTCCCTCAGCTGGGCACCTGCATTTTAGAGGTGCTGGATTCAAGGAGTACAGCAGAGACTACAGCACGGAGGGCTTTGCTATAGCTTTGCATGGGCAAATGGAAATAGCTAAAAAGCATGAGATTACAGACATAAAAAAGAAATTTAAAGAAAAAAAAAGAAGGTAGTGCTGGTAGAATGTAATTTTCTGTCCTGGACACTATACATGTTTCTTCTTTAAATCCTGACACTGGGACTGGGGAAGGTTCACTTGCATAACAGCGTTCCTAGAATAATCTACATATTTAAATTCCTTCATGGATTATTTTGTGGGAGGTCATCTCGTTACAATACTTGTGTACAATTATTGCAGTCTTGGCATTTAATAAGCCTGTTCTTCTGAAAAATTAGAAATATTCAGAACAGAGGGCAATAACAAACTGCAACAAAGTCATCTGAACACAAAGCCAGCGCCAATTGCCCAATCACACCCACTCTTGGGCTTTATAAAGTAAAAACCTAACATCTCCAGGCACTGGGAACAAGGATTTTTGGGGGAATTTCTCTACACTTCTCTTGTGTTTACTTTTCACATGCAATGACCATCTGCACAAAAGTCAACTTCTGATGCACAGTCATTTCACTCTACATGGGAAACACATCAACCCGCAAAAAAATTGGTTTAAAACAAATGTCAGGGAATGCCACATTCTAACTGCACTACATCAGAAGTCAGACAGCTTTCATTAAACCCTCAGAAAAGCTACAGGAAGACTGGACTACCTGTGATGCAAAGGAGGGTGGGGATGAGGCTCCCACATTGGTTTTGATCTTGATCTACAACTTTATCTTTTAGATATTTGAGTGATTTCCTTCTTACCTGGCAAAACTTGGCATCCTTTAGCTAATCTTGATGATATATGTAGCAGTATCTGTACTTCTGTACATATCTAGATCTCTGAATTTATACAGTTACATACCTTCATTATACACTGTGTCACACAGCACTGTTTACTGTGAAATAATCTCTGAGGTAGTAGATGAGTAACGGAAAGTTTATACAAAAGAACTTCCAATTAACAGATTAATCAGGAAAAAAAAAAAAATCTTGTTTTTAATTCAGTTGTTTCTGCTGGTCAGCCTTTGCAGCTTAAAGTAAACTCCCAAACTCCCTTTCTTCTCAACTTCCACTTGGTTTTTAACTTGAAATGAATTTGTTATTGTAGTGGATTAGACAAAGCAGTCTGCAGGGAGCAAATTACTTTCTCTACATCTGCAAAAGAATCTGCTCCTTTCAAGAGCCATATTATACTTCAACAAAACTTGCCCCAGCTTCAGCCATCTTATGTTTGATCTCAGCAAATATATAGCTCCAATATTACTTTGAATTGAAGTGAGACAGCTGCACCAGCTGAGAGCAGGTATAGTCCCTGCCATGCACTGATGTAACATGCAGTTACAATTATATTTTGGCAAACAGGTATATTAAGTATACTTCAAGAAAAAAAATGCATTTAATTTACATTTTGAAGTCATATTTTACTCTGACAAAAATGATCCCTTTTACTTAGGCCTGTAAACAGCCACTTTTATTCACTCTGCTCTAGAATATTTGGACTGCCAGTGTCCCATCCAGTGCTTTCCCTTTAACACAGAATGGCTGAATATTTTTGCAGACAGAGTCTGTGATCAAAAGACAAATAAATTAGACACGTGGATGCCTCAGCAGAGAAATGACTTCTGGAGACCCACACCTTGCAGCTGCCCACAAGGGTGGCTGTTGCTAATTACCCCCTCCAGCCATCTGCTCAGACCACAGGTCACCAGGCTGCCAGGAATGCTCCTGCCCTGAGAGCTGGCAGTCACAAGGCTGGGGATGGTGTCAGTCACCCAGACCTGAGCACACACACTGCAGAACGGGGTACCCACACTACAACCAATGTCTCTGTCTGGTGCTACTTCCCCAAAAAGTAAATCAATAAGGAATCGCTGTAGCCTATATGGCATCTTGTGACCCACTCAGTAGCAACTACAGCCACAAGGTCTGTTTTATTTCCTGCAACACCGTAGCCCAAGTGGAAGACAACTGCAACAACTGGTGTTTTCTGGGACTCAGTGCTGCATGTTTTGAGGCTAACAAATCTAAAAATACTACCAAGCTTACAAAAGACTTTGCAACACACTTGGGCAAGAAAAACATTACCATACGATGAGCTGTTGAAGAGTTCAATATTGAAGAAAGCATAGTCCCCGTTGGTCATTCCTTGCCGATGAGCAGCCAACATGATGTTCCTGATAGTGTCACCGCTGGCACACATGATTACAACTGGAAGAAAATGAGAAACATAGATAAGAAGCAGCTCAAGAACTTCAGAGAACAGTCTGTGAAGCAAGAATGCTGCCAGAGACAGTGACCCCAGCTGTCCTCCCTGTTTTGCAACAAGAACGAAAACGCAGACTGTAAACAAAGTTGATTTCCCAAAGAGCTGACAAGACAGGTAGTGAACACAGAGAGGCTTCCTCTTCCCCTGTCTCCTCTGAAGATAATTAAATAGAGCCTCTGTGTCATCTGGTTTTTTACCCCTGCAAAATGTGCTAAGTTCTGGCTCCAAATTTTTGTAGCTGCATGTATTTGTAGACTAGACCACAATCACAAGCCTCTGTTGTTATTTCTAAGTGGACATAAGACAAAGATGGAGATACCATGACTTTACCATTTCAATTTCCACTCCACTGAACAGTTTGACGCAGACTGAACTTGCCTACACCTCAGCTACCTAATACTTAGGTATTTGGCCTAGATTTTGTTGCCTCTCTGCACTTAAGGGAGAGCAGCACCTGTGCAGCATGGACAGTGGTATGAATCTTCCCAGAACGTGACTTCCTCTCCAGAGACCATACAAAAATCCTAGGCAACAGCCTCTGATGGGATGCTTAATGTTAATAAACGGAAAAACCAAGCACCATTCTATAAGTATGAAGATTTAAGGTGGGTATAAACATCACAGAGCCCCATTTATCATGGGCCAATAGCTAAGCAGAAGTTCTGCTGCTACGATGAGACCTACAAGCCCACCGGTGTGCTCTGTGTGGGCAGCGTGATTCACGCTGTGATGACTGTGGTTGGTACATCTCTTCCCAGACCTGATGGGCAGCAGGATTACTCCCCTTGCTATTCCTTCCTTCTGCAAAAGGAAAGGAGAATCTCAATAGGTGAGGAGAGAATCTCAACAGAGAGAGAACTCCCACACACAAGCTTTTATACAGGTTCACAAGACTACAGGTATGAAGCAACTGATATCAGAAGGAGCAGCAAAGTATTTTATCGGTGTGTGCTTCGGGACTGTATGCCACAGCAGAGGCATAGGAGATCCTGTTAGGACGGGGATTCAAAACCAACTGCACGCATGTTTCCAAGAACGCCGTCACACATGGCAGGACTCAAAAGCTACAATAATGTACGCAAATATTTTCAATCCAACAATAAAAATGAATCAAAACCGCATTCGGCTCTTCTGGGTGGAAGTGTTTTCTATTATAAGAAATGAAAATGCCAAACAGGCCAAATCTTTTCGCACACAATGAATCTTCTCCCATCGCCTTTCTGGTTGGATGCCATCACAGGCATAAACCTCCAGATGTGCCGCTGGGGTGAGTCATGTTCAGTACAACCCCACGCTTCAGGAGAGTTATACCATGCATAGCTCTGTCCTACTGATTATGGCAGAGTAATATAATAATTTCCAGAGCAACAGAGCAAGACATATTTCATGACCATTGTGAAGTATATTAGCATGAAGTAAAAAGAAGAAGAAAAAAAATTTCTTACAATAAAATTTAGACCAAATCTTTTCCAGATGCACATCAGGAATGAATTTGTCTCACTGTTCTTAATTTCAGTATAGGTGAGAGATTTCCTTTTGAAATGTTTCCTTGCTGCACTCCCAATTCTTCCTTGATTTTGTCTTTGTAATTCACATCTATCATAAAACTGTAACCTGTAGATGGAATCAAAGAGACTCCCACAACGCCAGTAAAAGACGTTGAGCAAAAGGAATAAAAGAAGAAGTGTGTGTGGGGAACTACTCTAACATACATTAAATCATATTTTGTAAGCCTCTAACGGAATGTAAGGGAAGTAATATTAACTGTTTGGAAGGGGTTTCTAACCCAGCAGGAAAGCACAGATTACATATTTCAAGATTCTGAAGCAAATAAGCTATGGATATGTTTCTCACAATCTTCCAAAATTGTAAATTATGTATTTAATCTCCATCTGTACCTTACTATTATGTACATACAAACGTGTACGTGCAAACCCATACAAAATGTTCTCTCTCCACCATAATACACAGAGACTACAGTAATTCTAATACTAATATGCTGAGTTTATTGACTAGGATTATTGACTCATCCTGAAAATACTTTAGAGTTTAATTCCAGTTAAAGGAGTAAGCGTTCCCTTTGCTACACACATCCCTTGGACTACATGCTTATACGCTTAAGGCCTGCATTTGTGAACTTTACAGTAAACCTGAGCCTACAGCATGAAGTCTGCAGCAGGCAGACCTGAGCCTATAAGGAAGCTCGAACTACTAATGAAAGTAATTGCAGACAAGCACTTAACTTTTATTATCATATTTCTCATTATTATTTTTTTGTGGCTTCAAGACTTCAGTCATTTCACATGGCTCCAAGGACTGAACACGCAGTCCCTGGTACACAGGGGTGCATGGCTGAGTATGCCTCTTCCTCCCAGGCATCTGAGAGCTCAGTGCCAAACCCCAGCCAGCAGCAACTTAACCCCTGGGGCCAGCCTCTGGCCTGGTTCTCACAGGACAGCTGGTGGGGCAGTTTCTGTCCCAGCTCTGGGAGAGTTTCAAGCAAGAATCTGCTTGAAAGCCCACTCCCAGTCAGGGAGTTCAGTGAAGCCTGACCACTCAGGTGGGACTCTAAACACCAGCAGTCTTTGAAAACTCGTGAAGGTAAAAGCTTAGAGCCAATGACAGTGTCACAGCAGGTGTGATGCAGGAGTCATTAAAAACTGGAAATCAACCAAGTGAAACATTTCTAGAAAGTGCTCTGGACAGTGTGCTGTTGCCCACAAGCCCTGCTGTCCCTCTGAGGGGATCTCCAATGAGTCCCCAGGAGAAATAAAGACCTTGACTGATCTTCAGACCTCATCTGGTTCACCCTCCACATGATGTATAACTCTTAAAATATTGTGGTAACCTGAAAGATGCCATGAGCAGCAGGGCCAAAGGAATGTGCCAGGTGAGTCCTGCAGTCAGTCTTTAAGGTCAAAAAGGCACAAGCGGAAGCTGGAGGGCCCCACTTGAGCAGCAGGAGTCAGAGGACAAATGAAGAGGTGAGATGCAAGAAGAGACCCCACAGGGCACAACGGGGAGAAAGAAGAGGGCTGCTTCTGTTCATCCATTTTCAAGTTGCAAGACTTGTTGAAAGATCAAATGTCTCAGCTCAGCAAAGCATTTCAGACCAGGCTGAAAGCAAGATCTCTTCCCTGACTGCCAGCATGGTGTGAAGAGTGGGGTTGGGTTGAACACTTGTCTTTTCCCGCTGTAAGCATGCTGTTATGCTCTCAGCATCAGGAAAGCCACACACACAGACACTTGACAAGCATCTTTCCCCACACTGTGGTTTCCTCCAGCACTGACACATTTATTTCTCTCCATTTATTATATTTCCCCAAATGGTACTTAAAAGGAAAGCTCTATTTTAAGCACCTGCTTCAGCGAACAGGGAATTAAAGAGCCCTATACTGCTAGACCTCAGCTATCTCACACACTCCTGCACGTGTTAATGATTTCACAGCAGCGTAACATCGGCAGTGCAAGGCTGCTCCATCCACAGCCTACAGCACCATAATACCAGTTCTGCCTGCCACACACAGCATGATCTTTATCTGTCCAATTCTGATGCTATTATAACACTCTACAAAAAGATACCTAAGAATTGTACAAAGGGCTTTGTACATCTATGGCTTTCGTGGAAAATACTTAAGGACTTTAACTTCATCCTGCAGTTCACTCCTGGAATATATCTTTTCTTTTTGCATTAACTTACTGGGGAAGCCTGTGGCTGGTAAAACCCTCTAACAGAAGAAGTCTTTCTGATATACCCATACATTGCTAGGCAAGATCTCAATTTAAAGCCCACCTAGCTACAAAGCTGCACATTCCAAAGCACTTTGGCTTGCTGCTCCGTGATGCAAAGTCAGTTCATCCAGCCCAGACATGACTGTCCCAGATGTTTTACAAGCCATTTATCTCCACGGTGTCTTGCTGGCTGTTGGTAACAATACCACGGCATGCGCTCAGGTATTTCACATGCACACATCCCCTGAAATTGCCATTTCCCCTAAATGCATCTATGATTTACGAAGTACTCGACGGGGCTTTCAATGGCAGACGTCGCAAAGAGGTCTCCCGCTGCAAGACACAGCGGGGTGAGAGGGAAACATCTCTGCTTAGTCCCTGAACTTACAGCATCACTGCAAAAATGTCAGAGAGTAAGCAACAGATTTGCTGCCCTGCAGATCTGGATAATTTTGGGTAAACCAGACCGCCAGCAGAAAGCTGACATCTTACCATGCCACAAAGCCCTTCTAGAGTGGTCCCCGAGGGCAAACCGCTCTCTACGCCGTCGGGAGGAAAATTCTACTGAACCTCTGCGGGCAGAGCTTTCACGCCGGGCTGCTGTTCCCATCCGTCGGGGGATACCTGGCCCGGGGCTGCCGTCGCAGCACCGCAGCGGGTTTCCCCACGGGCGGGGACGAGTCCTGACTCTTCGCCTCCCGCAGGTCCTTCCGTCCGCGGGATTCCCACCGCCCCAGCCGCCACCGAACGCCACGGAGGAGCCCGGCCGGGCACTCCGCCGCCACTCACCCCTCTCTCCCGTCTGGAGGGCGCGGACAACGTCGTCGATGTCGAGGTGCCGGCTGGTCTCGTCGAAGCTGTGCACGGCCATGTGGAAGGCCTCCTCCTGGAAGACCACATGGACGCCCTCCATGGCGAAGTAGCAGCTGCGCTCGGGGTTGCTGTCGCTGTAGAGCAGCGTGGCCCGGTTCCACTGGTGGTGGCGGAAGAGGGCCAGCAGCATCTCGCCCATCTTGGCGTAGGCGGGCGCGACGCGGGTGAGGTGCGAGTACTCGCCGCCCTTGGCGCCGAAGCCGGCGGCCAGCGCGCCCGCCGACAGCATCGGCACGTCCCAGTGCGCGGCCAGCCGCGCCACCGGCGCCGCCGCGTACTCGCACACCGGCCCGAGCAGCAGGTCGGGGCGGCGGCGCTGCAGGGCCACCATGTCCACCAGGCTGAACAGGGCGCGGTTGCCGCACGCCGAGTCCTCGTAGGTGAGCTGGAAGGCGTAGCCGGGCGGCAGACCCGCGCCGCTCTCCCGCAGGCTCCGCACCGCGTACTCGATGGCCGGCCGCACCCGCCCCAGCGAGAAGAGGGAGGCGTCG
>VZTF01006959.1:291666-304152 GCA_013397755.1 Cnemophilus loriae | reverse complement strand
GGGCGGGGGGTGTCCTTATCGCGTACATCTAACACTGATGTGTGTGTAATTCGTGTACCTTCCTGCTCGGCTGCTGCCCTCCCTTGCCAAGCGAGTCCCCGCAATCGGGCCCGGGGAGCAAAGAATCTCATTGCATTTTCATTTTTCTCTTAAATATTTTTGGGGGGTTGCTCCGGCCCGCTTAAGCTGTCCTTTACTGCATAAGGAAGGCTTTTGAGGTACCCCGAGGGTTCAGGGGCTCGGCGTTCGGCAGGGCTGTGGGATTTGGAGAAGGAGGGGTTGCAGCATCAGCACCAGGGGATGCAGGAGGCAGCCCGAAGGGCGCTGCGGCAGGGCACCAGCAGGGCTGCCCTGCTCCCATCTCCTCACCCGGAAAGGTGTCCATGCACAGCATAAGCCTATGGGGAAGTTGACAGTGGGTCTGTGACCCTGTGTCCCTCTGGGATCTTTCCGAGCCCTCGTGTCAAGAAGGTCTAGATGCCAGGTTTTGTCATTTCCCACTGTGTTGAGAGACACAGTTTCACGCCCCAAGAAACAGAGGTTAACCCCAGTGAAGGAGAGTTCTGAGATTATTTTATTGGAGAAAATAGAACTTTAGGAATTACTATGACAACACTGCCTAGTCATAAGAGCATTCCTGTTCAGTTCTACTCACTGGCCTAAAGCTGCTATGCTTCAGATTTTGTTAGCTTTTTCTGGAATAAAGTAATGTGAAATGTGCAAGATGTTTTGTGAAAGAGGCTTTGGAACACCTGATGGTTTTTGACAGCAACATCCTAAAGGATGGCGCTCTCTGGAGCTTTGTGTGCCCTGTAGCAGCACGCATCCTTGAAAGCCAGAGCAGGGCTGCATGGTTTGATGTTTCATGGTTGCTAGAGAGCGCCAGGTTTGCGTTTGCAAGGTGAGTGAACTGCTTCTGGCTTTACAGAAGGGGCTTGTTTAGTTCAGCACAGAGGTCGTTGTCAGGGCAGTATGTGTAAACTCAACTTTTGTTGCTGCCTTCGTTGTGCAGGCTATGAATGGGAAACCTGCACTCCTGTGGTGACCATCTGCTCACCTTTACGATGCCTCAATTAAATAAAGAAATCTCAAAGCGCTTGTGCAATTACAACCTAGAAGTGGAATGAAAACAGCAGATAACACGATGTACAGAAATAATCATCAACATTTATCTACCAAGGCTCCGTAAAATAAAGAAGCTCAGAAATTCAAAGATGGGTAGTGTCTTTGAGAAATGTGCCTCTCATAGTTTTATTTGATTACTGAATCAAACTTCAGAGTGTTCTTGAAGATTACATAAACATCCACCCTGGTGAAGCTGGTTTTGTGTGTTCCTGTGCTGTAAGTTATGTCAGGCATTTTTTGTTGTAAATGACTCCGTATAACATAGAGGAGATTAAGCAGAATGTTACAATATACAACACGCCAGCCATCTTCACCACAAAGCTTGCAAAAACATTTTCTTAAGACACATTTTGAAATGGTGACCTTTGTAGTCATTGCTTTATGGTGACCCTACAGATGTGTTTACAGCACCAAAATCTGGTCGGATCTCTCTTGATTTCCTTCTTCCCCCCGCAGAATATCTTTTTCATTTTACATGTGAGCTCCATACTCTCCTAACTGTCTTATTTGAGCGTAAGCTGTGTAAACACAACAGAAGAGATAATAAGCCCATAAATCACAGGGCTGCTGCCCCTTTACACGGGCTGCTCCTTGTGAGGTAAAGTACTGCTGGGAATGAATAGGAGTGGGAAAAGCAGGGCCAGCATGAGGCAAAACAAGAAACAAAAGGCATCTAGCCAGTAGTGTGTAGCAGTAGTAGCGTCAAAGTCAAATTTCAGTGTTTTCATAAAAACATTTGGCCCACAGTATGTGGTTCTTGCTCACCTGAGGAATTGCATTCAGTGTTATGGGAGTCAGTGCCTCTGTGGGCCTAGAGTGCTATAATTGTATTTCTGTTGTTCCCCTTTGCCCTAAGTGTTTTTATAAAGAATCCCAGCCTGTGATTGACTTATTTTTCTGAGCCAAGAAGTTATGCATGAGAATTTACTTGTTAATCCCAATTCAAAATGTCACTTAATACACCATCATCAGTTCACTTACAGTATTTTCCATAGCTATAAATTCAACATTTCTCCACAGACATTATTTTTTTCAGCTACATAAATGCTTTTTAATAGGAACAAATCCTGCAGTTACAGATTTGTAGCAGGCAGAATGCCCACAGACTCCAGCGAGAACAGAGATTTCAGGCTGGCCCATTAGGACTAAAGTAATTTCGGACACAGGCTATTTTCTCCCCAGAAATAACTCAAACACAAGTCAAGAATCACTTGACTTGCTCCAGCTAGCGTTAGCAGCAGCCTGAGCTGCCTGATGCCTATTCAGAATTTTTTTCACAGATGGGTTCACTGAAAACATAGTCCCACCTACAGGCTGAAAAGATGAAATACTTTACATCGCCTGTACTGCAAACATACCCTGCCACTCAGACTTGCAAACTCTTCCCCTGTTTTTCAAGAAATCTGTTATCTTTTTATTTTAAGGAATCTATACTCTTTTGGAACACACCGAAAGGATTTCTAAATGCATCATGATGTATCTTGTATCTCTTTTTGTGTTTTGTGACCTTACCTTCATATACTTCTGTTATGTAAAAAATTAACACGGTTTTCAGGTGAAAATACTGCAGCATGAAAACCCAAGATGAGCTAATCTGATGCTAGAAAAATACATGGAAATGGGACATATTTCTTTGTTTTCCTTTTAAGCGACACCAACTGCTGTGGAGATACGCAACGACCACAACATCACAAATCTGCACACAAAACATAGGCGTACATACATACAGATACATATATACACACACACACATGCATAGTAATAACACTTTCCTACTCTTACCAACTGAACAGCTTCCACTTCACAGCAGAAAGTATGGTAAAGGCAGGCAGGTAGATGTCATTTTTATTTTACAAATGAGATGCTAGGATGAAAAAGACTGGCCCCCACTCTTTTCTTTTCTGTAAATAATAAAGGTTAAACTTCTTGTCATGCATGTTTAAGGAGGAACAATAATTCTTGTCTGCTGCCTGCCACTCCAGACAACGTGCAACACGGGCAAAAAGCAGCTTTATCCACAGCAAACACTAGGGGCATTAGTCATTAGTGTTTTACAGAACACTTGTGGTTCCACTGAAGCCTATGAAAGAACATAATGATCAGAACTTCACATCACAACCCTCCAGATAACTTTTATTTCTAAGAAGAAAGATGTTCTTGCAATTATTTTCACTTAAACAAGTATCTCTACATTTCCTCTTTTGCAAGTACTTTTAGTCAGGAAGTAATATTAAGAATGCAACTATTGCATTCTTTTTAACAGTGTAACCTTATACATTGCCTTGAGTCATACTGCCTCTCTGCTAAAGTCACTTTCTCCTTGTGACTGGACTATGTTAGAAAATATTCACTTTGTTTAGGCAACCAATTTTTGTATTTAGAGACAATATCTGGATACAGATAATGTCTGGGTATAGAACAGACTTTTTTGCTAACTAAACTCAATTAGGAGGATCTAACTAAACTAAATTGGCTTGGATCCAAGTTGTTGCTGTGATTTTCACTTTTGTTTTCATTTCCATGTCTTAGGCAGATCAGCACTGGATGATAACTGGAGTGCACAGGATGGTGGCCACCTTGTTCCTCATGTGCATCTGCTTCCATCAAACAACCATATCACAGTTTGAGATAGAGTGAGTGGGGAAATACAAACGTCAGCTGTGCTTTACCAATACCATGGCATTTCTGTCCAGAGGATTTAAAAGGCTTTGGAGAGCAAAGATCATTTCTGCTTGAGATTTAGTAACTCCACCATAGGTACCCAAATTGCTAGTAAAAGAAAAGTTAGAAATACTGTCACAGTGTCCCTCAAAAACAGAGTTGCAATCAGACACCCCAGGCCACTGACTACCAAGGAGCTGCATTGCTGTTATGTGTAATCTCAAGACAGGAACTATTCCAAAGTCTACTTTCACATGTATTCCCATATAAGAGGAACAGAAGTCTCACAACATGAAAAAAACAGACATCTATGCTTTGTCTGGATATTCAGCTCTGCAGGCAGTGTCAGTTAACACAGTAATATTGTCCCAGGAACTGACTGATCTTTAGGAATATTCTGAGGCAAAATGTGGATTATTTTTTAGAAATAAATCAGCTCTTTGATATGGTTTGTGGTTGTGTTGGCACAGCAGAGCAAGAGATCTGAAACAAAAGCAGCAATTTGCCAAAGATGAGACGCAGGAGTCCCTTAGTGGAAATTAGTACTGAGATCTCTGTATGTTTTTTTCTCTTGCATGTTAGTTAATGATTAAATTACTGGGAATGCATGGGAAAAACGTAATTAATACTATTGACAGATCTTATTCCAATGAGCTGATATAAAAAATATTTAAAATATTTAATTAAATAAAAATATGTGCTTCAGCAGTTCTGTAATTTCCAATTTATTAAAGCACTAATGTGGTTAAAAAAATGAATGTATGAACTTGGTGGCATACAGTGTTGTCATTTGTCATCACATCACAAGAATGGGAACAAATGAGATTACTGAGTGAGGACAAAAGCTTCAGGAACAGATGAGTGGATGGAGGAAGAACAAAGTACAGAGCAAAGAGCGAGATGCCAGTAGTCAATAAAGAGATACAGCAAAGCAAATAAAAAAAATGAGATCTTACAATTAATGGCAAACTGGCCATTTTGCACATCAGTGAATGTAATTTAATTAGACCAAGATGATAAGGGCTCAAAAAATAAAGTGAACAGTGCTTCACAGGTTCTAGCTCCTGCTAAAAGGCAGGAACTCAGCAGCGATCACTTCTTCAGGCTGCCAGAAGCAGGGCTGGAGGAAATGGAGGTGTCCTCATGCTCTATGCAAGGACAGAAAGGCCTTTTGGAAGTGTGGCTTCTATTTGCACACTGACAACAGAGACCTCTGGAAAGTGATATATTCTTTATGTGCAGTTTATCATGTATTTCTTGAGAGCCTGCTTGTTCTTTCCATTAGTTTTATATTTTGCTCTTGCTCACAGCGTAAGTGCTTTTATCACACGTGCACAGACAAAAAACCTGCTTGAAAATATTTGACTCAATCTCCTGTATGTGCACTTGTAGACTAAGGTCAAAAGGACATAAGCATTCCTTATACTTGTAAAAAAAAGCACTTCTTTGTGTCTTTTGCTGCCAAAGCAGACAGAACGAGCAAACATACACAGTGGTGGAAATGTTAGCAGGAATTAGACATCTTTCTGAAGAAGTAAGCAATTCTACACTTCTTTTTGCCTCTTAAATTTTCCCAACAGTTCTCACATTAAAAAAGGACAGAAAATATTGGGGTTTAATTCCTTTTGTCTTCAACCTTAATTCTTATACTGTTCTTTTAACACCAGACAGATCCTTTTGGGCAGATGAGTTTGGCCAATTTAATTTTCTCAAAGGCAGTTGGGAGCTGGTCCAGCACAGGACAGAGAAGTGCAAGACCCCAATAAAATTTGTAGCTGAAGTAGGACTACTGGGTTATTGTGCACAACTGCCAAAATCAATAGGACTGCCATTAAAAAGTTAAAAAAAAAAAAGGCAAAAAAAAAAGACTTCAGGTCACACCCATTCTGGCAGTAGCTGATGTGAAAGACAGGGCTTTCTGGCTGGGTTCTGCTGCCAGACTTTACTGCCCTTCCAGATATGTCAGGACAACTGCGTGTGCAATTGCTGTTTATCCTCATTCTGTCAGCCTGATTTGAGTGTAAAAGGTGTTTCTGCTAAACTAGGTCACTAAAACCGGGCTAGGGAGTGGAGCCACATGAAAAAATGCCAAGAGGCTGGAGGAGGTGATAATCTCTGGTGGAGAAAATAGCTCCAGGTGAGCTGCAATAACAAATTTCTTATCCCGAGGCAGCTGCACCCTAGATGGCATATTGGGCTCAGGTGATCTAGATGATAAAATATGAAAATATATGTAGAAAATATGTAAATTTTACTATATTTCCTTCTCTTGTGGTTAACCCTCGATGTCAATATTGACCAGTGCCATTGTTTGAAGGGGTGACTGGCCCTATGACGTTTGTGAAAGGACAGCTTTATGTAGCAGCACAGGCCGTGTACAATGAATGATGCAGTGCTTTCCATGTAAGGGAGAATCATAAGAAGACAGAGCCAGAATCATGACAAACTAACGGGGAGACATCAGGGAGACATCAGAGCAATGAGAAGTGCAGCTAGTTGTGATAATAATCAATTTATTGAAACAAAAAGCTCTGTATTAATATAGGCTGCATTAATTACTGAACACTTCCATGATTAAATGAAACTGTGTTAAACTAGAAGGATATTTCAAGCTGGTTCTACCCTGATTTTACCCTGTGTTTGGTTCTTGCCCAAAAAGTCATTAGCTGTTAATGAGGGAGGAAAGAGTACATGTTAAAAATCTATGAGCAAAAAACTGGAGAGGTTGTTTGAAGTCAAAGAAACAATTTGCTGCTGCCCAGTGCTTTTCCCTCCAAGGAAGTGTATAGAAAAGCAGGACACAGTACAGAATGGAGCTGCTCATCCTAACAAGCCACCAGCTGAAGGTGAGTGAGTGATACGATGCTGTTCTATTAGCTCAAGTGCTCTGCGTCAGATCTGAGCAATAGTCTTCTCTGCTCTGCAGGAATATTGTGCTTGTTGTAAGCATCATTGTTTTGAGACTATCACAGATGGAAGAGTTCAGAAGGGAAGAACCAGAGTCTGGAAGCATGTCCCCTGGGACAGATTAAAATATTAAGTTTGCTTAGCCTAGGAAAGAAAAGACTGAAAAGACACGTTGTTGTCCTTCCGTACGGAGCAGATGTTTCAAAGATAGTGATGAGTTGGTTTATCTGTTCCATGCTATTTCCAAGACATCCCATCCCATTCTTCTAGGTAAACTGTGAATAAATTAAACTTTGTATGTCCCCTCAGAATATCTTTTTTCTCTGATCAGCACATAACAATGGAGTCCCTCAGGAATCAACCTTGTGGCAGCTACTGCTAACTAAGGAGTTTTCTGGCCTCTATCCCTGTAGTTATAAAACCTTGAAGTAATTTACCAGTTTAGTACTATTTTTAGTAATATTCCAAATACTTCCAAGTGAAAAGGACACAAAGAAAAAAGCTTTTATATAACTTGTCACAAGAGGTCTGACAAAATTCACAGTTATGATGTACCTCTTTTCATCAGCTTTCATATGTTCCTTTATTTGAAGCAATGTTACTGGATTGTGTCCATGAAACATCACTAAAAACGGATGTTAACAAGAACATCACCAGAACATTTGAGTCATAGCTAAAAAGAGAAACCAAGAACAGACTTTTCAAATAAAATAAGTTTCACTGGAAATGTGTGAAATCAGGTCATTACTGCAATTAAAAATATGGTCAAAGAGAACAAAATCCTAGAACACAGTATCTGACTTCCCTGTGTTGTCTGCAATTTTCTTCCAAAATTGTCAGATGGAGCATTAGCAGGAGAAGATAATGCAAGCATTTTTCATCCCATGGAGTATGGCAGATATTGCTTGGAATAAGAAATTGAGTCTGGAAAATCAAAGGTTATGGACTGTATCCAGGAAATTACTGGAAAAAGCATTTCCTGCTTCTAATTGCATTATGTAGAAAATTCCTCCATGTGCCATGTCATGCCATGGCTTGGAGGACTTGGCCCACAAAGAAGATGGAGGAACAGTTCCATCTCAGTAATGTGAAAATCAGTGCATTTTCTGGTAAGAGTATCAGGAAGGTTTTTTGACAAGGCTTTTTTTTTTTTTTTTGTGCTAATTATTTCTTAAATTTTAGAAATTATAAAATTTATCTTCTAATTTTATAGGTATTAGATAAGTATATCCAGGATCTGCCATTATAGAAACAGAAAATGGTATTCTGAGGGAAAAAATATCAGTGATATCTATAAGAAGAGAATTCCATTATTACAAACATATCTATCAAAACCCACATTCTCAGACTTTGAATTCTGAAACACACACTAAAATGAACCATAATAGCTTTTTGTTAGGAAAAAAAGGTTAACAAAAAAGTAGCTTGTATTCTGTAAAATTCCACATATGAGCAAAGAAATTTTATGGACTGCAATAAATCGGTGATGCTCAATTAGAGTAAAAGCTAGTTTTAATTTAGTTACAAAGACCAAAGATGCGTCCAAGATCCAGAAGTTTGGCAAAAAATATATCAATGTGATTTTTAACATGGTGTTTAAGGACAGTCATGGACATGTGACTTTAATTTTTTTCTCAGTTTATCACCCCTCCTCCTCAGCATACAAAATAGCTAACATTTTACTTTCCTTGTAAAACGACTGGTGCCTCACTATTTGATCTTAACCTACGAACAGGAAATGGAAGGCAAGAGCTCGGGATCCACATCTCACAGCCCAGTCACAAGACTGAGAGTGGAGACCAGAGTGGGAGTCACAACTGCAGACAGCACATCTTCTTCTGAGATCAGTATCTGAAATGAAAGCTTTAAATGAAAAATAACAACCGTTTTAAGTGCAAATCTTACTGGAAAATAGAATCATAGAATAGGAGGAATCTGCTGTTATACTATGAAGCAGGGGCAATTTATCCTAAAGGTAGGAGTTTGGAAAAGTATCTTAACCCTAGATACATCAATTAATAGTGGATTAATGATGTGGCTCCCAAAATGACATGTCTGAGCTCTACAAAAAGAACACAGGAAAGAGTTGAGTTTATTTGAATGCACGCACACCTACTACTTTTTATGATGTGAGACAAGATATTGTTTGCTATATGTATGCTAAAACATTTTAACCGAGTGAACTAGGGATAAAATTGAGATGCAGGGGAAATGAGACATGAGTTATAATTGGTATGTTTGTTATGAAAAAGCACAAAGCCAAATCTTATTTTATTGAAGGGAGAAAAATGCCGGGGAGGGAGGGAAGGGAAAATCACCCAGCATCTCCCTTCTTTAAAAGGTCCAAGGATTCCTAGTAAAAGGATGCTCATCTGATGTCAAGGAGTGAACCCTAGTTTAAAGTTTCACCTGGAATTTGTAACCTCTGATCTCAGCATCTGTAGCTATGAGCAATGAAACTGGCTGTCAGCTACATTTTACAAAATAAACCCTTGTTGTGTTTTACTCAAAAAACCTGCTTGGTCATTGAGAACAAACTGATCCTGAGTAATCTGAATTATCTGCACTGCTGCAGGTATGAAGGGGTAAGAGGGGAGAGTGGAGAGGACCTGCATCACGGGAGACACAGGTGGGATGAGGCTGTCTCAGTGAAGTGTGTTTCCAGTCTGCAGAAGGTCTGGGATTTCTGCTGTTAGTGAGGATTTTCTCCCTAGCATGCACAAGCATGTGTCTCTCCTCGAAAAAGCAGAAACAAGCCTGCTATTTGGGCAAATCTGTCGATGCATGAAGATGACCAGACTACATAGAATAGTGGCTGTACACAAAGCCATCATGGATATAGAACCAAACCAAAATTGTCTCCTTTTTTTGTGTGAAATATCAGTTATTTTTCTTGTCCTCCTAAAAAGATAAGTATTTTAATAATAAGTCACCAAAAGCTGAACTAGTATCAAATGTCAAGGCTTAGATTTAGTTTTCCCAGCATGTTCCAGTCTGAATGAGGACTTCAGTTATTTTCACAATATTTAAATTTAATGTCAAATTTATTTTTTTATTTACCTTCACACATTTTTCAATTTCTGAATATATATTTCTAAGATTGTTATACTGGACTTCTAAGAAGTCTACTGCTTTGTTGCATTAGCCTAGGTGAAATTAATACAAGAGAAAACTGCACAAAAGTATTTTAATTCTCAAACCTGAGATTCTCATATTTGTATGATTTTTTAATTTTGAGATTATAACTCTTTGCTTGAAGTGGGCTCATGAAAATCCACTAGACCTGGAATTTAAATGATATATTTTGAACCCTCAGTGTAAATGGGTGGTGTTCATACAATTTGATTTTCAAATTAATGCAGAGTTTGTGAAATTAGTAAATACTCTACAGAGAGTGGAATTGATTTAATGTACACAAATATAAACAAACCCAGACATTTTACAGAAAGCCTAGTGCTGTATTACAAGTCAAATGTTTTCCCTCGAGCAGCTGGTGCAAGTAAATGGTGTAGATGTGTTACATTCATTGCTCTAAATTTTTATTTGCATTTTGATTTCATTTTGATTTTTAGTTTTCCTAAATGAAATATAAGCCAAGTAACGCTGCAATTCCACTAGAAACTTCTGACCACATTTTTCCCAACAAACTTTTCATGAACCAGAAACATCTATTCATTGCTGATAATCATTAAAGCACACTGAAATAAATTTACACTATTAGAGCATGGTTGAATTTAGCTTCACATCATTAATTACACTGCTTAAGAGCGAAGTCAGTAAAACAGTCATTTAATTTTGTGCTTTTTGCCATAAATCCTGTTTCCTAAAGCCAAGAGCTGTGAGCCGAATTTGTGTGTCATCAGATCATCGTGTTTCTCTGCTGCCATCTTCTGGCACAAGAGGGAGTTCTACAGTTTCCCAATGTTGCTTTTGAAACACTTAATAGTTTTTTCACTTGAACAGCATCAGTATACGCTTCTGTTCATTTTGGCCTTACATAATTTATCTATAAGCTTTGCAATGTTCTGTCTCTTAGCCACTTGTAGTTTGTCCACCTGAAAAAGATTTTAGGAGATATTGGAAATACAAATATTAGTATTATGAAACAAATGCCGTTTGTATTACTAAATATTGTATTTCTACGAAAGACCATACATATATTATTAAATGTAGCTATTTAATAAATGTTTTTGCCAATATTTATGCTGTTCATACTTTACTTGCAGACAACAAATGAACTATCCAGATCTAAGCCTGATTCTGTCTTAAAGTTCCTATTTACTACACCTTCCCATTTTCATACTTTAACAAATAGATGAAAATATTTGTGTTATTTTTTAAGCTCCTAGATTTGTGGTCAAATAGCCCAGTGACATTCTCTCGACCATCCTTCACCACTACATAACCAGTATTTAAAAGCTAGATAAAACTTTCTTTTTTTTCCTGAACCTTTGGCTCATAGAACTTAAGTCCATGGACACTGAGGTGCCCTGATATCCATCTGAGCACATTTTAGACGCTCTTAAACTCCTCAATCACTGCTGCAGATGAAGAGCAGGCAGCTATTCCAGGAGGCAGAAGTGGTGGTGGGTGCTCTGCAGGCAGCAGAGGTCCAAGGCAAGACCTGACCCTTGATTTACTCTCTTCAAAGTAAGGATGTTATGCCAGGATTTCTCGAAAACATGAAATCTGGTAATGAACATCTTACTTAAACTAGGCTACTGGGTGAATTCACTGGTATACTAGTACACCTAAGGTTACCAAACACACGTAAGGCCTTGGGACTGGCCACTCTGGGAGTCCATAGCCACCATGAGATTGTGCTGCAAGATAGTAACCTTCCTAAATGAAAATATTATTGTTAGCTGAGAACAACAGCAGGAGAGGAGAGAAAGAAGGTTACAGAGCAAAAGCCATGCCAGAATATCACATCCTTTCCTTAGTGTCTGTAGCTTCTGAGCCACTGAGCTGAGGCTTCCCTCGGGACAGCTGCAGGTGCTCCTGCGGTTCAGGTCTGACACAACCACATCAGAATGTCTTCTATATATGGGTTTTTTCCCTCCCCTGGGAACTCAGACAGTGGTCAATCAGATTTTTATTTTATTTTAGTTTCTTTTGCAAAGAGTACTCCCACTCACTGACCCATCCTTGACTGAACATCTGCGTCAGGGGCAATGGTAGCCAGGTATCCCTGGGTGCTGGAGTAAGTCTGATGAGGAACAGCTGAGAGAGCTGGGGGTGTTTGGAGAAAAGCAGGCTCAGGGGAGACCTTATCACTCTCTGCAACTCCCTGACAGGATGGCGTAGCCAGGTGGGGATCCACCTCTTCTCCCAGGCAACAACCGACAGGACAACAGGACGCAGTCTTCAGCTGCGTCATGGGAGGTTTAGGCTGGACATTAGGAGGAATTTCTCCACAGAAAAGGTGGACACTGGAATAGGCTGCTCAGAGGAGTGGTGGAGTCACCGTTCCTGGAGGTGTTCAAGCAAAGACCGGACATGGCACTTAGCGCCGTGGTCTACTTGACAAGGTGGCGCTGGGCCATAAGTCGGACTCGCTGATCTCGGGAATCTTTTCCAACTTAACTGATTCTGTGATTCTTCCCACGACAGCGAGCGGAGTGCGGCTGTGCGAACGCCGGGCGCGCCGACAAGCTGGGCCCTGCCCCGCCGCCGCAGNTCACCGTTCCTGGAGGTGTTCAAGCAAAGACCGGACATGGCACTTAGCGCCGTGGTCTACTTGACAAGGTGGCGCTGGGCCATAAGTCGGACTCGCTGATCTCGGGAATCTTT
>VZTF01006959.1:198892-291099 GCA_013397755.1 Cnemophilus loriae | reverse complement strand
CGATGGAGGGCGGTCGGAGGTGAGCAGCCCGTCGGCCGTGGGGGTGGGAGGATGCGGAGTCGTCGTTGCTGCGCTGTGCGCTGCTGGCATTGCTAGAGTTTGTCTTTCTGGAGTATTTTATCTAGCGTTACAGTTACACCTCCCACAGTTTGCCTTGAAGGGCCATTGTTGTTTTTTACATTGAGTTGCATTGGTGTAATAGGAGAGTAGCTCAGATTCCCACAGCTGGGCTTGGTGATGCTCTTCACTGTGCCCCTTTGCAGCGGGAGGCGGGCAGCAGATCTCCGAGGTGAAAAAAGCCTGCTTAAGGTGATCTCGTCTTTTTTGTCGTCGTGGTGGGTAAACACAGATCCCTCTGACTCCACAGAGGGCCTGCTAGTCAGCAGCAGTCCTGAGTCGAGTGCATGGCTGTGCAAAGTTGGCTGTGCCCAGGCGGATAGTCCTTACGTCATTACACGTGTTTAAACTGGAGTCAGTTCCTGTCTGGGTGGCTCAGACTAGAGTGTTCCCTCAGTTTTTTGACCTAATTAAAAAAAAAATAATCTGATTTTATGTTGAACTTCTAGTCTTTTCTAGTTGACTTTTGTCTTTGTGTAGTTTATTAGACAAATGTTTAATCGATGATGTAGTTATTTGGTAGCATATGTGGTTTATTGAACAGTGTACAGTATTACAGATTTCATTAAACTGAAGCCTTGTGCCTTAATTATGACATAATTAATCTATACAACCTGAAATAATGGTGATTATTTGTTAGCTACAGCACATATATAGATATTTTCATATAGCTGCTTATGAAAATTATGTCTTCTGTGTTGGCCTTCTTGACATGATGTGCTATCAGATTAATTGTTTCCCTTTGTCTTTATTATATACAGCTGAATCCTTGGCCTGCATTTATCAATGAGCGTTTAGAGATGTACAATAAACTTAAGGCTGAACATGATGCACTCCTTGCAGAAAGAGCAGCAAGTGAAAGTAAACCCATTAAAGTTACATTGCCTGATGGCAAGCAGGTTGATGCTGAATCTTGGAAGACTACTCCTTATCAAATTGCTTGTGGAATTAGGTATGTTTCTATTCTGCAATACTACACAGTCACTTTCAGGCAGTGAGTTTACGGGGATAGGTAATATATGATTTCTTTGTCATTTATCTCAAGTCTTTTCAAAGCATCTTGTATACAATAAACTGAAGGCAACTAGTAGAGTTTTAGTGTTTGAGTTCAGTTTCCTTCTACCTTATAAAGGTACAGTTTCTAAAATTAAATAAGAATAAAACTGATATTTTAGGCACATCCTAATAACATATTTTTCCATGCAAGTACTGCTGTTGCATTAAGAACTGATTTGCTAATAAATTATCAGATGGAATGTTAGTACTGCAAACCAGTTTGCACTGACCTGAGGAAGATGACTAGTGGGTGATGTTTCAATTGATTACAGAGAAAGTTAACAATATGAGTACTCTTCACTTTTATTTGCATGGGAGATACCTATTAAAAAGAGCATTGCACATCTCCAGGTTGCTTATACTTGCTATGGAGTATTTTGAGTGATACACAGTGAACACCCTGACAGTTAAAATTGCAAAGATTGGGTGATTCCTAAAGGTGAATGCCTCTTTTCTTTTTTTCCTCTCCATAATAAGGTGCTGTGTCATTGGAACCTTCTTTGCTTTTGTGATTTGGGATCAAGAAAAGGGTATTTTGCCTGGTGGATACAAACAGTAAAGCTATTTGTCAAAAATGGTATTTGATAACTGCTAAGAGTGAAGTTCTGTCTAACACTGCAGTACAACTGTGAAGTCAGTTTAGTACTTGGAGGTTTCTGCCTCTAAGTCAAATATGTATGCAGGTTAAGTATATAGCGCAGTTTTCTTCCCATATCTCTAAAATACAAGTAGGATTTTTCATGAATGTTCAGGATTGGCTGAACTTATTTGGCTAAATTTATTTGGAATTTATTTATGGCCTTATATCCACTCTGAGCACTCCTGGATTCTTACTCAGACTGGAGGGAAAATTTGGGGAACTTCTGCTTGTTGATTTCAAAATACAGTATATTTACTTACAATTGTATTTCTGTATTTGTCCTGTAGTCAGGGATTAGCTGACAACACGGTTATTGCCAAAGTGAACAAGGTGGTTTGGGATCTAGACCGTCCTTTGGAGGAGGATTGTTCCTTGGAGCTGCTTAAGTTTGAAGATGAAGAGGCTCAAGCAGTGAGTATCTTTTACCAAAACATTTTTCCTTTCAGGTTTACATTTAACTCAGCGTCTTCCAGTTATTTGAATATTTACTGTGTTCAGAAGATGAAGAGAACAGGTTTGTGGTTTAGGTACATCTGCATTTCCTCATAGTTCCTTACCAGAATGGTTGTGGTACTACAGCTAATGTACATTCTGCTGTGTACTTGTAGGCAAGTCTGCTTGCAGTTGCTGTAGTTCTTGTTAAAACTTTGTATTTTCAGCCTTCAGGTTAATGTAAAGTAGGTGTTTTGAACTGACATCTTCAGCACTGATTTTGGGAACAAAACTAAGTACGAAAATACTTTCTATGTAGAGTCATAAAAGTATTGAGTAGACTGCTCTTTTTCTTTGTGTATGCAAAAGTATCTAGTTTTTTATTTTGGCTACTCAATCAGATAAATGTGGACGGCCAGTAAATTTGTGAATACTGTCTGTAGAAAAAAACCAGTTGGTACAAGAAGCTGTCAGTCAAACTCATCACTGAAGTCTTGCATTCAAACCTAGGGTTTTCATATTGGTGAAATGACAGCTCCCAATTTATGATTTCAATCTGTGCTAACCAAGACAGGCTGACTCTTAAGAGATTTGATTTTGTTAAACCCTCAGGTGTTCTACAAGATGGAGTGTGCAGGGTTTTCCCTGCTTAAGGTCTCTGCATTAGAACCACAGCCTTATGTTGAAAGCACTTCTTTTGGTCTTCATGCAGATCTGATTGATTAAAGTTCATAGAAAAGAGGTTTCTGAATTAGTTTCTTGACTTCTTGACGATAATTACATAACGCCAGCAATAGTTGAAAGTAAGAATTATTTGCTACCAGAATGTAAACAGTTTTCCAGTGGAAATGCTGCTTTCTGGAAACATTGATGCCGAGGATGAGAGTGCTGCTGGGCAGGTCAGTTCTGTTCTGCACACTGCTCTAATGTGGGATCTACCTTAAGTATCCTTAAAAGCAAGCTTTTCATAAAAGGTTTTAAATAAAACAATTGGAAATGCATTGTGTGTATTCAGACTGATCCTTTCTTTTTTTACTTCTGTTAGGTCTACTGGCACTCAAGTGCTCACATAATGGGTGAAGCTATGGAACGAATCTATGGTGGCTGTTTGTGCTATGGCCCACCGATAGAAAATGGATTTTATTATGACATGTTTCTTGAGGAAGGGTAGGTTTTGTATTTTTCTTTTTTTGGGAGCTGGGGGTGGTAGTCACAGGAAAGTTTTTGCTGTGTGCTTGTTCCTAGAACGAAGTCATGTGTACTGCTGCAGATGGCTTTGGTTTTTTGCAGGGCGTCCCAACCACAGCTTAGTGCATTGCACCTGGATCACAAATGGCAAATGAAAGCAAAAGCTATTCACTTCTCTGTGTGTTTATTTTAGGGGTGTATCAAGTAATGACTTCTCTGCTTTGGAATCATTATGCAAAAAGATAATGAAGGAAAAACAAGCCTTTGAAAGACTGGAAGTTAAGAAGGAAACACTGCTTGAAATGTTTAAGGTGGGCTGTTTTAGAAGGTTATTTCTAGCCTTGTGCAATTAGTCTTTTAAGTATTTGTAACTTCAGCGCATGTTTTATTAGTCGTAGAAGAAAGTTTATCAAATTAACTTTTTAAAGTGGCATGTTCTTCGAAGCTCATTTGTGATACTTAACAAAAAAGAAAAAGAAGTAATTCTTAGGTTCTTGGAAATAGGCATTATGATTTTCTAAAACTGTGAGAGTTCTCATTCTTCCCTGGGGTGATCTAGGTAAAATCTGTGAAGCCACATTCTTTATTTGCTTCCCAGAAATGTGAATTTGCAACATATTATATAGGCAGTTGTATTATCTTGTGTGTGGTGATGCTGTAACTGCATATGTTGCTGCTGCATTCAGAAAGCTTCATAAAACATTTTTTAGAATAAGGACTCGTAAAAGAGTCTAAGCAACACGAAAGCCTAACCCTTCCTCTCTAGCTGCAAATAACTTTTTGGCATTCCTGAGGTAGACATTAGTGAGTTTTCAGTTAGGACGTCAGGAGAATCATAGCATCATTCAGGTTGGCAAGTTCATCTCCATAGATGTCCAGTCCAGTTTCATGCACAGGACATGGGGTCAACACTGAAGTCAGACCAGGTTTCTTGGGGCTTGTCCAGTTGGGCCTTCACAACCTCCAGGGACAGAGGCTGCACAGCCTGCTATCTGGGCAGCTTGCCCCGCTACTGGTCTGTCCTCCTGTCTATCTCTTTTACAGGCCTGTTTTGATGCAACACAGCATCAGGTTTGCAAATAATTTAAACTGTTGCTATTTCTCTTTTTTAACAAGGAATTAACAAGTATGTGTGCTGCTTTTCTTCTCAGTATAATAAATTTAAGTGTCGCATCCTGAATGAGAAGGTCAATACCCCGACTACTACAGTATACAGGTAATTATGCATGGATCATAATATTACTAGATTTATGGTTCTAGGATTAAATATGCCAAATAAATGCTTTTGTTTTCTTAGGTGTGGTCCGCTGATAGATTTATGCAGAGGGCCTCATGTCAGACATACTGGCAAGATAAAGACCATAAAAATTCATAAGGTAAGTGCTGGAACTACCTTAGACAAATGTTTTCACTGCAGCACTTCAGATGTGTTGCTGTCTTTGGGCTTAGCCAAGAATGGACTGTGAAATGAGTAACCTGGCCGAAAACTCAGTGTTACAAATTGTGAAAGGGTTGTATGCTAGAATGATGTTCACATGGTGTGAAGCCCAACTAGGTGTCCAGGGCCTGCACTTCCAGCACAAGCGTGTGAGTTTGGCTTAAGGTTTGGCTGAACTGTATCGGTTAGAGTTTATAGTTTTTGCTCAGGTGATAATTATAGCTATTTGTGAATAAACAGTTGGAATAGGATAGCTACAAAGCAGATAGGCTTTTAAAAAAGACAAGAGCCTGAAACCATTTTTACTTGCTGTATTTACCTTTAAGGGTTTTTCTAATCAGTGCTCTGAATTTCACATTAAAATTCTCCTTATACCTTAGTTGTTTCACAGTAATGATTTATTAATAATGGCATGCTTTTTCATAGCAGGCAGTAGTAGTAAAATGTGGAGGCTTCTCCCTTTCTTCAGTGTTTTATTTCTTTTTTGCATGCAGAATTCTTCTACCTACTGGGAAGGCAAGGCCGATATGGAATCCCTCCAGAGGATCTACGGAATTTCATTCCCAGATACAAAAATGTTGAAGGAGTGGGAGAAATTCCAGGAGGAGGCTAAAAGCAGAGATCACAGAAAAATTGGCCGGGTGAGACAGCTTTTCTAGTAATCTGTTTCAAAAGCACTGTGTGGATATAGCCCCTTAATTGAAAGCATCTTGGAGACAGCCTATACTTGCTGCCACATCCAAAGTGTGACACAGTTTTATTTTCATTTCGTTTGTGAAGTCAACCGCTTTTCTCTCGAGCATCAAAGTCCCAAAATAAATAACTTTTAATGTTTTAAACACAGTAACATCTTTATTGCACACATTGACCGGAACAGAATATAAATGCTTCAGTCTGCAACCCATGAATGCTCCAGTCCGCAGGCAATGCTCATGCCTATGCAGTTTGCTGCTGCCTGTTCATGCAGTTCTTTTCTCCTGCATGATTTCAGCATCTGCAGTATGTAGCCGTGTTTTTTGGTTGGCTGTTTCTTGGGTTTGTTTTCTTACATGGATACCCCTGTCAGATAACTGGTAGTTCTGAACAGGGTTAAAATATCTGCTGCTAGTAAATCGTGACAAAATACTGAGGAATTCCCCATATGCAGACCTCAGGTGTGTGCACAGTTTGTAACAACATTAAGCAGCTGTAGTTCACACTGTGCAGATAATTAGGGAGCCGCAGAAGCAGAACTAAACATTTACTAGTCAGTGTGCACAAGGAACTGTGGGGGCACAGTTGGGAGTTAAGTGTAAAGTTTTGGAGCATCAGTGATGAGTGAAACAGGAAACTGAACAATTTCCTTTCCCTGTAACTGCTCACAAACATAAAAATACTAGTGAAAATCCATCTGATGTATTGCATATTGCTTTTTTCCCCCACATTTTTCTTTTTGAAACTCTTGATTAGTGATGCCCAGTCAGTAGCAATTCATTTGTGAATGTTAAGTGAAAAAGGGAGGGTGCAAATACTAAGTTTTTCGAGTATTATTTTCCTGCAGGACCAAGAACTGTTCTTCTTCCATGAGCTCAGCCCTGGTAGCTGTTTTTTCTTGCCAAAAGGAGCTTACATTTATAACACGTTAATTGAGTTTATACGGGTAAGTAGTATCTTTTGGAAATCTGTAGAAGAAATTACATAATTTAAAAAAAATACATAATAGCATGCTACGTTTAACAGTGTTAATTGCCCTTCATTTCAAGTTATCTTTCAGTTGTGTAAGCTGGTTTCTTTGTATTGGTCTTTTCCCAGTGCCTGCAAAGTTATGTTTTATTAGTAGTTTACACCTGCAGTTAAAACTGTGATAAAGGTGGTTTGTAATAAGAATTCTTTGACATCTAATAGTACAGCTAAGCTCACACTACTGCTGTTCCATCAATGCATATTGATTTGTTTTAATAAACTTATAAAACTTATAACTTAATGTGGTCTTGTAGACTTACCTGTTTTGAAAATATATGTAGGAAAAAAAAAATTCTTATCTTCCTGCTGTAATATTTAAAGTCTGTGTTATTATTTTATATTTGGGCTGCAATGTAATCTATTAAAGGTCATTTAGTAATTAGAGACTGCTGCATTGCTTGCAGGGAGGAAACTTGTTCTTCTTGCTTATTACAGAGAAATTGTCTGGGGGAAGGGTGGTGGAAGGGATGTATCCTGGCGTGCCCAACTTGAAGTTTTGTCTGCCTTTTCCCCTTCCCTCCCTAAGTCACGGGACTTCCATATCGGCAGCATTTTTATGGCTGCAGTTTGAAGCTTGTGCTTACCTTTGTTTTCTTTGTTACTTACATTATGTACTGTGTCTGCTCTAGAGTGAGTATCGAAAGCGTGGATTCCAGGAGGTTGTCACTCCAAACGTTTTCAACTGCAAACTGTGGATGACTTCAGGGCACTGGCAGCATTACAGTGAGAACATGTTTTCCTTTGAAGTGGAGAAAGAAATCTTTGCTCTGAAGCCTATGAACTGTCCAGGACACTGGTAAATACATAGCAAATTCAGTTTACCAAAGGTTGTGCTGATTGAAAAAAAAAAATCCAAACCAAACCCACTCTGCTTCCTTTGCTTGTGTAATTATAAAGATGGCTACCTTCAGTTATTCATTCTGTCAGGAATGATGTAATTGCATGTCTTGCTGTCTACATGCTCTCTTCACTTGAAACACTGAGAAATGTCATTTTACCATCATTAGAGTGACTCCATCATTACTGGGGCATCATCAATTTTGTGGCAGTTCAGGCATTTAGCTTTCAATGCTCAGTTTTAGGAGCTGTTTTATGTCCTCTCAGTGAGGAGGGAAAAGCCTGCCAGCTATAAAAGGAGATTGTTCTCCTGACAAAACTAGATCAGACTGATGGCTCTATCCAGATTACCAATGGCCTTATGGGCATGTGCTTCATCACTGGCTGCTTCTCCCTGGCTGTTCCTTGCAGAATTTTGGTTCTCAATGAGCTTAAAGTAATAAACTTTTCCTTCAGCCTTATGTTTGACCACCGCCCGAGGTCGTGGCGCGAGCTGCCGTTGCGGTTGGCGGATTTTGGTGTCCTGCACCGCAACGAGCTGTCAGGAGCTCTCACAGGACTCACCCGAGTGCGCCGCTTCCAGCAGGACGATGCTCACATCTTCTGTGCTATGGAGCAGGTAGGGGCTGCTGCTAAATGAAACGGGGTATTAAAGTCAGGTTAACTGAAATTTCCATATTTGAGACGTTATTTCTGTTATCATCAAGATCGAAGAGGAGATAAAGAGCTGTCTGGAGTTCTTGCGCACCGTGTATGATGTCTTTGGATTTTCATTTAAACTGAATCTCTCCACTCGTCCTGAAAAGTACCTGGGAGATACTGAAGTGTGGAATCAAGCTGAAAAGGTAAAACAGTGTCTTCTTAACTTTTCAACGACAGTAAGGCTGCATCTTCTCTAAGAACATACTGCCTTCTGGGAGATACAGTGAAGCTGGGCTGGGCATGAGCAATATAACTTCAGTAACTGCCTTCAGTTCAGTCTGGCTGCTGTAAATAGTTGGCTTTCAGTGTAGAGGCAGTCTCCATGTCAGAATCAAATGAACTCTTCATCCTTGTCTTTTTTGATATTTGAAAAGGAGGAAGAGAATCAATTCTGGCAGCCCCTGTAGTAAGACTTAAAGCCATCTCCCAAAAGTGAGGCTGGAAGGGATGGGGTTGGCCCCTGCAGGTGCAGTGCTGCAAAGAAGATAGGGCAGAAATAGACGTTTGGTGTACCAGGGCAGATTTCATCTCAACATTTATACCAAATTCAAAATTTGTAGTTAAAAGTTCTTGCATCTTAGTTAATGCTTGTTTGGCCTCTTCCGAAATGAGTGCATTAATTTTGTGTGTTTAAATTCAGACAAAATTAATTAATTTTTGTTAGCTGGGGCTCTTTCAAAACTTCCCTTTTTGAGAAAATAAATGTGTTCCAGCAGTAACTGAGAAGTAGTGAGAATTTGGTAGGGTGTCACCTATTCGTAGTAGCAGGCTGACCTGATACTGTAACATGGAAAGAAACACTTGAGTGTGTGAATGTGTCCTTTATCTCCAGCAACTCGAAAACAGCCTCAATGCCTTTGGAGAGAAGTGGGAGTTAAACGCTGGTGATGGAGCTTTCTATGGACCTAAGGTTAGTGTGTTGCTAAGCCCTAGCTGGATTTGGCTTTTAATTTTGTTTGGATAAGGCAAAAGGCTGGGATGAGGAAAAAAAGATTTCTTTTGTTATCCCATTTTAAGATGCTGTCTGACTGAAATTTTCTGTTTCTCCAGGCACATAAACTCTAACATACTTGAGAGAGAAATAATCCTCTGTGATCCTGGTTTTCAGATAGTTTTAACTGCTTTAACACTTAAACATGAATAAATTTAATTAATTAAAAATGAATAAACTATATGTCTGCTGCTTAAACAGCTGACTGGTTTAGTGGGTGACATAAACACAAGGTGGCACTGTAAGATCTGTTTTAGCTGAGCAACTTCTGCGTTAGAAATAATGGTTTTCAGCAGTAGGTGAATCCTAAGTCAAGAGAAAATCAAAAGTGAGCTTACTGGTTGAACAAATTTTTATTCCTTTAACCGCCCAGTTTTGAAGCTGCATTGAGTTACTGGTGGGTTTTGGTAGTTTAAAAATCCCCATTCATTGATCATGTGAATTTGTTTGGTTTCTTAAGAACAGTCTCCTCAGTTTGGACAGATTAAGCAGGACTTTCTAGAAATTTCATTAATATCTTTGCACGTAAGGACACAGAGCATTATGAAATGGCTTTTAAATCTTTCCCTAATACTCCTACACGACATTTATATTTGTGTTCTCATCTAGTAAGCTGGGTCTTAGAGAGATTTCTCTCTTTGTATGCTAATTGAATCCGTTTTGGTTTATGTCTTGTAGGTAAAATATGTTACAGCATAGATTTAGTAATTTCCTCATTTGATTGAAAGAAGACAAATATACAGGAACCTTTGTTAACATTAATTAACCTTACACTTGCTCCTCATACAGTCTGGATTTGAGATTAAATTAGGTTGTAAATAATTTATTTTGATTAGAAACTCTGTGGTGACTAGCTGAATTCTGATAAGCTGAATTCTGGATGCAAAATTGAAAGACATTTAGATCTTGAGTTGTTAAAACACTGATCTGTTTGTTTAATACATAAGTAAAAATAAGGCCTACAGTCTCATATAGCCTGGTATATACTAGTAAAATGATGAGTAAATGAGCAATGTAATAAATAAATAAGATCAGGACACTATGAGTTTACTGTTTTCTAAAAGTCTTCTCTGTCTAAGTTGTATCATAAGTGTACTCAGAATTTAAGTATTAGATGTAAAAGAAGGAACAGGCTTGACTCGTAGGTCAGAACCAGTGTTACTGATTAATATGAGTTCCTGCTGGTAAGTGAACTGTTTAACAGATTCTTGTCCCATGTTCATACCCTGAATTTGTAACATAAGCTGCAGAGTCTTCAAATACACTTCTTTATTATGCAGTAAGTTTGCCAGTTTGAGGCTGAAGAAATCTCATTTGTGGGCAGACAAATTCAGTTGTGGATTTACATTCTGCTGTATTCACTCAGTGAAAAAGCCCATGAAAGTCTCAGACTGAAACTCAGAAAATACAGTCTGAGACATTAAATGTAGTTCCCCCCTGATATATTATCTATTTACTCACCCTGTTTTAGCTCTAATATTTTTTTGCATCAGAGCCTGCAAATCAATTAAAGCCTACTGAAGGCTGAAGTAAAACTATGCTGTTTAAAACTGCATATGACGCCTCTGCATTGAGTGAAACCTTCCATCTTAAAACAATGAATTTGTTTTCAGAGGGGAATGCTTATCTCTTTAACTGTAGTAAAAGTTCATGTCTTTTTGTTCTTCAGATCGACATTCAGATTAAGGATGCCATTGGCCGCTACCACCAATGTGCTACGATTCAGCTTGACTTCCAGTTGCCAGTCAGATTTAACCTCACGTTTGTCAGGTAAGCCCAAAGGCTGGTGGTTTTAGTTTCTGTGTAAGTGAAACAAAAGTTACTTATACTTAGAAAATTACTTATAAAGTTGCATCAAGGAAAAAAGCCTTACAAAAGCATTTCTTTACAGCCATGATGGCAATGACAAGACGAGACCAGTTATCATTCACCGGGCTATCTTGGGATCTGTGGAGAGAATGATTGCCATTCTAACTGAGAACTATGGAGGCAAATGGTAACGTTGAAAAGTTATTATTCCAGTTCGAGCAAACTCTTCTCTCTGTAGGAGAGAAATTAGCCCCAAGTACTGGAGAGTCAAGAGGGTCTGTTGGTTCCACTTGCTTGTTAGGGCGACATGCCTAGGAATACCACTGGGCAATTTCTTCTGAACCACCTTCTTTAGTTATGAAGTGATTTGAGATGTAGATTCTGCATGACACTGTTCATGCAGGTGCAGCATACAGCTAGCCTGCCCAAGGCACATGCATCCCAGCTGCTTTTACAGCAGGACTGTTTTGTAAAGAGTAATTTATGTAGGTGATCTACTTTACCTGTGTTAATACCCAGTGGGAGTGACCCCTCTGATTATGACAAGACTCAAAAGTAAATGTTTTTCTGTGCTTAGTTAGTAATGAGCTCCATCAATTAGGCTTTGTTGTCTGTCATAAAACACAATGTCAGTCTTCTGGTCAGCAAGTGCTCATGCCCAAGTTGCAATCCTTTTAGACACTCAGTTCTTTTGCGGAAATAACTGTAATGGATACAGGGCTCTCCTCACCTCTGAACCCAATCTGTGCAGCTGGCTTTAAGAGTCTCTGGTGTAGATTTTATTCCTCTCTGTAAATAGTATTTTTCATACTGAAAAAATACTGAAAGCTATATAAACTTATTTTGTTTGTTTATTGAAGGCCACTCTGGCTGTCCCCACAGCAAGTAATGGTGGTACCAGTGGGACCAGCATGTGATGAGTATGCTCAAAAGGTGATGTATGTGGTTTCAGGGCTTCATTTTCAGTGTATTGTATTGATCGAAATACTTGGCTATTAATGGTAAATAGTATTTATCTCAGAGAAGTATTCCAAGTCTTTGCATTGAGTCATTTTTATATCACAGTGACAGTTAGCTGCTGAAGTTGTAGATATGTCTAAAGACAATCTGCATTAGGTTTTGGATATGTGAATAACAAATGTTGATCTTTGTGAGACTTTTATTTTTGGAAAGCTTAGTTTTTCTCTCATTCATATCTGTCTTACCCTTCAAGTTCTAGTCCCCGATGGCCATGTGCATCTTGCAGAGCAGTAAGAAAGATGAAAACAAGTCTTTGCATATTTAGCATCCAGCACACCTCTTCTGTAGTTCTTTCAAGCACATTACATAGAAATAAAATAGTCTGCAAAATTAAAAAAAAAAAATTCTTCTAATCAGTAAGCTCCACCATCCTGTTGCCTTTTACAATATCAAACTCAAATCACTACTCAGCCCAGACATTAGATGTTCACATCACTGCTTACTTATTTAGAGTGTATATAGTTGCATGATAGCTGACGTATTTTAATTTCTTGAACTGGGCTCATCTCCAAAGCCTGAACCTATGACAGTGCCTTTGTTTTAGGGTTCAGATAATCTGAAATGGTTTAAATCTACAAGTCATGAATAGTTCGTGGTCATGAATATCCAGTAGTGACAGTTTAAATACTTTTTTCCTTAGGTCAGGCAGCACTTTCATGATGCTGGATTTATGGCAGATGTTGATGTAGATCCTGGGTGCACACTGAACAAGAAGATCAGAAACGCTCAGCTTGCGCAGTATAACTTTATTCTGGGTAATGTATTTGTTACCTTGTACTGGCTGACCCTTCTCTTACAGGGTTTGCTCATTCTGTGAGCAAGGCAGAGAGTTGTAATCAGTGTTTCAGGTCAGTTTGTTCCGAAGATTCTCTACTGCAGAGAGCCTCTCCTGCTGACATCATAGGCATTCCTATAGCTGTATAGCTGTCCCTGAAGGGAGATCACTGTGACCCGAGGCGTTATTGATACTTTTTGCTGTCTTCTGGTCAGCAGTGTGGGGATAGATGTGGAGTCTCTTGTCCTTTATCAGTCAGATTTTTAAGTGATTTTCCATCCTCCCAATAATTTATGCTCTTGCTTCTACTTCAGCAAAAGAAATATGTTTTCACAGCATTCAGCTGTGGTACACTTCTGAACTAGGCATGCATGCATAAGAGAAGCCTCTTTCAGAAAGAGCGATAAAGGGAAGAGCAGAAACCCATCCTGAAGTACATGATTTGAAGCAGCATGTTAGTCCTGTTGTATTAATTGGGAGTCTAAGCATTGGCCTTAATTAAGAGTAGAAGGAGCCTTTGACAGAGAAACTCAACAATCCAAGTAATTGGCAGAATTGTGAAAAAACAGTTAATTCCTTTGCCTCTTGGTTGTTTTTAGTTGTTGGTGAAAAGGAGAAGGCAAGTGGAACAGTGAACATCCGCACCCGAGACAACAAGGTGCACGGGGAAAGAACCATTGCAGACACTGTGGAGAGGCTACTGCAGCTGAAATGCACTCGTTCCAGACAAGCTGAAGAAGAATTTTAACGCCATCTGCTCTACCTGGCATATAAAGAATTTGTAGTTTTCCTGATTTAGTTAACAACAGAGTTTTTGTTCTGAGCCAGATTTGAAGTATATTTCACATTTGGACCTCTTGCTCATTTTAATGGGGATCTTTCTTTAGTCAAAAAATGCCTCTTTTTATACAAAAAGATCAAGTTTTTCAAAAACTTGAAGTAAAGTTTCCTGGCTTCTAGCTAATGACAGATGAAGCAAGATGAGATCACCTTCTGTGACTGCAAGGGAAGATTGAAACATTCATCAGGGTTATCTGTGGCATTCTAACTGCCCTGTTAAGAATAACATACATTTTGATAACAAACGTTTTTCATGCAAGTTTAACAATAGACCTCAGGCTTAAGAACCCACATAGTAACCATGTGCTGCAGCAGCAGCTTCTGTAGTGTCTCCATGAGCAAAGAAAATGAGACCTTGCCATCCTGTCTCACGGTCTCACACCAGTTGAACATACTGGCTCTGCAGAGCTCCCAGTCACACGAAGGGAGCGCTGGTACGAACAGAGGGCTCCTGCTGCCGTACAGGTTGGTGCCTCTGGCAGTGTCTCAGCTCCCACAGTGTGGCACTCCTGACTCCACGGTGGGGCCCCCTGCCACAGAGCACTGGGCTGCTAACCAAGGCCTACCGTGCCCTTTTCCAAAGGCAGTCTCTGAAATGTGCTGGCTCTGCAGGTAAGGTCCTCAGAGCTTTAGAAAGGGGATAACACTGTCTGGACAAAGCAGGGCATAGTAGGGCCAAAGAAGAAGCTAAGGAAACCAGTAGTATTAGGAACAAAGGGTGTTTCTGTTCATGTCTCTGAGCTGTCATTACAGTAAGGGTATCTGCCACAGCAGAAACAAGAATGTATTGAACAAAATAAGGTAGTGATTATTTCTTTAAGACAAATGCTACTGTTCGGTTTAATAGGTACAGTCCCATCCGTATAACACTTCCTTCCCAAGCCTCTAGTTCAAGGCATCACATAATTAGTAGCCCTTCCTGTCTTACTGCTGAGGGATCTCATCTATTGATTTTGGGTTTGGTTTGGGGTTTTTCTCTACATCTGGCTAACAAGAGGCAAATGTCTGTCACTGACAAAAAATAAAATCTTGGTCTGAGTTGTTTTTTTTTTTTGTTGCATCTCTTTCATTTTATTTATCTTTAACCCAAACAGCTTCAAAAGGTGGTTGATAACAGTTCATTTAAAAAGAAAAAAAAAGCTTTTGCAACAGCCTAAGCACCGACAAGACAAGTCTGAGGCCAGACTTGAACGCTCTCACCTTTTGAAAACCTCCATGTCTTGCCATTTCCATTATTGTCTGGGCAGAAGCATTTCATCCTGCCTTTTCTCACCTATTTTACTCAGCGGTGATGGTCACATTTTATCAGCATTTGAACCCTTAGTGAATTCAGACTCAGCAGACTGTAACCCCAGCAATTTTCAGCAAAATCTATTTCATCCTCCTTTCATTCAAGGAGATTAAAAGGTTCCATCTAACTGCTGCGGGGGAAAAAGGGGGAAATCGATTTTTCACTGCCTTGCTGCTTTCTGAGTTACTTTTGTGAGGGTTGTTATTTTCTGTGTTTTGCACCTGCTCTACTTTTCTGAGAAGTGACTTGGCCATGCACTCCCTGCAGTGGAAGCAGATGTCAGCTACCCCTGGGGCAGAAGGACTTCATCAACTGGTGAAGCAAACCCAGTGTAGATACCAGTTGCCCAGGGTAAAGGAGCCAGTAGCTCTATTTCTAGAAATTGTCCTTCATACTGCCTTTCTGCTGCTGTATTTGTTGATTTCCAGAGAGCTCTCCTTTCCTTTTGTGAGGATCCCTGGGCACACCAGTATTAAACTGCCCAGAAACTGCCCAGGTTGTGTAATGAGAAGCTGGTGCTGTAAAGCAGCAGCTGCTGCTGTTAATGGCACGGTGGGTGTCAGTCTTGGAGGAGCTGTCCCTCTACAGCAACCTCATTTACTGAGATTGTGCTCTTAAATACCTATATAACAGTGGATATGTACTATGTGCATACATTACTAGAAGCACCACCCCAGGGTACGGTTCAGCAGAGCACAGAGCTCCTGCAGGGTGGTGACAGAACTGAGGTGTCTACCCCCAAATCAGATCAGCGCAGTGCTGCACTTGAGTGCCACCTGCACGTGTGCTCTCTGTTGTTTTCAGTTCTCCAGCTGTGGATGTGCACAGAAGCAAAGCTGGCTCTGAGGCTGTGCTCCCCCAGCCCTTTCCCTGCTCGAGCAGCAGCCTTCAGTAGTGTTCCTGGTGGCTGCATCTGGCTTACAGACAACCCCTCAGGAGTTAAGGGCCATAAATCTTCCTGAGCAGCTGAGGGCTAGTTGAGCATGTGCCAACCCAAGATACGTCTGGTATGCAAATATTACTGTGAGTCAATTGTCTTATTCTATAAATAGTTGACATCTGAGAGCCTGTGGGGCTCTCCTTTATGGCAGTGGGCTGCATACCAGGATGTCCCATTGAGTAAGGACTCTGCTCAAGGTTAATCCTTGAGGTTGGGAGAATCCTTGCCACAACAGATGCTCCGCAAGTGATTAGCAGCGTGCTAAACTTTGAAATGCTGACTAAGTAATACAAAGGATGGGTTGTGCACATGTCATCCTTTGGACAGAAGCTGTTGACTGAGTCTGGGACTGATCCCGGATCTTGCTGCACCTCGACTTCCTCAGAAAGGAGTTTTGAATGCATGGGGGTCCTCTGGGAACCTCATGACTCAATGGCAAGTAGGGTTTCCCTACAACAATTTTGCCTGACCCTGTTCTCTACACAGTGAAAATCAAGTGTTCCTTGCCACTGAATCTTGTTAAAACACTGTTGCATTTACGATCAAACTTCGTTAAATCACTGTTTTACAGTGATAAACATATTGCTATTTCTTGGTTGCAAGTGAAGTGCAATGCTTCATCCATAGTACTGGCCTGGCCCAAGCAGCACATTCTCTCTTTTGGTTCAACCAGAAGTCCTCTGAACAGTGGCTTTGGTCACTGCTTATCATCCTTGGTAGGATAAGCTCCCAGCAAAGTACTATGTGTGTCTCTTAAGGCAGGAGGATGCAGCTTGGGTGTCACACATTGATGGTAGGACCACTTGTCAAGCAGGAAAGAAGCTTTTATATAATTCATTCCACGGTTTGAGAAGGCTGAAAGCTACTTCTCCAGTTTGGCAGATCCTGTTCTGATTACCAGCATTAGGTAAGAAAAATACAAGTAATTCGCAATTTGCTTTTCTGTCTGTTTAGCCCTAGGGAAGTTTTCATGGGCATTTCCTGTGGAGTATTTGGTAAGGTACATCTCCAACTTGACTTTACTTCACAGCAAATTTAGTTTCACAGAATCACTGAATATGCTGAGTTGAAAGAGACCCACAAGAATCATCGAGTCCCACTCCTGACCCTGCACAGGACCATCCCCAAATATCACACCTGAGAGCATTGCCAAATGTTTCTTGAGCTCTGTCAGGCTTGCTGCTGTGACCACTTCCCTGGAGAGCCTGTTCCAGTGCCCAGCCACCCTTTGGATGAAGAACCTTTTCCTAACATCCAACCTAAACCTTCCCTGGCATAACTTCAGGCCATACCCTTGGATCCTGTCACTGGGCACCCCAGAGAAGAGATCAGTGCCTGCCCTTGTGCTTCCCCTCATGAAAGAGTTGTAACTGCAATGAGGTGTCCCCTCAGTCTCCTCCAGGCTGAACACAGCAAGTGACCNTTGGCCCTCCTGGCTGCCAGGGCACTGCTGGCTCATGTTCAACTCGCCATTGACCCAAAGCCCCAGGTCCCTTTCCATGGCACTCCTCTCCAACCTCTCATTCCGCAGTCTGTCTGTTCATCCAGGGTTGCCCTGGCCCAGGTGCAGAGTCCAGCACTTCCCCTTGTTGAACTTCATCCAGTTGGTGATTGCCCATCTCTCATTTGTCGAGGTCTCTCTCCAGGGCCTCTCTCCCTTCAAGGGAGTCAACAACTCCTCGCAGTTTTGTATCATTGGCAAACTTGCTCAGTGTCCCTTCCAGTCCTGCATCCAAGTTTGTGAAGATGTTAAAAGGAACAGGGGCAAGGATGGAGCCCTGTGGAACCCCACTAGTGACAGGTCACCAGTCTGATGTCACCCCAGTCACTGTAACCCTTTTTGCCCCACCCATGAGCCAGCTGCTCACCCATCACAGGATGTGTTTATCCAGCTGTGAGCTGGACATTTTGTCCAGTAGGATCCTGTGAGAGACAGTATCAAAAGCTTTGCTGAAGTGCAAAAAGTGAGGAGGCACATGGAATGACAGAAGGAAGATACCTTATTGATAGATCATCCAACTATATACAAATAATGTATGGCAGTAATTTCTGTATCTGTCAGGATTCAGTGTTCTGTGTAGCTCCTCAGTTCTGCAAACTTCCCTGGAAGAGCTTCCCCTGGACCAGAGCCACCTGGATGCTGCTACTACCAAGGGTAATTCCACTAAAGTGCTTCCTGTCGTATCTTGGGATGATAATACTCCATTACACCACTGGGTCAGTCTGATGCAGTTTCAGTATTTAGATTCAGCCATGTATCAATTCCTCTGGAAGCAGTGCAGCATTGCCTTCGGGGAGAACCCAGCTGTGAGATAAACTGTTAGTTGCTGTAGGCACCTTTACTCAGTCACTCTTGCTTGACTACATTTTTCCCGCTTCTTCCAAACCCAGTCCATACATGCTCCTTGATAAATAGGAATTGTTTCAGTAAGTCTGACTTTTCCCTTGTGAGACTAGGCCAGGATTAGGTGGTCTTTGAAAACTCATTGAGGCCTTCAGCTCATGTGCTGTGTAATTTCATGATTACCTTCTCCATCGTTTCTGAATTGCACAATCATCTCTGGCAAAAATCTAAGCAATTGGCCCTCAAATCTGACAATGATAAACTGATGTGATGAAATTAAGAACTGCTAAAGGCTACACTTATTAAAAAGAAAAGACGATTTAGTGATTGGTGCTTAACAAGAATTTACAAAACCATTCAGCCTTTCTACACACTAGTGTTTTCCATCTGCCTTGGGCAGGAATATTCTTTCACAGTTGTCTGGATGCGACGGATGCCTTGTTAGCCACTGTGACTGAGCACACTCATACAGAATGAGATACATTTGGAGTTGCACCAAAAGTTTTTTGTTTAATTTTTTTCATGTAGGACAGCCTCTAGAGCAAGGCATGCACTAACAGCTTCTGATAAATCACTGCAAGAACATGTGCTCAGATAAACTGGGGCAGCCAGGGACATTTTGTAATGTTCTCAGATACTGAGGATAAATCATCTGGGCAACACATTTAGTTTCAATACCTCAGATATCTGTATCCCTCTGAAAACTACAGCCTTCAAACTGGATCACAAAGCTTTTCTGCAAAGAAAAAAATGCTCTGAGTTGCACAGACGGTAGCTGTGAAAACTGGGAAAAATACCACCAACCAAACCCGAAGTGTTCAGCATCCCAAAAGGAAAAAAACATAATTAAAAAGAAAATCTATCTATCTATCTATCTATCTATCTATCTATCTATCTATCTATCTATCTATCTATCTATCTCTATATGCCAGTTAACCATGACAGAGAGGCATCATGAGACAGCCTTGTCTTCCCCAGAGTCTTTGGAATTGCCTCTCTGAGATCCCCACAGTGACGTGGAGAAACTGGAAGGAAGCAGAGATGAGACAAGAACATATGGAACAAAGACAAGCTGTGCTCTCCTTGTTGACTTCCAGATGCAAAGTACAATTAAGCTCCTTGGAGTCAGAACACTCCACCCAGTGAAAGGTTTATATCACTAGATTAGAAGAGAGTATGTTCACTGCATGCCAGTTTGGGGCTGACACTTAGAACACCTTTTGCTATCCATCACAAGAAGAAGCAGGCTTTTAAACCAGACTCTTACTGATTTTATTGCATTCCTGAAACATGACTCTTCATTTTTGAAATACTCAGAACTTACCGTTGTGCACTGAGTGTGTATGGCAATATCAGCACAGGTTAACTTAATACTCTGCAGGAGCTTAGATGCAGAATGACAGTCTAATCATGTTTGATGTGTGGTTTTCCAATTGCATGCTTCAGGGACAGACTATGACCTGTCTGAAGCACATTGGCAGTAAAAGGAAAATGTCTCTGTGCTTTTCCTTTAATGGGATACAGGCACATAAGGATGTGAAATCTATATCCCTGAGTATCTGCAAGAATGTCAGCTGCACACTGGAACAGCTTTGAATAAATACAATTTTTTGGAAAGATACCTTTTGTTCTTGCACTCACTGAAATGTCAAAATGGGTTGAATTACAAAGCATACCTTTCCAAGAAGCCATTGCCAGCTGAGATTTAATAATCATACAATGACATATCTTCATAAACACTCCATTTAGCTATGGGAAATCAATCACATATTTATATCCTGAGTTCTGCTCCTCACATCAGGACAGGTGGTATCAGAAGAGGGATCAGGTGGAATCTGAACACCTTCAGATCATACTAATAGCACAAAGAGATCAAATAGAGAGTTTATTTAGGAGAAATATTTCTTTCTTTAGGATTTTTAAAGAATTTTATGTCTTCGAACAGATAATCCCTGAACTGGCTGTATGTCCACTTTATCAAGTTTCTCCTTTCTGACTTTAACTTCTCAGCATCAGGCTGAGCTATTTGTATCTTTTCCTGCCAGAGATTTTTCTTAGATTGTTCAGAAGGTGGAAGGTGGGTTTTTCTGAGATTGTTTCTGAGGGTGGAAATAAGAATGTTTTCAGAATGTTTGGGCTTTACTTTCCAATGACAAGTTTGTTTTGGTTGTTTTCAGTATCAGACTTTTCCCAAGACTTTCAAGCTCTGACTAGAAACGACCATCAAACAACAAATCTCCATTTCCTTGTATGATACATGAACTTGTATCATCCTGGATTTACAGGTGGGAATTCTGGAACCAACTGCAGCTGGGCCCTGAAGTACCTAAATTCTAGAGGTACTGTCTTACTCATCTTGAAGCTTCCTACTTGCCACACACTGAGTCCCTGTCCCAGATGTGCCATTCCCTCATTCAGCTCCCTCCTCTGCCTGAAGGGATTCAAACCCAAATCCCCAACATCCAAAGAAGAGCGTATTGAGAGTTTGGGGTATCTCCTATAGAGAAAAAGACACGAGAAAAGTGAAGACAGTAAGGAAACAGATAAAACAGGGCCTGTGCTGCCTAACAGATCTGGGACTCTTATTGGGGATTTCAAACACATTTATACTTTATAGGAAGGAGATACTCTCTCCTCACCACCAGCATATAAAACTAGAATTTTTCTATTTCTGTTTTAATGATTCTTGAATTCTCAGCAGCTAACTCCTGGGTTTTCAAGATGCTCCATGTAGATCTGGCAAAGCACAGAGTGCAATACTTTGGTGTATGGCTTTTTGTTCCCAACAACATGCTCTGCAAAGCAGTGCTCTGTTTACAGGATAGTCTGTTATCTTGTAATTAACAAACTCATCAGAACCAGTATCATAAATCACTGATAAAATCATTTCAATCACCTTTATGTATGGGAGATAATACAGGGGAACTATGGCAAGCTGTCACTCTGATTATCAGTGTTTCCAAGGGAAGGGAAGAAAGTAGCAGCTCTAGTTTATGACATCAGTCTGCACATTAATTAAGATACACCAAATAATGCAATTTTGCCTTCTGATCATTGAAGAAAAGCAAGTATTGCTTTGCTAAGAGATAGTGCTACCCATAAAACTTTAAATGAAGGGAGGTATCAATATGTACGTCATATTTCATTTTCAGCACATCTCATCACAGTAAATGAGGAACTTGCTGGAGGTAAAAACACTGACAGCATTCTTGTCCTGCTTTGCTGTAACCAGGATAAAGCACTGCCACTACTGGGAAACTGCAACGGAGCACATTTCAGCTGTCCTGAACAGCAAACAGGAGGCAATTGGGCTTGAGCTGAAGTGAGAGAAGGAAAAGGATGCAGGAACTGTGTGAGAGAAGGACAAGAGAAGGAGGAGACAGCAGGGTGTGGCAAAAAGGGAGAGCTTTTAGACTCTGACCTGGAATAGAGAAGCAGAGTGATTACCTGCCTGTTTAAATTTCTGTGCCACTTTGCAGTCAGCACAAGGCAAGTGTCCAGGCAGAGGCAAAGCCAAGCTCTCAGAAGCCATCTATTTGCATGGTTTGCTTTCCTCTTCACTTTCCCTTTCACAAATGAACTTTGTCAAACTGCTGTAGGAATTATACCTGAAACAACACAAGTGCAAGTGAGGATGACCCAGGGAGGCTCTTCCAGTACCCCAACTCAGAGCCTAGTGAGCAACTTCTGAAAATCAATTTTCCTTTTCAGCTTTTACCTAGAGTCCCTGGCTAATGGAGAACCTCCTCCACAACAGCACCACCTCTACCACCAAATAGGATATATCAGGAATTGTATCTCCAAGGCCAAAACTCTCTTTTACCTCCCTCAAGTGAAGACAGCAGAGGCTGCTTCCTGACAGCTGTGTGCTCCAGCTGCCTCCCTGGCCGTGCCCAGCTGTGCTCAGAGCAGGGGCCAATGCTGGGCTGTGCTGAAGAATATGCTGACCTCCAGATACTGCAGACTTATGGACCAGAGCCTCAGCCAACAGGCTGAGCATGCTGCAATTACCACACACCCACAGCTAATCCATCTCGCTTGTTCTGACTGGTATTTATGGGCTTGCTGTACTGGGGGCTGCTAGGAAAGCACAGACACCTGTGCCAGGGCTCACAGGGTGGTGGGTGTTTCCTCTCCCCCCTCTTCTTGCACAGATGCCATCGTAGAGAACAGAGGAAGTGACAGTACAAAGCTGAGCTGCATGTGTCAACCCAAAAGGGGGCATCAGGGGCGGTGACACCTCTGCTCTCACACGTACCCAGAGCTGCCAAATGGGTCCTGTCTGCAACTCCTCCCTCTTCCCCAACACATCTGGACAACCAGTTAATTCTAGCTTCAAGCCCTTGTGACAATACCATTTGGTTATGGACTGTCATTTATATTCCCTTTGTTATGTAGCCACCTTTTGAACCTGATAACATGAACCTAAGTCAAGTATCTCTATCACAGACAGAGACAAAATACATCACAATAGTACCAGAGCAATCTCAAGAGAATTTCTGAAAATCTTACTTCACTGACAGCTGACCTGTGCAAGCCAGGGGTTTATGCCAGCTGAAGGAATAAATGTCCAACTCAAAATTGTAACAGAAAATCAGATTAAAGTTTCAATTTCCCATCCTCAGCTCTGTCCCTTCATCACAAGGTCAGCTTTCTTAAGAACTGTCCTGGTGATGTGGCAGTAAATCTTATAATATGTTTAATAAAATAGTATTAATGTGGTGCCAAGGGACCCCAACAAGATCAAAACCTCATTGTTTAAAGCTGTACAGAAGCAGGCTCTGCTCTGAAGTGATGGTGATCTAATTATGTGGGGGCACCAGGCGTGCACAGCACTGCAGTGACTCAATCCCAGTCACCCTGCATAGCCCTGGAAGAACTGGACCTTCAGGCTTGGAAAACAGGGCTCTGCTCCCCACACTTCACAGCCTCTTCTGTTTGCTCTGCCAAGCAGCATTTCTCATGAGATCCCAACTGTTAGAAGAACAAGCAACCATGCCTGTGTGTGTATGCAGAGGTGCAGTCTGTCTGCAGCACTGCAGCCACAGCACACTGGGATTGCTGTTTCTTGCACCACACACTCTGAGCAGCTGCCAGTATGCCCTGACCCGGTTTTTCACACCAAACTAGCAAGTGGATCCCACTACCAGCCACAGAAAGAGAAGAGAGATACGGTCAAAAGTTTTTTTCATTTTGAAAATGATGGAGCTCCTCTGCTGTCTAAACTGCAGTCATAAACAGCCCTTCTCCAAGTCACTGCATCGTTTTATTTATGTCTTGAGACAGTGACTCCCTGTTTTCAGTGGTACCACTGGCACCTCAACTCTTTAACACCTTTTTCCCCTATACTGCAAGTGCTGGTTTGCCCCGGCAGCTGCCCGCCATTCATAGAGAGGAGCCCTGGGAGCTCAGAGAGGTGCTGCTTCAAAAGTTGCAAAAGGAAAAATCAAGCAATCAATCTGTCCTTCTCCAGTCTACCCTCACTTATGGTATGTCAGGCCCATTATTGATTTAGTGCTCAAAATACCAACAGTGCCCTTAAAGAGATTTGATCAATGTAAAGTGTTCAGTTCTTCAGAAGACAACTGTCTTCAGAATGTAATGGATAATAAAGTCTGGAAAAAACAAAATCTAACTCGCTGATTACTTTTGCCCCACTGTTCATCAGCAGGGCCTTCAGCCCTGGCACACCCACCAAGCAGGCAGCTTCCATCACACTTCATGAGCAAGCACAATTCTAGAGGGACATGAATGTGTTCATCTCCCTCTAGAGGGAGCTGAGGGTTTGCAGCCTGTTTTGGGGTTATTACTGTACATAACCTTGTGCACTTGGTGCCTTGTTTAGGCACCAGTTTTGTTGGGTGGAAGATCTGTGTGAGCCACTCACAAGGGCTTGATCCCTCTCCTCAGTAATTTATCACAGAATGATAGAATGGCTTGGGCTCAAGGGACTTGAAATGTCACCAAGTTAGACCCCTCCTGCCACTAGATTGGGTTGGTCGGAGCAACATCCAACCTGGCACTGAACACCTCCAGGGCTGGGGAATCCCCAGTTTCTCTGAGCAACCCGTTCCAATGTCTCACCACCCTCACAGTAAAGATTTTCTTCCTATTGTCTGATCTAAACCTACCCTCTATCTGTTTGAAGCCATTCGCCCTGGCCTTGTTGCTCCAGACCCTTGTAAAAGTCTCTCTCTATTGATCTTGTAAGTTTCCTTTAGCTACTGGAATGACACAACTGGGTCACCCCAAAGCCTTTTCTTTTCCAGTCCCAATTCTGTCAGCCTGCTGTGCATGGTGCTTCGGATGCAGCATCACTTGTTCTCCTTTCTTTTGTGNGTTCCAATGTCTCACCACCCTCACAGTAAAGATTTTCTTCCTATTGTCTGATCTAAACCTACCCTCTATCTGTTTGAAGCCATTCGCCCTGGCCTTGTTGCTCCAGACCCTTGTAAAAGTCTCTCTCTATTGATCTTGTAAGTTTCCTTTAGCTACTGGAATGACACAACTGGGTCACCCCAAAGCCTTTTCTTTTCCAGTCCCAATTCTGTCAGCCTGCTGTGCATGGTGCTTCGGATGCAGCATCACTTGTTCTCCTTTCTTTTGTGTTCTATTCTGTTCTGTTCTGTTCTGTAAGAGCAACTTGAGAAGTTGGGTGAGCAACGAAGATGTTGCTACACAGCTCTGGAGTGTGCAGAAAGATCCATATAATCCTCTTGAAAAGAAAAAAACCATCAAAATCCTGATATCTAGCAATTTACTTTTACCCTTCCTCCCTCAAATGGTTTTCAGTCTTCATAGTGGAGGTGGAGAGATCTTTCTCTCCACAGCTCTTTATTATTTTTGGACTTCTGCAGCACCATAAAAAGAGGCATTTATACTTGAAAAGAAGCATTGCTTCTCAAGAGAAGGGAAGAGCTGGTGGAAGGGAGGTGCTGGGCAGAGAGGACAGCATCACCACCCTCAGCAAGGATTAGGGGGTGTAATAGCAGCACACAGGAATTTCATAAAAATTAATCTCATTAAAGAACTGCAGCCCAATAGTTTTCACCTTCAGATATAACTCAGTGCAAGTGCTGGTTTTCTTTTCCCCATCTGAGCTGCAAAAGACATTTGGCTGTTACGCTTCAGTAAATGCAGAATGAGAAGACTGAGGACTGAATTATGATATCATGACATTATTTGTTTCACACTCTGAAAAGGGCTGAACTTGCTGGGTATGTTTCTAGTCCATTCTTGCTTTTGACAACCTTTTGCTTTTCAGTTGCAACTATGGGGACTGTCAGCAAAGAGAGTTTTGTGAATACATACTCTAGGCCATCTGAGGGGCTACCATCAGTCAAGCAAATCACTGTTTTGAACTCACCTACATGAATACCTACCTGCTGTCTGTCTCAGCTTTAGTAGGGCTTTTGCTACTGTCTTCTGTAGTATCCTTAGTGACAAACGGGTGAAGCATGGGCTAGGTAAGTGGGTGTGAGAGGTGTCTGAACTGTTGGGCTAAAAGGGCTGTGACTAACAGCAAAGTCTGTGCAAAGGGCAGGGGCTGGTGATGTTCCCTGAGGCTCATACTGGGGCCAGTCCTGTTCGACGTCTTCATCGGTGATGTGGATGGTGGGACAGTGCATCCTCAGCATGTTCACACTGCGAGGAGCGGCTCCCACACCAGGGGGTTGTGCCACCATTCCAAGGGTCCTCAGTGGGCTGGAGAAATGAGGTGACAGGAACCCCGGGCAGTTGGGCAAAGGGAAGAGCAAAGTCCTGCACTCCCTGCACCAGCACGGGCTGCAGCCCCATTGACCGGAAAGCAGAGAAGGAGCTGGGGGCAAGGTGACCATGAGCCAGCGATGGGCCCGTGCAGCAAAGGCCAGCAGCATCCTGGGCTCCATCGGGCAGGGCACTGCCAGCAGGTCAGGGGAGGGGATCCTTCACCTCTGCTCACCCTGGTGAGACTCATCTGGAGTGCACAGCATGGTGGGGTCCCCAGTAGAAATAGCATGGATGTACTGAAGGGAGCACCATCAAGGGTCACACAGATGATAAAGGAAGTCTATTAGGAAGAAATCACACATGCTGTTTCAGATGTGATGGCAGTGGAATCAGCAGCAGGTGGCTAGAAGTGTTGAGCTGGAGACTGGAAAGGATACACACACAGACATTTGTTCAGTAAAAACCCCTGCACTATTATCAGAATAGTTTTCAACTTGGGAACTTATAGACCTGTAAATTTCATCCGACGTATATTTAGCCCAACACCTGAAGCGTCATTCAAAATTATCCAAAGCTTTGCAAAGCTGGGGTTTTTTTGCATGAACACAAATTGAATTTCAAGAAAAGAAATGTTTCAAAGCAATTTTAAGCTTGTTTTTCATTTAAAAAATGGAAAACGGGCAAGCACCTTGCTGAGGAAAATCTTATTAATTGCTGTTCAGTTTTATTCAGCTTCTTCTTCAGAGAAGCATGACTTCATACTTTAGGTAGAAATCATGTTCAATGCATCATTTTAGGACTGTCTTCGGATGTCGCAGATAGCAATTTCATATGAATCATTGTTTGAATTGCATATGTTAATAAATAACATCCAGTCCCATGTAACACATAGCATATAAAAGCTATTCAACAGCGAAAAGCAATAATGAATGATAGCACAGCTCATCAGTTACCACGCAGTATCCCTCCAGTATTTATGGAGGGGAAATGTAGGCACAGAAAGGAAATTAGACAAGATATCAGAGCTAACATCATAATTTCAGAAACATGTTAAGGGCTATTTCTCAGTAGTTGCTAGGACTGCACATAGGGTCAAGCAAATAGACACAGGTCAAGGTTTTAATTGCTTGTCAACTTTTCAGTAAGAACCCCAACTTTGTCACATCTTTTCTTTGAAAGGAAAATGATAGTTATGATATTATTATTTTTCATCTAATAAGATGTCACTCATTCTATAATACACGTTTTTAAAATGAATTCTGAGCTTCTCATAGTTGAACAAAATATGTTCAGTGAAGTATCTTTTTACTCATTAAAAAGCTACAGTTTTGAACTGCCTAGACATTCTGAATTCAGCTGTTATTTTACGACCTAGGCACCATTGACATTTAAAATAATGTATTATCTTGGATAGAAAGTGGCTTTTTTGGTCATAAAATGGCTCAGAGCCTAGATCATCAAAGATAAGTGTTCCCAAAGTAGTCAATTCAGAGGCAAATTATTCCTTATTCACAAGCTTATGCAGTGGTGGCACAAGGGGAAAGTGGCAAGTCTTTCACTGAGGCAATTAAATTCCTTCTCTCATGGAAACTGCACATGTTTTGACTTCATTTTATCAGTCACCAGTGACTACCACTGCTTTGGAGCTTTCCATGGACATTTTGCTTGACCGTAAGTCTATGGCTGCGCTTTTGGGATCCACCTGGAGAGATCACAGCGCTGCACTACACAGGCAAGCAGATCCAAAGAGCACATGGATTTATAACAAGATCTCTGTCACCTGGAACCTCTCACTATTTTCCAGAACTCCAAGTTGCTTTCTTTTTGCACCAAACTAGCTGCAAATAAAACAAAACACTTCCACTTCTGAGCTGTTTCTGAGCTAGACTAGTCTCCCTAGATCCAAAGCTGCTCTGTTCCTGGCTTCTCAAGAGAAGCTATGCAGGTATTTGGGATTATTTGTACAATTACCACAGTGATAAGGACAGCCAGCTCCCTTGCCAGTCTTCCTTCCTTCCTCAATTTGTTTTTACTTTGTAGGAGCCATGGCCAACTAATGGTCCCTGGGGAAGAGCAGGAAGGCTCTGGATTAATACATGTGTGCACCAAGGTAGCATGGTGGGATTGGGATGCACCTTTTCCAACACGAGCCTGGAGCATCCCACCTTCTATTGCAGTTTTCCCTGCTGATCAAGTCTTCAGGCACACAAAAGTATTGGCTCGGGAAGACTTTCAAAACCAGGATCCATCACATCATAAGCCCCTTTTTTCATAGCCAGGCATTATCCAGCTGTAAACATCGGACCTGCAAGTTCCTGGCAGGCAGCTTAGGGGATGTCTGAGGAACACTTGTAGGCTGAAGCTTTACAGTCAGCATATCAGCCATTACTGAAGAGAAGCCTGATGTTTTCTCTGCTGTAGCAAACTCCAGGAGTCTTGCTGTTCCAATCCACTCTGCAGCTGGATGGAACAGCAGCTGCGTAAGTTTTCAAAATTCCTGTGATTTCAAATGCATAGTTAGAGGTGTCAAAAGGCAACAGAGAAGCATGTCCTGCAATAGATCTCTATGAATCTTTTATTTTATGTCCTTCCCATTTTGGATATTTAAGCTGGCAACCATCCATCTGACCCAAAGATGTCTCAGTGGTTATGCTAACAGAAATCTGACATCAAAGGCATTTCAAAGCTGTTGTTGAGCATGCTTTGAGTGTGCCTTGAGGTCAAAATTTCAGTAAGACAGAGGTTAGGGCCGTGGCTTATACTAGCTTGGTTCTCCAACCTAGTACAACCACAGCCTTCATACAGCTTCCCTCCAGCAGGCAAGCTGGCTTAGATAAGGCAAAAGACACCTATGAAATATTTTGATTTGCCCCCTGTGATATTTTGATTGCAAAAAATACCACTGTGTTAAACACAAACATATTCAGAATTCATCATAAAAATAAAATACAGGGGAAATGTCAACCTAAAACTTTCACTCCTGTAGAAAGATATTCCTGCCATTAAATATCTTTATTGGCAATCTGGAAGAAAACAGAAAATCAGTGAAGAGAATATTTTCAGATGAGACAAAAATTGGCAAGACAGTAAATAAGGAAGATTGGTTAGATAGGGTGAACTGGGTCATTTGCTAAAGTCAGTGGAATTTTAAAATCTACTTTCATGAAGGAAGGCAAAGGCAAAGGCAAGGCAAAGGCAAAGGCAAAGGCAAAGGCAAAGGCAAAGGCAAAGGAAAAGGAAAAGGAAAAGGAAAAGGAAAGATGAGAGGTCATATGTGGGGGGGGGNCTGACTTTGTGTTTATAATGTAATGGAAGAGGTGTAATAACTATGATTTGACCCTCAAAAAGTAACAGAATACCAATGTTGTGTGCAGTGACCAATTCAGATTTGCAAGTTTGTGCATCTGCACTTCAAAATTACATTTTTAGGCATTCAAAAAGAGAAGAAAAAAATTTGTCCATGGAATAAGCCTGAAGAAACTTGGTGTATTTGTCTCATTTAAGGGAAGAGAGAGGTGATTTGACCACAGTTTGCAAGCACCCCTCTGTGAAATAGATTTCTAATGGAGGCTGCACCTGTTCCTGCCATGGAAAGAAAGAGCACAGTCCCGAGTCTGGAAGAAGAAGGTACAAAAACGGCAGCTAGCAAAAGGGCTTGAAAAATCAGTCATAGAATCACGGCATGGTTTGGGTTGGAAGAAACCTTAAAGATCACCTCGTTTCAACCCCCTGCCATGGGCAGGGACACCTTCCACTAGACCAGGTTACTCAGAGTCCCATCCAACATGGCCTTGACAGGTGCTCCATCCCTCTCATCATCTTGGTGGCCTCCTCTGGACTCACTCCAGCAGGTCCCTGTCCCTCCCATGCTGGGACCCCAGAGCTGGATGCAGTGCTCCAGGTGGGTCTCACCAGAGCAGAGCAGAGGGGCAGAATCCCCTCCCTGCCCTGCTGCCCACGGGGCTCTGGATGCAGCCCAGGACATGTTTGGCTCTCTGGGCTGTGAGTGCCATGGCCAGGGCATGTCCAGCCTCTCACCCACCAGCACCCCCAAGTCCTTCTGGGCAGGGCTGCTCTGGGTCTGTTCATGCCCAACCTGTGCTGATACCAGGGGTTGTCCTCACCTAGGTGCAGCACCAGCACCTGGCTTTGTTAAACCTCATGATATTCCCCTGGGTCACTCCTCAGGCTTGTCCAGGTCCCTCTGGATGGCATCCTGTCCTTCAGGTGTGTCAAATCACCTCTCAGCTCAGTGTCATCTGAAAACTTGCAGAAGGTGCTCTCGATGCCATTTTCTACATCACGAATGAAGGTATAACACTGGTCCCAGTAAGGACCCCTGGGTGTCCCACCTGTCACTGATGTCCTTATGGACTCAAAGCCATTGACCACTACCCTCTGGATGTTACTGCCCAACCACTTTTTCATCCATCTAACAGACCACTCGTCAAATCCGTCTCTCTCCCTAAGTGAAACCTATCATCTGAGCAGCCCAGCTCATGAGCATGCTAAATGTGTTGCTTTCACCAGGACACAACCTCCACATAGCTCAAACTAAGGAACATAGTTATTGTTAAGGACAGAACAGTCCTCTTACCAGCAACCTTAATCCACTAATCTAGGACTATGTATTTACAGTCATTCTCTAAATAAATAAAGATAATTAAAGAGAATAAAGAAACCTGTCGCCCTCGTAGCTCTAATTTACAGTGGGTTTGGCACTCCATATACTGCATATCTTCAACTCAGCAGGCAGCTCTCATTCAAGAGGAACAGCTGTCCTGGGCTGTTGCAGAGGACACACAATGTTCTTGCTTCAGAGATTTATTTTATTGCTTCCGCTATGAAAGGTCTTCGGGCTCAAGCACATGAGAGCCCCGTGTGCGTGCACAAACAGTCAGATACACCCTTTAAATCTGTTTGGGGATTCCTAGGAATTGCGAAGCCAATTCAGCACCAGCTTCCCACTACCACTGGCCAGTAAAATACATCCAGGGAAACCAACAGCTTTCAGTTCTGAGCTCAGCATATTTCCTGTATGAAACTAGCACAACATGTCTGGCTGGCCACGAGAAAATAAATAGCTTTACCGGGTAACTCTTGCTCAGTGGATTGATTATTTATTTAAACAAAAACACCAAACAGATCATCTATGGTCAAGACATTATGCTGTTTTTGCTGTCATAATTGTCACTTTGTGCTGGAAAACTCTGTCAAGAGGAAAGACAGGAAGGAGACCCCTCCAGGATCCTGTAGGGACTGAAGGCACTTACTCATCCAAATGTGAACTCCAAGGAAGTGGCAGCTGGTGGACAAACTACCCCAAGAGAGTTTCTGTCCTGTGAAGAGCACTGACCAACATCCCTCAAACATTTCATCTCAGAAATATTGGAATTACCAGTTTTGACATTGTTCATGATTACTCACAAAACCTAAGTTAATGCAAAAAAGGTTTCAAACACCCCAATACTCAGAAAATAAACTTTCTAGCATAGTTTGTTCCCACTGCTGCTTCCCATTTACACAGAAAAACTCATTCTTCACTTAGGGTAAGGAGGAGTGTCTGTACCGGATGGACAATTGCAACTCCAGTTTTGGTTACCTTTCTACAGTTTCAGACCCAATAAAGGTCATGGCCATGGCAGTCACAGCACCAGAATAAAAGCTCCCTGAACAAAGTTTCCAATGTATTAGTGGCACTTTTTACCTCCTCACATGCTTGTAACAACAGCAGTCAGTGAACCCCGAGACACAGGTTGCTCAAAGGATTTGTTGAGCTTGGCAGAGAATGTTTTTGTGTTCCCCACCTCACTACTCTTTGGGATACCACGAGTGCAGCAAGGCATAAAAGACGCATTTCCCATTTGGAGGGTGACTGCAGGTCAGGCGGACTGATGCTGAGTCCAAGTGGGTGTTGAAAAGGCAAAGGAGCAGCAGATCCAAAGCCCCAGCACCCTCACACAGGCCAGTGCTGCCTGCTCCCAGCAGGGTCCCCAAGTAAACAGGGGTACCCTTGTCAATCAGACCACCCTTGCGGGAGAGCAGAGGGTGCCAGCAGGAAGCTTCAGCCAAAATTTGAAGTTTGCTGATCATGTAACTCCAATAATTACCAAGACATGCTCTTGCTCCCATTAACTACAGAAGGATCTGCCAGCTGCAACATCCCCTCTGCCTCCTTGCCCAAACACCAACTTGGAAGAGAGGCATGAATGGAAACGCAGTGACCCGGGAGCAACAGGGAACTGTCAGCTTCCAGGTGATGTGCAAGGAGCCCTTGCTGACAAGAGGGACGTCTGCTGTAAGCAAACTCCTGCCTCATGCTGGAGCCTGTGGCTGCTCATGGCCTCACTGCAGTTTAGATGTAAAGTAAAACTTCGACTTTGCGTGGCTGTGAAGCCGAGACCAGCTGGGCTCAGCATCTCATCAGATAGGCAGGAGGGTGAAGTCAGTCACTCCTACGTCCACAGCTGCCAGGGGCAAAAATCTCACTGGTCTTCCAGTGTGTGTGTTACTCCAGTGATTTGCAATGGGCCAGGGTGTGTCCCATGAATGCTAGGACTAGGGACAGACACACCAAACTGAATTTGCAGAAAACCACCATTCATTAGCTTTCAGATAGGCATTGGTGCACAGGACAGTAATTTTATCAGCCAGCACTGTTCGTTATGAGTCTGATTCATGCTCACGTATGTTATAACCTGACAATATTTTTACTTCCAGAGCCAAACAACAAGGAAATATACTTCCAAGTGAACACAGTCGTAATTTAATGTCAAGCTTCTTTAGTTCAGCTGTCGTATGAAACAGATAACAGATATAGGAGAATAAACAGGAAACATAGTATCTCCATGACTGCTATCTGTATAAATAAGCATGTGGGGAGATTGACGGTTCACTGCACTTCTGTTCACAGTGAGTCCTGATGGGCTTGCAATAAAACATTCCCTCTGATTGTTCATTGATCAGCTTCCCTCACCCTGGAGTTTTTCTGGTGGCAGTTTCCCATTAATGCCACACTTGCCATCACTTCAGTATGCCAGTATTGCAAGTGTGCGCTTTCCTCAACACCAGCACTGCAGTAAGCTGCAGTGCCCTTTGCCCAGACTGGTGGGTGAGAGGCTGGACATGCCCTGGCCATGGCACTCACAGCCCANTCCAGGATCCGAAGGGAACCGACAAGAAAGATGGAGAGAGATTATTTGTAAAACCATCTTGTGACAGGACAAGGGGGAATGGCTTCAAACTGATACAGGGTAGGTTTAGATTAGATATTAGCAAAAAATTCTTTACTGAGAGGGTGGTGAGGCACTGGCACAGCTTGCCCAGAGAAACTGTGGATGCCCCATCCTTGGAAGTGTTCAAGGCCAGGCTGGATGGGGCTTTGAGCAACCTGGTCTAGTGGAAGTTGTCCCTGGCCATAGCCGGGCAATGAAATTATATAATCTTTAAGGTTTCTTCCAACCCAAACCATCCTGTGATTCTATGATTCATTCTCTGATGTCTCAGCCACTGAATGGCTGAAGCCACTGAATCAGTGAATCCAGACCATCTTCTCACCTGCTTGTAACATGACAGAGACAGAAGTAACTCCACAGATCTAGCAAAAGACTGCCTTCCAAAACATCCAATCCCTCCAGGAAACTATTTTCCTCTGTTCCAAATCTTTAACTTTGATCTAGCAAATGATAACTTGATGACTCATAATGGTAACAGTGAATTAGGAGAAGCCTTCAAGAATCTTGATAAATTTTTTTTTTTAATTAGTTTGTGATATCAAGTAGGCACTGACTGATACCCAGATATTTAGCAGCTTCTTGGTTTCCACATGTTTACCACAGATTCCTTTAAAAACCTTGACACCACAGCTTACAGACGGTGGTTTACCACTCTGAAGGTCCTGTGGTTATTTCTCATTCCCTGGGTCTTACTACTGTAACCACTACATCTGTAGGAGAGACTTGTGCTCCTTGGCTAATATACCCCAGGTTTTGTTCCTGTGAGTGTTCTGGAGGTGTCTGCATTTGTTCACTAAGAGCAAAAAGGAGGTTGGGCTCAATCAGTGACAGAAATAAGCAATATCCTTGTGTGAGCTCCCCATATTCTACTGCAGGGAATAAGGGCTAGGGAGGCTGCAGTGCTGGCCAGCAGCAATAAACCATGTTTCTTATTCATCACCATTCTGAAACAGTCTGATCAGCTAATCCAAGGAAGAGAGAGATGTCTGGTACCAACTCCTGTTCTCCAGGGAACACGATAACCCTCTGAAAACAAAGACAGGAAACTCAACAGGGCTGAAATTTCTCCCTCTTAAGTCTGCAACGTATTGTGTTTCTGCATCCACAAAATTAAACAATCACTTGTGCTGCATCAAGTGCCTCTGTTTGGAACACTCCACCTGAAATCTCTTTCTCTTGCCCCATCCTGTCACCACGCTGGTTTAATTTTGAGCGAACGTTGGCAGCCAGCAGGCAGTTCCCCTGGTGGGTGCTGCAAGCTGTGCCACAGAGTGCAGCAGCCACAGGACCCGCTCGCCAGGCTGAGCGGTGGGTCATCCAGGAATGTGTAATGGGACTCTGCAAAGTAGAAGGAGCTTCCACCCCCTTCTCAGATCAGTTCAATCCTCTCCCTTGGAGCACATGTGCAGGGTGCTGCCCTTGTGGGCTGGACATTCTAAAGTAAGAAGGAACAACTTCCTGCGACTTCCACGGGGTGTTGTGAGGCTGAGCCCATGGAGGGATGCATGGGTGGAGTTTGGTGACACAGTAAGAACTGCTGGTGCTCTCTGCCCAAGCCTAACTATGCTCCTGGGCAGCACGTCAAGAATCAGGGTTGGTCTGATCAAGTTTCTGGGCATAAGCACCAGCTGGACTTGCAAAACTTCAGTGTTGAGAAGATTCAGGGTGGGGGGCAATGGGCATGGTAATATTGCATACAACTCTTCAACAGACACGCACATTTGCTGCCAAGAAATTAAGATACATCTGCTTAGACTAGAAGTGGTAAGATTTCATCTATGTCATAGGAAATAATGAAGCCTTTTAATGTATACTTTTACTTAGCACCATGCCTTATTCTTCTACTTTTTCCCCTCACCCTTTTTAATGATCTCTGTAATGCTGGAGTATCAAGTACCAAAATAACTCAGTGATGGGGATCCTTGGCACATAAAATGTATTTTTAAAGCTTTTGTTTTTTCCTGTAAATTCCATTGTATGAATCTTCTTGCACTGGAAACATAAAATACCAGAGACATCAAATATATGCAATGCCATTTATTGAAGCTTGAAACAAATATGTTATCATAGTTTGCTTTTTAAACCTTGAAATGTTAGAACAAGCTGTGAATGTGACAAATACACATTTTTTTCCTGAGCAATCTGTTGAAGCTGATGTGTCTTGGGCTAATATGTTAATATAATGATAATACACCTCTGCACTTAGTATTCAATTCAGTTTTGAGACTAATGACCATCTATGTTCAGATTATAAATCCACCTTTACTTAAGAACAGTTGTGTCATAATAGCAGTGGCACTGCTCTGTTGAAACAGTTCATGTTGTCACAGTATTTTCTCTAATGTTTTAAGCTGAGAAACAGTAATGACTGTATTTCCCTGGGTAAAAAGATTATTTTGAATAATGTCCATAATATAATTTATTCATTTTTTATTCATTTCAAATGAAATTACAGCTCCCTGAAGAAAACAATGAAGGCAGAAATGGTTTAACTCCATACTAGCCCTAACGAGCACCGGAAAGGACAACAACTCCCGCGGGCATTTTCCTCCCACCTGCACCATATCCACTCAGTCAGCTCCTTTCTCATTAGCCCACATACCTGGTGGCCTTCTTCTGCTGACTTCTGTGGATAAAATGTTATGCAGGTGCCTGTAGGCACAGAATAATCTGACCTGGAACTTTGTCCTGCCCAAATCCTATATAATACTTCTGGGAATGTAAGGAGCATCTTCACTGCCTACCAGTCCAGGCTGTTTGGCTGTTGAGGAACTGCTCTACAAAACGCAGCCCGAGCCCCAGCCCTGCCCAAATCCTTCTGGAATCAGGCAGGACACCTCTACTCCTGCACATGATTCAATACTTCTGTGCCCAGAGGAGTAAGAACTGCCCAGATTTCTATTGCTCAAAGGGTCCCCCGAAGGAGAGAAGCACACTGTGAAACTTCAAAAGCATCATGTCTGGTGTTGGCCAGCAACACCACAGACATCTAGTCTTGTAAGAGTGTGTGCACTTATGCACATGCACCATTGCAAGTCATCCCCATGTCTGTTAATCTAGCATCGCATTTTCAACAGTGGATTTTGTTTTATCAGCACCTAAAACTGGGGTTATATTACCATCACAGAGGTTATTAAATCTAACCTTACCGTGCTGCATATTTTCAACACCCAGAGACTTCAAGTGAAGAAGTAAGTCCTTAGGCAAAGGTCACAAACCTTTGAAAAATGACAATCCGACTCGTGGCCAACATTAGGTTAATACATTATTGCCAGGCTGAAATACTTCTATTAACTTTCACAAAAGTCTGTCTAGAAAAAAGCTACTGCTAGTCATAGTTCTGCAACCATAGTGACATTTGGATTCATGACCATGTGTCTCACCACATACTGCATAAAACGTGCATTCCCTGTACTACAATCTGAAATTGTAAGGTAAGAAGGGTGCAAATCTGAGATTTTCAAAAAAACGTGAAGATCCAAGGTGTCCAAATCCTACTGAATTCCAAAGGAATCTAAATGTCTTCTCTTGTCCAGCTCTTTTCAAAATGCCCAGCTTTGTTCAAAGGGTCCAGTCTTGGATCCCTGAAGTTTGTTTTGGCATTTTCCCCACTAGCAAAACAGATATGATATTTGGCCAGTGGTGCCCTCATGTCTGAGGCCTGAGCTATGCAGATACTACTCTGGGCCTCAGATTCCTGTCCCAGGAGCCCTCAGTTCCACTATGATCACGGATTTACTCTGCGGGAAAAGTCTGCTGTGAGTGAGGTGGTAGAGTGTTCTTGAGAATGTAGGCATGTGCTCTGCTGGGAGATACTGGATGAAATGATAGCTCTATCACTGAATATTTGTGTAAACTGCAAAGCTTCCAGTTGCTAGTTGGCCTTTATGCTGATGGTGTAAAACTGATTTCAAAACGTAGTATGGGAAATTTCCAGCTGAAATGCCTGCATGCCACATTTGAAGCTGCAGGAAGACTTTAAGTCTGTAAAGTTGAATTCTATCATATAAGTTAACATGAAATTAGCAAAACTCTTTAGCTGGGTCAGCTCACTGCTCCTTCCTTCCTTTTTCGTTTGTCAAAGAACAGAAAGATTTCAGTTTTTAAACGCAAAAGACTCAACTTCCAATTGTCCTTATCTACATCAGCTTAGAAGTCTTTTGCTTTCTCACTATGTGACTCCTTTACTCTTTGGGCCAAAAAGAGTGGAAGCCATTACAGTGCCTGGTTCCTCCGTTCAGCAGCTGTAACATTCTTGAACTAAATGGAGCTGACCACTAACATAAAACTGGTTGAAGTGAGAAGTCGAGAGAGAGAGAACACCACCCTTTCCAAAGCATAAGTGTTGAGGTTAAATTTTTGCCACAGAACAAGCTGGTACAACCTCTATGCTCAATCAGTGTCCTGACAGCTTTTTATGTCCTGCTGACTTGTATCATTCATGTCTGAATACCTGCAGCTTTGGAGACTAGCCATAGTTTTGACTTGATTGCCTTATCTAATTTCAAATGGCCTTGGATAGTTAATTTTAAATGGAGAGGAACTACAGACGATACTTAAGAATGTTACTGCCTGTCTAGCAAAAGATCTGCAAAACCAAATTTTTCTTTATGCTGAAATTATTCTGTCACATGGAATGTATAAAACTGTCCAACAGATATGGCTGGTTTCTCCCCTAAATGTGTAAAAAAGACATGTAGATATGGCACTTAGGGACGTGGTTTAGTGATGGACTTGGCAGGGCTCGGTTAGAGGTTGGACTTGTTGATCTTAAAGGTCTTTTCCAACCTAAATGATTCTATGACTCTATTAAGGTGGTAGATGCAAACGGCTTTGCTTTCGTGGTACCAAGAAATGTTAAAACATATTTGGGAACTTAACATCCCATATTTTATGGGGCTTTCAGGTTACAGCAAGACATTTGTAGCAGAAGAAAACTGTCAAGAACAGGTTATGGCTGAGGTATCCTTTAGAGGTTCAGTCAAGTATTAGGTGAAGATTTTTTTTCTCATGAAAAAAACAATGTTTCAATTCATCCTGCTTATCATAAGCAGATATTAAAAAACTCTGCTTTTAAATTTATGACGTGAGCAATGAATTTAGAGAAATACTGCCACTTCACCTTGATTCCCAAAAAAGAAAGGCAAGTGAGCGTAAAGAGAACTGGCCCATGGCACAGTTATGTGTCTGTTGCCCCAAGGGCCACCTTCACTAAGCACTCTTGAGTAAGGAGTGCTGGTGTTTCAAGTCGATTTTGGAAAAAAGACGGAAGAACAAGTTAAACATTCATTACAAAAAATCAGAAAATTCTTTCAAGCCTGTTTCTAGCGACTACGCATGCCTAAGAAGTACTATCTGCTGGTACATTGTAAATTATATTACAAATTTTGGACTATTACAGAAAAAAACCTGAAGCAGTAAATTATGACTGATAACCCTAAGCGATGTGTTTTCCCAGTTTTGATCACAGATTTCCATTTATGCTGGATGGTTCAGAAAAAAGTAAGGAACGTAAAATCTGTAAACAGAAGCTCTGTTCAAGGAAACAAGATTGAAACAGCTAGTGCCAAGCTGCTTGGTTGTTGTTTTCTTGGTCTTGAGGTGGTTTTCTTCTAGGTTTAGCGTAATTTTGTTGTTTGAAGCCTCGCTGATCCGCATGTCTTGCTTTGTTACGAATTCGGGGCTGACCACATGTGAAGCAGCACTGAGTCTGTATTGATGGCAGCAAGCACTTGCCAATGCCTTTCAGCCTCTGGCAGAAGTGAACTGACAGCTGGTCTTTGCTGCAGGGCAGCCCTGTAGTGAAGAAGATGACAAGAATTAGGTGTATTTTGCTGACACACTCCCTGTATTTCTAGAATTTTAAACTGCTTTATGCCAGATGGTCATGTCTATTAAGGGTCTTATTTACGGTGGCTTTCTCTTCCCTTGTATTGTGGGTCAGCTTGACCTCCCTCTTCAGAGATTCTAGGATCTTATAGTGAACACACGACCTTCTGTTTTGGAAAACACAGCACTCATGACTGTTCAGTGACACCTTACTTTTGTGGCAGACACAGCTGATCTGTGTTTTCCACTTTGACTTCTCTGCTGATAGGGACTGCCAAAGAAAGCGTGGGGACAATGGTTTGTGAGTCTGATACTTTTACGTTCTTGTAACTGCCCTTAAGACAAGCACCATGGACTGGCAGGGTGCTGCAGAGCCGGGCAGGGCAGGCGGGAGAGCGCAGACAATGCACATGCAACTGCACGTTCAGCTTGGCTGTGCTTTAATTCCTGCAGCTTCAGAGCACGACAGGGATTGCTGTCTGTACTACGGTGCTGATAGCTCTGTGGTAGCTTTACTGAACTGAGATGGGCCAGATTTAGCCAGGTATTAGAAACTAGAGGTGCTCAGCTGCAAGAAGACAAGGTGTGCAAAAGAAGGAAGATGGTCTGTTAGCTGAATGCAAGGCTGTTGTTGAGCAAATCCCTCAACACTGCAACTGGGGAAACCCAATGAAAACTTGTATAAAGGTAGTTTAAAACAGATGAAAGCAAGTTAGGAATGGGAAGCAGAATGAAGCTTCCATAATCCAGGAGGAGATGGTTAGGGACATGCTTTGCCAAGTAGACACTCACAAGTCTATGGGCCCAGATGGGACCCACCCCAGAGTAACGAGGAAACTGGTCACAGAACTTGCCAAACCGCTCTCAATCATCTACCAGGAGTCCTGGTTAACTGGAGAAGTTCCAGCTGACTGGAAATTAGCAAATGTAATGCCCATCTACAGGAGGGTCAGAAGGATGATCCAGGGAACTACAGGCCTGTACAAGTACCTGAATGGAGGCTGAAGTGAGGTGGGGGTCAGCCTACTTTGCCATGCCTACAGTGAGAGGACAAGAGGAAATGGCCTTAAGCTGAGTCAGGGGAGGTTCAGATTAGCTTTAGAAAACATTTTTTCACTGTTAGGGTGGTCAGGCATCGGAACAGGCTGCTCAGGGAGGTGGTGGAGTCACCGTCCCTGGAGGTGTTTTAAGAGACATCTGGATCTGACACTGGGTGATATAGTTTAGTGGCTTAGGGGTTACAGTGGCAGTGCTGGCTGGATGGTCAGACTGGATAGTCTTGAGGATCTCTTCCAACCCTGATGATTCCCATGATTCTATGAACTTGCTGCCACAGCAGAGGGTGGACGCAGACAGCATCACAGCATCAAAAAGGGTTGCAACATATTAATGGAAGTTTAAAGGGAAAGGCACTACATGGAGAACTTTTAATTGTCCTAATATACGTCAGTTGGTAATGCTGGAGGACTATCACGGAAATTAATCTCAGGAAAGCACCAAACTCCTATATTCCTGCTCAGTAGCATTTTTTAATGCCATTGTTGGAGACATAAGGGCTGCATGGACCAGTGCTTACCCAGTAGGGCATTTCTTATGTTTTACGGGCCACTTGAGCTTTTACTCACAGAAGTAACTATTACTAATATGCGTAGGCACTATTTGTCTTAGTCTATCTTTCTGAACATGAGAGGGACAGGAAATAAGCAGACTAATTCATCCCTAGGGCAAAACCAGTGCTAAAACTTTTTGAACAGCGGCAGGAGTGATGCCTCACTCTCAAGAGCATGTCAGATCTGCACTGCCCACAGGATTCAAACCATTGTCCCACTGTCAAGTTTGACCCTTAGCACCGACTGACTAATAGGGAAGATCACCCTCCAAAAGGCTTTTGAAAGGTTTTCTACAAGGGCACTGAGCTGTAGCTGTTCTTACTTGAGGGCACCTGCTGGATACAGCAGTACACAGACTGCACATAAAGATGTGTATCCTTCTGTAAGCTTCCCCCTTCCACAGACGCCTCTTTCTCTGGGTTAGTAACCATCTACACAACTGGTCTCCAAGACTTTTGAAGGACAGAGGTACAAGACACCCTGACTGACAAGAGTACTTCTCTCCAGCTCTTGGTTTTGAACAGTCTCACCCTGTGGGATACTGATTTTTTTACAGTGTCTGTCTGTAAGAATTTGCTTGCTTGCACTCCCAGTCCAGAATTTACAGCTTCCATAGAGGGATCTATCTTAAGAAATGGCATCTGTTTGGACTCACTGTGTGTCCTTCCACAGTCTCTACTGTAGCCTGAGTTACCTAAAACAGGCCAATACAAGCAGACCTACTAATTTAGTTGTGGCATCATAAACTAGGGATGCATGCTCAGACACTGCACTCCCCATCAAGGCAACACAAGGCCAGAAGAGCTGGCAGAGACAACAGCGTGGTTCTGCCAACAGAGCAGCTGAGCAGTAGCAGGCCAGGGTGACCTGTGATTACTGAGCCCATAGTACTTAAAAGAAGCTGACAGATTGAGTCAGTTCCCCGTTTTAGCAGAATCTCAGCACAAATAGAGAAAACTGTTTCATGCAGGTGTATTACTGTACCTGTATTTTTTCTGCAGTCTTGCAGATTGCATTTCTGGTATTTTGTGGGCTTGGCTTTATCCACACACATACTGTCATCTTCGGTTTCATTAGTTTCTGTATTAATGCATTTCACAGTTCTTTGCTGAATGCCCCCTCCACAAGAAAGAGTGCACTGAAAGAGAGTAATTTAAAAATATATGAAACCTTTTTTTACACGGAAATTTTGTAATATGCCAATATTTGAGCTGTGATGTGACAGGAAGCTAAAACTGCCATGTGATCCAGGAGTAATGGTATTACAGTACTTTGTGTACTGTATGCTCCATCCAGACACTGCCATGGTGCATTGTGGCCAGATTTGGCAGGCTACAGTACAGGGTAAATAGTATAAATACAGCATCTTGGAATGTGTAAATAGGGGGAGAGGACTGTTTTCTACAGAGGAGGAAAAGGATGATTTGCAATGCCAGTCCTACAATATACGAGAGTGGTAAACCAAATTAGTACAAATCAGGACAGTTTTTGTTTCCTTTGTTTTCTGACTAAGTTAAACATGAATAACCAATTGTAATGTTAGGTCTATAAATGGCCAAGCTAGGATTTTTAAAACACCCCAATAAGGTTTTGTTTCTTTCCTGGCTTTTAAACAGTGGTTACCCTTTCTCTATGACCACAAAAGAACTGCCAGTTGCTTGTTCTGGCTGCACACAGAAGGGCATAAAACCCAAACACTTTCAGTATATCTTCCTGTACCATTCTGTAAATGTACTTAATTCTTGTGACTTCCCAGAGTATCTCAGAATTCCAGTTAGTTTTAAATTCTTTTTCTCTACAGATAAACAGTGCCAGCAGATAAATGAGATAAAGAATTCAGCAGACAGAAAATGTCAGCTAACAAAGCACAAGAGACGAAGACAGGAGTGGAAACCCTGTAATTTTTCTGCAAATTATCCCCTCTCTAATGTGTATCTCTGTACATGAAACACAAAAGTAATGGTGTGAGGTACACTGAAAGATCTTAGGTGTTCTTGCGACAACTTTATATTGATGTTTAAAAAAATATTTTTTTAAAGTAAAATAATTAATGAATACATGAATAGGGGATTAATAAATCAGTAAAATAGTTGCTATAATGTCTGGTATTCAGTTGCTTATTTTGTGCACTTCCCTTCCATATTTAAGTGTTACACTAACTCTACATTACATTATAGTCATGTCCCATCTAATGGCTTTGTGTCAAAACCAACTCATTACATTTTCGGTGTTAAATGACACTCCAACATTTCCTGATTTGTGGCTCCTGCTTTTAGCATTCCTTCAATATTCCATTCTGCTGTGAAGTGTATTTGTAATGTATGCAATGTCTATTAAGGAAACTGGAGGGAAAGGTTTATTAGGTATACCAGTTTCTTTAATGATAAATATGTAGAGCAGATACTGGAAGGTTCCCCAAAGATATGCTTTATATATGTCAATAAGATTTCCAGGTACTAAGTAGGAAGCTATTGGTCAAAACTCAGAATTTCTCTTTGTGTGGACAAGTACAACATTCCCCAAAGTTGTTCTGAGGATCACCCGATCCCCTCCAATAGCCTCAAACAGTGGAAAATTTCAAACAAACAATGTTACTGCTAAGACTCCTTTTTTCTTAGACAAAATAAAAAATCCCAGACCTCCAACAACATCTAATACAGCAACAAAAAATAGAAGCTACAATATCTGTCACCTGAAGGAATGGACATGGGCTGGCTATGAAATGCTCAGTAATGTTTTCAAAAGTTCCTCTCTTGTAGCTTCAGCTGTGCATAAGAAACTGTACTTGCCACAGGCGCTGAGGTTCAGAGACAAGTGGATAATGTGACCAAATATGGCCAACTCACGACAGAAAATAAGAGAAATAAACCGAACCCTACCGGGCTCCAGGCCTGGTGAATCCACTGTGTGCAAGGCTGGCTGTTACACGACGCAGTGGCATCAGGTCTTGTGGTCCAGTCACAGTGCCCTTCCCGTGGGCAGTGGATGTGCCGCTTCTGCTGGCCACCACCACACGTCCTCGAACACTGACCAGAGAGGGGCACAGGCAGAGGTGGCAAAGGATGAGAAACCAGAAACAGACCACAAAGGCAGTTGGACATGTTCATTTAGAAACGTGGGGCCACAGGTAACAAGAACCCAGGGTCACAGGCCCGTGAGTTTAGAAAGATGCATGGACTAGCCTGCACATCAAGTCCTAAAGTCCAGACACGAAGAAAAGCTCTGCACTTGAGACACGCATTCCACGTGCTTGGAAGGAGACAGAGAGGCTGTTATTTGCGGAAAAATCTGCTTTCCCTGCTCCTGGCACATACTACTGGGAAGGACTAAAGGACAGAGTAGAAGTGGCTACACAGAACAGGCAACACTGAACTGCTCATCAGCATCACCAAGACCAGTATCATCTCTAACAAGAATTAGATCAGAAGTCATGTGTCTGCAGGATTAATCTGTAATATTAACTGAAGAGAGAACAAGTTCGTAAGATGCAACACCTCATTTTTATGAGGTGGTTGGGCACATTAAAATTCAATCCATACGATAATTGAACTGTTTGGCAGTAAAAGTGTCATACAAAGATAGTGATCAAGGTTATTTTTGAAACATTCTTCTGTCCACATTCTAGAATTATTTACCCACTGATTTTTTACTAGTCTTTCACTAAGTCTGTAGTACAGTCTGCTTGAAATACATGAAGTATTTCATACTCTGATATGAAACAAGGTATCAAATAAACTTTGAATAATGCATTGTTCCTGTCCTACAAGGAATTGCAGCTCTCTGGACAGAGCAATATATCTGACATGTGATTAATGAACCTTTTTAATCCATTTCTATCCAGTGTCCTTAGCATGAGGACAGCTGCCAGGGTTGAACTAGTGTTTTTATGAAGTATTTTAAGTGGCAAAGAAGTGCAATCATTTGGCTATTTTTATTTTCTCAACCCCTGCTGATTGCTCTGACAGCATACACTGGTCTCCTCCAGGTGTGATTTGTTAGTGCCCTGTAAAGAAAATGTGATCACCTCCGTGAAAATCCCGAAGCATTAGGTCCACAGGGCTGCAAACATCGTGACATTTTCTCCAGAGCTGCTTTCAGTGGGGTTAAATTCTAAAATGTAATCAGACCACATGCTTTAGCTGACATAAATACGTGCCTGGCTGCCTCTGAGTTTGTTGGCAGAGATTTATATTACAAAGAGACCCAAAAGTCAGATTTATCTTATGTCTGGTCTAAGCCTCTGCCCCATGAAATTTCAGTCCAAAAGTGTAAAGGAAAATTCTAAATTTGCCGTAATGAGAAGGCAACATTAAAATGGCAGCAAAAAGGATTCATCTGAATGAACCACATTTCCTGATCCAGTAGGACAGCTAAACCAAATTTTTTTTCCAGGCCACCTGGCTTCTCCCTTTCAGGATACGGTAATTTACAGCTCCAGCCGTAAACGCACAATCCTAAGAATGATCCCGTGAAGCCTTATGAACACCTGTGCTAATTTTTGCTGTAGCCATACACAGGAACTGCAGTGTGGCACTCATCAGCGGCGTGTTTGCCTTGGAGCAGAAGTTTACCTGACAGCCCGGGATCCAACAGTCGCTGTTACCTGAAAGGAAACTGCTGATTCACAAAGCTTCTTTTAAAGAACAGTACCTCACTCCAAGGCTCCACATGCCATTGCAAGCAAGGCTCTGTGTTACAGCTAGTGTTGAACTGTGGTTTATAGCCGAGTAACTGGCAATGGAAAGGCCTGAGCAGCCGCTTTTCCCGAACATCAACGCAGTGAACGTCTCGGGTCCTGAAGCCTCCGCTGCAGTTCACCGAGCACTGCACACAAAACAGAGAGGGGCACATCTCCACATGAGGCTCCACTGACAGTCTGTTCCTTCCCCAGTCACAGAGGAGGAGGACAGCCTGAGCTTTGAACATCCTGAAGAGAGGTAATTTCCAGTTTACTGTAACACCAATTTGTTGTGAGATGTAAACGCTATGGTTTTCCTCACAACAGCCCGGAACACGCCATGTAAGTACTTCCCCTGCTATACTGCTATGGCCATTAATAATATGGATACATATTTGATTGGGAAATCTTGCCATCTGTTTCCAAAAATGTCACAGTGAAAGAGTCATAATGCAATAAATACATAAAATGGATTCTGTGCGCAAGGATATTTTCAGTTCCTTAGTTGCTTCAGAGAGAGAAAGGAAGTGAGTAGCAGTTCCCACTCTCACCTTCCTTGCACCTCCATGGCACCAGGAAATTCCATACCCCAAGAGCAGCCTCAGTTTGAGAGAATGAGAGGGAAGAGAGGCACCCAGAGCCTCACTCACAGCCTGTGAAATCACTGCTCAGCTTAGAGCTCTGCTGAGGAGCTAAGTGAGCCCTTCCAGCCTCAGCTTCTTCCAAGCCTCATGCAGCATCACCAGGTCCTGTCCTCAGGCACCAAAGTTCAGGACCTTTCCTGCTCTTGAGAAAGAACTGAATTTGCTACTCCAAGGATAAGGAAAAACACGTGTTTTGTCATCAAGCATAATTAAAGCCAATTCCAACTGCACCACTGAAAGCTTCTCAGATCAGCTTTCACCTTTACCACTATGATGCAATAGCAACTGATGCTGTTCTCCTTTGCATAAATAAGCATCCTTTAGTTGAGCAAGGAACCTGAATGTAATACTTCCCCTAGGAGATGAAGAAGGGATGGAAAGGGAATCCTTACTCTTGTCCACATGACAGATTTCTGTCTCTCTGGCTAGAAAGAAACTGAGTACAACAGTCTCAAAAATTATTATCTCTGCAAATTATATCTGGCATCAAATACAGACTCTAAGATTTAGTCTGAAGCACCTGTCTTTTAGGGGAGGGGAAAAATTAAATGAGAGCAGAGGAACAGAAAAAGCTCTACTACACTAGCAGGGAACCCAGCCATCTTGCCATGGCAAGGTGTCTTAAAAATGTTTGAAATGAGTAACAAAAAACAATTGCCACTTGTAAAGCAAGCAAAATTTAACCATTTTTATATATGAAACTGTAATTGGGTTCGTATAGTTCACTTGATGGAAAATAAGGAAGGTAACACAAATCTGATAGGAGAAGCCTCTTGCCTCAAACTTGTTTCATAACTGGTCTGACATTTTAAAAAATTTGCTTCCTTTAATGTTTTATCATTAAACCTGGTTGCTAGCTATTTTTTGTGACATGACCATCATTCACTTGCTGCAGAAGCAATGACGTTTATGAAGAAAAAGTGAAGGTGAAATTGCCCTACTGCAGCTGGGAGGGCAGGATGTCTATGTATCTTTTAAAACTCATTTCGAAGGCTTAAATGTAGTTATGTAAAGCCTTGGCCTTTCCTGAACTTTCTAAAGAGGGATGTAATTCCTGTACAAATCAATTTTACCTCAAAGAGCTCAATAATAACACAGGTTTTGTAACCATAACCTTCTATTTGTATCAATCTGCCCTCTAGCCCAATGGCAACAACACTGCCCACAGAAATGATCTGTACTGAAAAAGTTTGAGACACCTATCTTTTTCCTTATTAAATCTACAATATTTAAAACAGAATTTTGTAGTTTATCCCTTTTTAGTCTTGAAAAATAACCTGTGGTTTGAAACTCAATTTTCAGACTGCATGAAGACAAAATGTAATAAGCTTCAAGAAGTCACCAAAGTCCTTCCAGGTGTTCCTCACACAGCTTAAAATACCAAAATGGGACTCAAGCACAATTCTTTGGGTTCCACTTAGCACCCTGGACGCTCTTCTGTCCCTTGACCAGGCCATGGGTACAAAACTGTGACCAAACAGAACCCTATACATAGCAGGCATTCTCCCTAGAATAATCTTTAAAAAAAATTATTATTTTTTATTTAATTTATTTTTTTTAAATGTAAAACTTAGAGGTTACATGGATGGGGAACAGACCATGTCGTATAAGAGAAAGTGCATGGCCACAAGGGTGAATAGCAACGTGACAACTCCCTCTCTCAAATTCCCACTTCTTAAAATTAGGATATGGCCCTGGAGGCAGAGATTAAAAAGATGCCACAAGCAACTATAGACAGCTTTGCCCTATCATCTCCATAGAACACAAGCAGTAAGTCCTGCTTTGGCTCTAGATTCAAGAGTTAATGAGCCCAACCCACCACAGGAAGAACAAAATTCACAGCAGATGTGTTTCCAGATATAACTTGGTCAGGAAATTAGTAAATTAGTGCTGAATGGTCAACTAGGAATCATGTATGCATTCACTGAGTAAATAATTGTTTTAAAAATGAAGTATTTAGAATTTCGTACTCGCTGAAATTTGCAAGCTTACTGTTCACACACAGCTCTGAATGAAGTTACCTTGCTCCAATTTCCTGTTTTCCAGCTAGCACATGGGCGGAGATAACATCTCCTTGCAGGATCAGGCTTTTTCATGTCCTGACAGTGAGATGCGTTCCTGCTGCTGCACTCCACGTGTCTCCAGAAAGCCCCCATTCCACAGGTCGTAGAACACTGCACAAGGGCAAGAGGAAAGCCCAGGGGCAAACTCAACATTAGTACATCATTCTGGAAACAATCCCGGAACCTAGATATAAATATCTAGAGCCATGTTAGAAGACATATGTTATCTGAGATACTCAAAATAAGACTTCAAATACGCCTGAATTTTATTTATTATTCTGCAGGAGAGCTTTTTTTGGCTTCTTAAGACAATACCAATCCTGATTTATACTATGCACTTCTTTTCTTTGGCAAATTCTTGCTTACCAAGACATTCTAAATCTGTACCAGCTGTTTCACTGTTTTCTTCTTTTATCTTTGGGGATCCAGTGTAAAATTGCATTCAGTCTTCAGCATTGTTCCCTCTCTACCCCTAATACTGCTGATGAGATAGTCAGCTAATTGAGTGCATGAGGCTGAAAAACTGAAATAAATGTGTGAGAATCTTGGGAAAACTGCACAGGAAAATGTTTTTCTAAATTATTAATTCAGGAAGTGGCTGAGTATTTTCAACATTTGGGAGGATTTTAGTGTCTGAGGAAAGAGAATATTGATTGTTCCAGTCCATATCCCAAGAGTGCACACTCCTCACTAAAAATCCCAAACACTGTCACTGAATTCCAAAGCAGGAAGGGGTGAAAAGTGGTTGGAGACATCCATTTACCTCTTTCTGCTTTAAAAAGGGTGGGACAGTGAACTATAGACACAGAGCCAAATTCAACACACACTAAGCAGCCTGTAGCTGGCATGAGAAACAGCATAAATAATCTTGGATTAAGTCAGCAAAATGATGAAGAGAGCAAATGCTATTGTTTTGGTTAACCAAATGCTGTTGGTTTGAACTCCCTGCATGGAAGTGGGAAAGTTAAACATGGAAAGCTGAGTAAGCATCCTTGTAAAAATAAGGAAACTTAAGCTGAAGCTAAGGCAGGAAAAAAAAATCAACACTGGAGATTTTTGATCTCATGGAGATTCCTGGGATGTGTGTCCAAGTGGCCACAAAGGTCCTGTTAAACGAAACTGCATACCACTGTTCAGTTTTGCCTAGCGACACACCTATCCAAGACCATTTTTCTGACTGAGAGGACGGACTGCCCTTGTCTTGCTTTCTGATGGCTTGATGCCTTCCCCAGCTTTGCTATACCAGGCTGACAACACCAAGACTTTACTGAAGGGCTGCTTAGTGTTTGACCAAAGCCCCATCCCGAGCAAACGTGAGAAGACCAAAGACAGCTCCACAGATGATGCTGGGCAGATCACACTGAGAAAGCTTTATGTTCTTGTCTGAGGAAGGTGAAACAGCAGGATTCTTTCAAATCCTCTTATGTGCAGACACAGGGTCAAGAGAGAAAGGCATGATACTTCAAATGATTTCAGGATAAAACCTTGGCTTTCTCGACTGTTGTTTGATGCTAAGTAAGTTTTGGGAGACATACTGCTTTCCCCCTTGTCATTTGGGAACCAAGATTTCCTCTTGGCACAGCAGATGTCGATCACAGGGGGAGAAAGTGCAGGTGACTTTACACAACTAATAGCAAAAGTGCTATTAGAATGAGCTGATCTGGTGGTAATGGACTATCTTTGCTACCCAGAAAGCTCTTAGAAAGGAAAAAGTGACAGCCCAGAATGGCCCAGGAAAGCAGTAGGAAAGGAAGTAAAAGTTACAGACAAGCACTGGTGGAATTGGGCACTGTTTTGCCCTACTCAAATTAGTGCTCTTCCTTGATGGGGCAAGTGCCAGCCCTGTTATGGGACATATCACACATTTCCATCTCAGTGACTATCACTCTTCTTGGCACTATTTATTTACTAATACAGACATCTCCTACAGTGCAAAGCAATGTCAGAATATTGGCAGCTACTGAAAGAGAAAGAGCATGGCAAGACATTCATCAGGGTAGATGTAGTGGTCTTGAAATACCAATGCCTTGGGCAGATGCCATCTGAAAACAGATTCAAAGTTTTACTAAGGATGGGTAAACAGAAAAAGGAAAAACAAAGTCAGAAAACTGTAGATTGAAAATTAATTAAAAGTAATGAACAAATAGAAAAGGTTCTGTGAATGTCAGACTCAAGGTGTGTATGTGAAATAAATAACTTTTATTTAACAAGAAAGAGAATAGCTGACTTTATTAATAGAACCATGGAATGGTTGAAATTGGAAAGGACCTTTGCTCAAGTAGAGCCGCTTAGAGGCAGTTGTCCAGAACTGTATCCAGATGGCTTCAGAATATCTCCAAAGATGGAGACTCCATAAATTCTCTTTTTCATCACTCTTCAAATCTGAAAAATTAAGTTCAATATGCCACACTTCCCATAAAGTTTATCTTAACAAGAAACAACATCTTGAATGAGAGTAGCAAAAGATTACTAGATTATTAAAGAATAACAAAGTTAATGCATTAAGTACCCTCAAACTGACTTCATCAGTTCTGTGAAACCAAACCTATTAACCTTATCTCTACATTAATTCAAGTGTTCTTCAATAATCTTTGAACTGTTGAGAATCAATTTCTATAATAGACTGGAAAAGTCCCAGAGGATTAGATAAGAACATCCTTCAATTTATCTCTAGGAAAATAAAAAGTTCTAACTGTGGTCTAATGGAATGCTTCACCCGAGCTGACTTGACAAGAAGATAAAAAACCAAATTATTAAACAATCAAGATCAAAATGGCAAATACTGACAAAGATGATAAAGCAATAGAAAAGCCCACATGGACCTATCTGGAAGAAATAATTCAATTGAGTCTGATATCCTTTTCTGACAGGGGAACATGGCTTAATGAAAATAAGGAGCTGGCTGGTGTGATGCATTTTTATGCGACTGAACAAAGCATTCTTTTAGCAAATGGAAACACAATTTAGGTGAAATAATTACCAGATTGGTGTTCAACTAACTGAAAAACTGTGATAAAGTGGTTCTCAGTGGTTCAGTGTCAAAATGAACAGACATTTCAAACATGGTTCTGCAGGGCTCTGTCCAAAGCCAGGCTCTCTTCAGCATTTCCATTAACTAACTGAATGAGGAAAGACAGCAAGCACTTAAGACGTTTGAAGATGACGAGTTGGGAGAGTTGGAAGGAATGTTGAAATCTAAATTCAATGACATCTCACCACAATAAAAATTTTAAGAAAGCAGTAGCCTCAAATACAAAAGTAGATGCAAAATACTTCATTTAGGGAAAACTTCTTATGCATACACACACATGTGCATGTATACATATAAACACACACACATACATAGCTCCCAAATGTAACTGAGAACTTCAGATCTAGAAATACTGTAGTAGGTATCCAGGGTTTACAATGGACCACAAATTGAATATATCAAAGCAAGATGGTTACAAAACAAGACAAATCTCATTTCTGCGTTCACAAAGAGGGTAATAAATAAAATGATAGCAATTACTCGATTTTATGCGCCATGTGTTCACTGGGGCCATAATGAACATCACTGAAAAAAATGTATGTGATGAAACTGAAGCAAGACCAGACAAGAACAATGAAGTCTCTAGATATTTAGAGAACACAAGGAAAATCTGAAAAGAATTTAGATGTCAGACTCCAAAAGAGTTATTAAGAAGATAATTTTCCTCCACAGTCTGCATATAAAAAAAGAGAATCTTCATTTTCGATATGGAAGATGTTGGCTATGTATAAGGAAAATATTTCCAGGTAGATAATGAATGACTAGGACAGAGTGCAGCATCTCTGCATGACAGACCTTTGCTCAGGCCGTGTGGTCTTGGGGCTGCAACCATTCCCTTGATGTTCTCTTGTAGGGTCTTCCACCCACACAGATCTCAACACAGGTCTTCTCTTACAGGGGTATGTTACCAGGGTTATGTATTACAGCAGGAGGGAATGCTTCACCTGTCCCACTAGAACATGGGAAGCTACGGCTATTCTCATCTGGTCACAGGAAGGCACAAGATGAAAGTTCAAACTGCCATCAGGAATGCATGTCCTGCAACCATGCAATGGTGACAGAGCAGGGGTCTTACCCACTGTCTGCATCCAACACGATACTGGGGGTCTAGATGTGCCTCCACTGACATGGGATACACTTAGTTGTCTCATGCTGTCCTTTTTGGCCCTGTATTTCTGCACTTCTGTGATTTTGAATCATGCCTAGCAGACCCAAGAGCAAACAGGTACACAGAAACAGACTTTTTGACACCCTTCTCCATCAGTACTGAGACACAGAGGAAGATCAGCGCTAGGAGGTTTCCAGATCTGACCCTGTTTAGCTTGGTAAAAAAGGCCATCAAAAAATGAGATGATTAGTTCGGATACCAGCATCTGTCACTTTAGGTATCGTGATTTCAAGAATATAAAATCCATTAGCATAAAAAGAACTCTGTTTACTTAAAAATAAAACTTTACAGTGGGAAGGATATTATATAAAAGTTTGTAAAATACGGCCAGGCCCCGTTATGACTATATTCATTCTCTGTAAGCAACCTCATCTTAGATATCCCAAGTTACCACTTTTTTTGTGATAAGTATTTCATATGTATGATACTGATTTCAGATAATTGTGACAAACTAAGAAGCTTCATTTCCTCAGCAGTGTTTCAGACAGCTGTTCACACTCTCCACTTCTTATGAGCAAAAAATAACTTACCTCACTCCAGTTGCCTACAATCCAGTAGGCATCACTGAGCAAATTGTTGGATGATATTACGTGGCTGTAGTCTGTGACATTCGTTAAAACACCCTCAGATGCTGCACTTTGGTTTTTCAGAGCATGCATGGTAGCTGAGGATTGCGTGCTGGTAGTTACAGTGTCAGGCAGCTTTATTTCTTCTCTGCTGTCAGTCTGGTCTCTTGGTGCATGACCAAGCTTTGTGGGCATTTCTGTAACCAGTGCTTGTGGGGTAGTTACCTCTACAACAGGCACATCAACTTGCAGACTGACATGGTTTGCTGCTGTTGGAAATGCCAGCCCTTGTGCTGCTCTGCTAACAGGATCGAGCACAGAAGGGTCTTGGTGATGAGATGCTGGTGGGGACTGAGAAGTCACACTCTCATTTTGAATGACAGGAGAGGCAGTGTCCAAGGCTGTGCTTCTGGTTCTGATTTCAGGATTGAGTTCTGTGCTGTAAAAGAGATCAGCTGGTTTCTTGCTGACTCCAAGTGGCCCATCAGTGTTGTCAGATTCTTCAGTTAAGTAATCATAGCTGGAAGTTGTTTCTGGATTACTGGTAAAAGAAGAAACATGAGTGTCCTCACTTCTTTGCATCTCACTCTCTGCAGTGGAAACTGGCTCACTTTTAGAAGTGTTTTCAGCATGCCTTATAATTTCAGTACTTAGGCTGTTATGAAAAGGCCATGAAGTAGTATTTTGATATGAGCTATTTTCAGTAGAAACAATTGGGTAATTGTAAACATCACTTGATCCAGCAAAATTATTTTGTAATGTCCTGTTGGCTGCTCCCTCTTTTCCTGAGACATTCACCAAATCAGAGGACATAGGCAAACAGGGAGTTACAGTTTCATGCTTGGGTATTTTTGTTGTTGTATGCAACCTGGGGTTTGGTCTGGGTATTCTGCGAGGAGGACTCCTTTCAGGATCAGCAGTTGTTTTTCTGATTATGATCTTGCCTCTTCTGGGTGCCTGTGGGGGCATCAGAAATCTTCCAGCAGAAGGGCATTGCTGAAGACCACACAGGGCCTTGGAGTTTGGTCTCTTGGAACTATCACATGGCTCATCATTGTTTTTGGCACAAGTGACATTACGAGTCCTTATTCCACCACCACAAGTGACTGTGCACTGCAAACGAAACAGAATTAATGTATCTCCCTTTACTCCACTGCACAGAAGTATCAGATGGCATTTGTTTATAATGAAGAAGCATCATGACAAATAATCAATTAAAAAGCTTTTCCTGAGGAACAAGCCCCTCATTCTAGTGATGTTCTTGCTATCATGGAGTTATTTCCAAATTTTTTGAACAGTAAATGTCACCTCGGGGAAATACTAGTGAAAAAAGACTACATGATAAAGACAAAATATCAAAGTAATATGACAGAATTTGATTTCTTCATTGACTCACAAAGTCATTTAGCCAATACCTTTTCCACCAGATTTATAAAAAACAGACTAAAAACCTGGAATCGAACCCACACCTGACCGGCTCAGTGCTGCTCACAGTGCCACAAACCCGCTGTGGTGATCCATGCAGCTCACAGACTCTTGCTGACTTTATGAAATGGATTTTTCTTTCAGTCTTAGTACAACCATGAACTGCTGCCAGAGCTACTAGCGTGTCTCTCCTCAATTAGAGACTACCGAAAGTAATTAGCCAAGCTGGCTTCTGTTTAAATGAAAGCACTGCTGTGTATAAAGGGTGCTGGGAGCTAAGGAGACCCAGCTTTTCTGTGATATTTTTCATCCTCAGGCCCACAGGCACAGTCATGCCCTCAGCAGCTGCCGTTCCATTAAGGATTTTGTAAAATCACTCTTCTCTGGTTCGAGATACTGAGGCTGGATGACTGGTTGAGTAGGAATAGAGATGTTACAAAAAACCTACTGGAAGAATTCTTCGTAGAATGCAAGGCGGCCTAACCAGGTGCTCAACATGAAGTGATGAACACTCCTTTTGCCAGGACTTCAACACCCCTGGCATATCTAACTCATTTTAGAGCTAGTCTGCGTCATGGGGCAGTAGAAACACCAATGACCTTGTGTTGCTGGGGCACTCTGTTGTTCACAGCTGTAACATAACATCAGCTCTGTGGCAACAGGAGCAGGAAAGCAAGCCGAGCAGCCTCACAGTAGATAGGTTCATCAGCTCCTGTCATTTGTGCAGGTGAAACAGCCTGTCCTACACTCTCTCTCCAGTTTCTGCAGGTGTAAAAATGTATTTTTGTCAGTAAATTGTAAATATAATCCAGCAGCACATGAGCACCGGCAGTGTGCCGTTCCTATATAATTATACTGGTAGTCATGTAAACTCAATCTATTTTTTCACAGGTATTTAAAACACAGGGGTTACTCAATTAACAAAACAACCAACATTCTGTGATGATGGTGTGTGAGCAGCATAAACTAATCCAATACAGTCACAAGATTTTATTAGTTCAGTATGTGACTCTGTTATCACAGCAGTGTGTCTAGTGAAAAAAAAAATAGGAGAAAGATGAGAGAGGAGTTTTCAAAAAAGAAGGAAATATAGTATTTGAACTGTAAGGGACCCTCAACGATCATCTACTCCAACTGCATAAGCACTTCATGGCTGAACAAAAGTCAAAGCATGCTGCTAAGGGCATTGTCCAAATGTTCTCTTAAACACTGACAGGCTGGGGTTGTCGAACACCTCTCTAGGAGGCCTGTTCCAGTGCTTGACCACCCTCCCAGCAGAGAAATGCTTCCCAATGTCCAGCCTGAATCTCTCCTGGTGCAGCTTTGCACAACTCCCGTATGTTCCCAAAGCTATGGGGAAAAGAGGTAGAGTCTTGGATGCAAGAGAGATGAACGTAAAGAATGTAAAAACGCTTATTTGTTGACCCACAGACATGACATAGAACCTCTCCCCAGTCTGGCCCACAGCAGCCATTGCTCTCACACAGACTCTTTAGCACTAAGCACTATGTTCTAGAGTCCCAAAAGCTCACCAAGTTAACATGCAACACTTGCTAATGTCTTTAGAAAGTAGGGCTGCTTTTTTTCCTTCTGCACAAAGGATTTGTGAACACATTAAACAGGTATCTTAGAAAAAATTTTAAAAGGCAAAACAGCAGGTCATTGGTCGTCTCTGCTGACTATTATAGGTCATTCTGAGAAAAAGTACCGTGTTTTAGCTGACATGAATTTACCTCAGTCCAGTTGCTCACTGTCCAGTCAGATGGGCACAAGATATCTCTGTTGCATGACAGATGGGTCTTCGGTTTAAGCAGATGCTGGCACTCTGTGACATCCAGTGCCTGCTCATCAGATCCCACTGTCTGGATGCAAAGTACAGTTCTCTTCTTCTGGCCTGTTGGGCCACATGTGGTCGAACACTTCTGCCATTCTCCTGCCCACCACCTGAAAACCAGCAGGGTGAGAAGCATCAGAAAACAACCCACCACAAGCACATTAAGGAAAAGGTCAGAGACTGCAAGAAAAAGAGCCAGTAATTTTAAATCTGAGCCCAGATATATGCTCTTCACATTAAGTTCAGATCACTGAAGCTCTCCCACCCACCCTGTGCTCTAGTACCAGGCAGTCAGTGAAAGAGAGAAGACAGATGTAGGCAGGATTTCCAGATAGAAGTAGGCACTAAGCATTATGCTTCAATAAAGTGTAAGAATCTACTGAGTAGGTAGTTCTTCAAATCCAAATTTGAGGAACTGCTAGCAAATCTACTTAAGCAAGTAACCTATTTACTCTATCCTATTGTTTTTCTGTTTATTGCTACCTCAATACAGAAGAGTTAACAAATGAGAATCACTGGGGAGTCTGTAACTACAGCACAGAGGTGGAAAAGGTCCCTTTACCCATGTCTATGCAGCCAGTACTGCACAAGTACTCAAACTGGCTCTCCAAAAGGGTTACCTCCACAAGGCCTGTTCCCATTAGGGGAAGCAGTGAGGCACACAGCCCCAGAAACAGGTTAGTCAGAGCTATGCTGCGTGGGATCAGAGCCCTGCAGTGCTGTCCCTCTGGGCGTGGTGTCCAGGTCTGCACTAGGCTGGACTTTTCTGTACTTCACTCCTTCGCAAAGTAGAAACGAGCCCCTTATGTGTCTCTATCATGATTAAAGTCAGTCTTCCACACCGTGGTATGCAATGTTCCACCAATTTAGGGGTAACTCTTTCCTCTAGAGCAACATTTTCCAATGCAAAACACCTTACCAACAAGAGCTGTTCCTTTTACATTTGGTTCACCTGAGCATTTCTCCAGCATCATTCAACTATTTTTCCTCATGCTGACCCAGAGCAGACTGTGTACCTGCATATCTGCCTTCCAAGATAAGAAATGGTAGCTAAAATTTCTGGGTTTCTACAGTTTGAGAAGCATTGACATCAACTGTGACATTTACCTAAAGATTTATCTTAGCTGAAAGTAGCTGAAAAAAAGGAGGAAAAAAAGGAGGAAAAAAATCAAACCAAGAAAAGCCTTCCTCCTTCAGTTAAGAGCACCCTAAGCAAGAACACAGCTTCAAGCTGCTGCATAAAAAGCCTGGTCCAGCTCTAAACTCTAAGCCACAAAAGCTCCTAAACAATACTGCTTGTTCCAGAGTTTTCAAGGAGGTCACAACAAAGCCTTATAATGAAAACAAAGCAAGAATATATTTAAAAAACACCTTTCTAGATAAAAAGGCAGAAAAAATTGCTTTTGGCTTACAACCAGCAGCATTCTATTGGTTTTGTTGTTTGTTTTTTTTTTCCTTTCAAGGTCCATGAACTTAGAGAAAATAATCCTATTCTGATAAATATATCAAAGTTCAGCATCCAGACTTATAACAGTTTCTATGCTTTGTCTTTGCCGATAGTCCCTCTCCCCTTCTCACTGAAGTTTCCATGTTCCTTAATTCCTTTTTACGTCCATTGCAAATGAGCTGCCACTGATGTGGAAGGCACTGGTATCTATTCCTAGTAATTAAAAAAAAAACCCCACCAAACAACCAAGACTCAGAGAACTCAAGCTATGATACAGCTTATTTGTGCAACCATCTGGTCTTCTCTGTGGTACCCACACCTACTTCTTCCTGTTTAGTTATCTATACATACAGCATTTCCTTTTAAGTTACCCCAGAAGCCCTTTGTGGCACCGACTGCTTTGCTCCAGAATGCAGCCCACTGCCACCACAACACGCTGGCAATGTCTCAGGACCAAATTAAACAGAAAAAGCACCCAAAGTATCTTTCTCCTCCTCCTGCCTTCCTTCAGAATGTTTCTTGTTCTTCCGGGTCTGCAAACAACAAAGGAAAACTAACAAGTAAATAGAAAAAGTAAGTACTCCTCAGCAGAACACAGCGATGAAAAAAAGGAATAAATTATCACCACTTGAATCAAGCCATTTCAGGGTTGTTATCATCTCTTGCATCTTCTTTACAATTTTATCTCTTCCATAATCTTGTAAATTGCTGACATTTCGGCACAAATGGAACATAAATATGTGAATTGCTCTATTAATTTTAATGGAACCAGATTACAGATATGCTAAACTGACACCTCTTCCCCCTCAGTATTTTCAAATGGCTCTGACTGAGGGTTTAACAATTGACAGGTTGAAATACCAAACTCCAAGCAATAAATTATCAGAGCTTATTACAGAACCTACCTTGAGGAGCACTAACGGTGTGTGACTAACTATTGCACACAAAACACTTTTTAAAAGCTGTGGAAGTAGTCAAGAAAGTCAGGTGCTCCACAGTTAGAAAATTCCAGAATTTAGATTTTATCCTATTCCATCTTCATTATCAAAATAAAACTACAGTTAGCCAGGTAATTTTTTCTGTAGATGTCTTCCTCACTCGGTGCAGATAACTTCAAAAAAACTTGCTCTAACTGGAAGTTTACTCATCAGTAACTGGCATTTTTGAGGTTGTGTTTTCCTTTTTTCATCCTAGGGTACCTGCACATGCCTTAAACATCCAAAAGTCAGAAACCTGTGCTCTTGTCTCTTCGTGGTTTCTGCTGAGGATCGGAACTGTGGCATCTCAGCCAGAGGGGAACAAAGGCAAAGCAAGGATGGCAAAACAGTCAACATCCATTTGTCTGTTCTGGTACAGGATGCCCCAGAGCAGGTTCTGGACCGCAGAGAAGAGAGCAGCACCTGAGTGACTGCTTTGCCAAACTCTGCTTCTCTTGGAGCTTTTGTTGTCTCCTCACACTGCAGAGGCATAACCAAAACTGGAGGTGACTGCCGAGCACACACCCAGAATTGACGCAGCAATCTGAGCTCTAAATATGCAGCTTCTGAGATGAAATGACCAAGCTGTTGGACCTCCCAGCCAAGCTAAAGACTGTGGTGAGAGACTGGGACAAGCTGGTGGAAACAGAAGCCTGATAGGAGTCCCCATCCAATACTTGTTCCTACCTCTTTTTTCTGATTCTACCTCTGGCATTTGCTGCTACAGCAACTGAGTTGTTGTTAAGTATTAATGCATCATCTGATCCCTGCAAAGTGAAATGATTGTCTTATCTCCACAGGCAGGCATGGCATGGAAAGATTGTGGTAGCAAACAAACAAACAAAAAAGCAAAATGCACAATTTAGGTAATTAATTTGCACGAGCACTAATCTTCCTCAGACTGTCAAAACAGAGAGCAGCCTGTCTGGTGAAAACATAACCTCAGGTAGTTTTGAGCTGCAGGTGTGCGTGCTCAGCTCTTCTGCAATCAAGCCTGGGACAGAGAAAGGAAGAAAATCTCATTCTTTCAGGTGGCATTCTGCTGCCTTAAATTAGACTTATCTTTTCTTCCCAAACTGGGTTTCTAAGGCTTGTGGCAAATTGGGCAGAGCCCAAAAGCTATGTCCATGACATAGTCTTCATCTATACATAGATGATGTGTGGTGAATGATGTATGAATCATGTTGAAAAAGCAGTAGCATGGGATTTTGGGGCTATGGGGCTGAATGCTCCCTCCCTCCCACCACGCCATGGCACACCTAAAGAAGGACTGTTTGCTTTCATTGTGTATTCATCCAGCATCAGGCACAGCAAATACCAACAGGCACGGATTCTCACTCTGTGCACTATAATAGAAACCAGATTTCCTATTCTTATTATGCTGCTGGAAGTCTACTAAGCACTCTGGAAGCAGGACAACACAATAACAACAGATAAAAAGCAGGAGATTCCAAGTACTTGTAAAAGAATCTATTTATGGTTACTCTGTTCAAGTGGGTACTCGAGTTTAAAAGGATCCAGACGATTTTCTTTAGCAGGGAAAGCAAAACGTTATTCACAATGCTATAAGTAGTTAAAATCTCACTCTTTTTCAAGTAGTATCTATTGATTTTAACATTAACAGCTATGGGACTAAATACCTGCCTACCAAAGAAACATTCAACTGGAAAACATACTCCACAGCACAATGTGGAAAAAAGCGTGCATTTATGCTACGGTCTTGACGCACTGCAGCCAAGCAACAACACTCAAGTTGTACATGAGTGGCTGCGTGACATTTTAACTCTCAGCTGTCCAGCCACCTTTATTCTGTTCTGAATCAAAACATGGCATACATGTATTGTGACATTTTTAATATTTTATTCATTTTTTCTGAATTATTTTAGGAGAAAGCACAATAATAAATGTAAAATAAATATAGAACAAATCAGCGAACAAACAAGAATGTTAAGGCTTAGGCTTCTCAGAAGCCTGTTATTTAAACAGTTTACAACTGACTTCCTGCAATGCATTAATGAGATAAGACCTGGATTGTGAGAGCCACAAACATTTTATTCTTTGTCTGTAGATTCTGTTTGATAAATTATCTATTTCTTGTTTAGTGGTCTAGTAGCATGTTTAATGCTAGCATGCTTTTCATCAGTGGATTTAGTAGGGACCAACCACCATTTTTTTGGATAGAATGTTACTATAAAGCACCTGGTTCACCGCTGAGAAGTGCAAGGTCATCCAATGATTTCGGTTCTGTGTCTGCAGCACTAAACAGAGGTCTCCTGCAGGGTTGTGTTTAAGAGCACTGTCCTCACCTCTAGCACAGAATTTAGCCACCTCTCCACGGAACACTTCGTCCTCAGCAGCTTCACATGGACTCCCAGTTATCCCATATAATGCCATGTGGGACAGTCATACCTGCCTCCAGCATTCAGACTTTCTTCAGAACCAACAAACTGCACTAAGTTATCTTGCGTTTCAAATGAAGATTAGTAACCATCTGTCTGGATTAGAGGTGCCACATATGCCACGGAAGGTGAACAACAACTAATCCCATGCTGGGACTACAGCCTCCAACAGAGAGCAGATTTACAAAAGGAAGGGTTGGGAAGAGTGAGTAATAATACATTCTTTGCTGCCATCTCTTCCAACACAAGAATTCAGGGCCACCAACGGAAAATAGTGAGAGCCAGGTTCAAAACTGTTAAAATGTTGTGGTGCTTCACATAGGCACTAGAGCTGTGGAACTTCTTGCAGAGGAAGTTGTATATAACAGAAGTTTTACAAGGTTGCAGAGGGAGGCTGGATGAGTGACGTTCATTGGACATTATTGATTAGACAAGCCATAAAAACCTCCTGAAATGCCTTGAATTAAAACCAGTTGGAAGCTGGAAGAGCATTAGAAAGAAATCTGATTTGTGTTTGCCTTGCACTTATTCCTCCTTAGGCATATGGGCCCTGCTGAGAGCCAGAACAGAGACTTAGATCTTTGGTCAAGTTACTACAGTCATTTTATGTTACTAAGAGAAAAATAAATACGCAACATGACTCTAGAATTAAATACATATGGTTTCCCTGCACTGATCTTGTAATGATTTTGCTGTCCTCAGAAGGATGACTTGTGATTTCCCCTGCAGCACAGAATGAGCTCAAGAAGCATCACAGGCTGTCAGCACACCAGAGCTTTTCTGCCTGGTCTGAAGAAGAGTTTGGTTCATGTATGACATTCTGCAATCTGCTCAACAAGGGACAAATTCCCCTCCCTCACTTTCAAGAGCAACTCTGAATAACGCTGTTACTTAGAACAAACAGCATAAATTGAATTAATTTGGAATTTTTGAATTGATAGTACAGTTTATAAGTGCCATAAAAAACACCTCAATGTGTATGGGTAGCCTCAACACTTAACAAGTCAAGTAATTAAAAAGTTTGGTCTACTGTCAATTGATTTCCTGTCAATCTACAAAGGATTATGAACTGCTAGTAGTCTATGCTGCAAGCACAAATATCTAACTTCCAAAGGAGCATCATATACTGTTGTGAAGATACTTGGAAACAACTAATAAAACCAGCAACCATGCAGAACTTTTTACATCAAAGTTTCAAGCAATTCACCGCTGGCAAATGCAACACAGTGAACTCCAAGGATTCACTGCTTCGATTTGATTCTGATTTAACTAGAATTACTAGGGAAAGACTGGTGTACCTTTGTGAACAGCATGACAAACAACTTTCAAAGACAACAGAAGACAAAACCGAAGTACCTAAAGCATGAAACAAAAACCAATATTGATCTCCTCCAGCAAATCTGTTGTACAAGCCCACAGTTCTGCAGGCACTTGGAATGTTTAGTCTTCCTTACCCTACTCGCTAAAATGGTAGCACAGAACAACCAGAGATGAATATAAATTAAGACAATGTTATGAGAAAGGAAATAATTAGTCTCATGTGATCACAGAATGAAGAAAACTGTACTTCAGTCAAAGTTAAAAATAGGAAGGAACATAATAAAAAATGCCAAATACTGTGTCACAAAGCAAGTATAAAAATTAGCTTTAGAAGTAGCCATTTCCACTCATCACCTCTCATAAAAAGGACAAAGATGAACCAAAAAATACTGAGAAAGACCACCAAAAGGCTCTGCTAGTTAGTTTTTGGAACACACAGCAAAGCATTATCACTTGAGCTAAGCCAAGAATACAATTTTTAAATAAGAACTTATATCGTCTTCAGGCACACCTGCACCCAAACTGAACAAAAATAGTATCTACATACATGAGAGAACAATCTCTGCCATTTCCAGCAGAGGCTGTTCAGCAACTTGCCTTAGAAACCTCTCAGGATGGCTCACTTCTAATTCGTTCATTATGGGGTTTCTGGCACCTTGCTCTGCAATGCGTGGCAGCCCTCACCGTGGCAGGCTGTGGAAGCCACACCAATCTGGCACCAGAAACACCTTCCTTTGAGTGAGGCTGCTACTTAACACCCCCAGGGCCCCCCAGAACCCATTACCTGGGCGGGCAGTCCTGTTCATGGCACTTCTTCTGCCGCCCGTTCGGCTGCGTTGCTGGGTCGCAGAAGGAGTTCTTGATGGCTCCGCTCCCCTTCCACACGCAGTGGGCAACCTGCCGCTGCACCCCTTCCACAGAAAGACACACAAAAAAAGGAACAGTAATCCCTGTAGGCTGCGGATGAACGGCAGAAATCCTCAGGTACGAGCATCCTTCAGTCAAGCTGAAAAGGTTAAGCAGAGCTCTTCTGGATCGGATCAGAGCTCAAGTGACACATTAGAAAGCGCTTTCCTTAATGTATTTGTTAGCCTCAGAAAGGGCTCCTGCAGGCCCTGAAGCAGGTTTAAATGGCTATGAAGGGCTCTTGAGTTACCCACAGACAAGAGGAAACACAGCAGCATCAGGCTGTTCACAGCAAGCCTGCTTTTGCTGACCTTTTCTTTGTTCTTTGGCACTTAAGGCACTTTAAGCAGAACATAAACCAGAGTCCCAGAATAACCCTGTGACTCTTAATGTGAATACAACTCGTAACAAGTTTTGGTACACATTTTGACCGAAACAGATGACAGAAAAAGTCTTCTATTTTCTAAGTAAGTAATACGCGACACTCAGCACAAGAGGCAAAGCACAGTGATGAAGAGGCACACAGAAACAATCCATACAAACAATCTGGGTTATTTCCAAACATTTCCATTTATACAAAAACCCACTCATTTAACAGAAAGAAACATGACCCAAAATACTACATTATCCTAGTGTGAATCTAAAGAAAGCCAGTTTCCAGGGGCCTGCTTCCCGCATAGTTCTGCAATAATTTGAGGCAGATCTCTTGCTGCAACCCAGTGTAAAAAAAGAGTATTGCAGTATTACAGTTTGAAAGGTTGTAGTGAGACTGATAAAAAGGCATTTAAATAGTCCAAACAAATCTTAAGGACCAAAAAGACCGAAAAAGCATTTATTATTTCTCATTAAATTAACTGTGCTATTAATTCACAGCAATTAATATACACACAGTAGATCACTGCATCTCTAGAGCTTTTATCCTTCTCCTGGGATGCACAGGGCCTAAAGCACTGTTATCATAGCATCAAACATAAGTGTTAGGCTATTTTGCAGTATGTTTAGGAAACAAGCTTTTCCTATCCTCGGGCCTCCTAATAACTAGTGTGGGAAACTATGTGGAAGATAAGAACAGCAATCCATAGAAAATAATTTGGAAAAAGGAATGTATTCCTCTGCGACATATAGACTTGTAGGATCATGGAAATGTTAAGGTTGAAAAACACCTGTAGGATCAGCAAATCCAATCATTAACCCTGCACTCCCTCAACAACACAGAAGGGAGTTTTCCATGCATATTTGGGTCATTTCATGGAAACCAATGGAAACCTATACCCCTTTTTTTACCACTTTACAACATCAGGTATGTGAGGAAATGCTTCAGCTTTTCAATTACTTTCAGACTTCTGACCGAGACGTATAAAACAATTACTGACTACAGCACAAGATTTGATGACTGACTCTGCTCTAGTCAGAGAAGAAGGCTGATCTTCTAGAACAGTGATTAGTGCCACCTGTAAGGGAAGATTAAGGGACTGAGGCATTCAAGCTCCGGGGTCCATGGCGTGGAAGCAGCTGCAAGGCTGCAGTAAGTCTGGACATGGTGATCTCTTATTCGTAGGTGACTTCAAACTGGAGAAAGCTTTTTGGCTTAGCATAGGACTCCCAGTGCTCTCTTTTATTCTCTGGTATAAATCTAACTAGAAAATTTAGTAACCTTTCTGCTAGCTGTAAAAAAAGCAGTTCACAGAAATGTTGCAGTCCCTTTCAAAATCATGATATGTTGCTGTTCCAAACACAAACAACAAGAAATCTTTTGCTTTGATAAATTTTTAGTGTCATTTCAGCTGCTGCAATTCACTTTAAAGCACTATAAACCTTAGCAAAAGTTTTGCTTTGAAGCTGTACATTCTCATAAAATGATCAGCTGACATCAATGAACTAGTTTATTCTAACAAACAACTTTTATTATGAAAGTTACGTGAACTCCCACTGTAGTTTCAAAATCTCTGGCAGTACAGCTCCAAAGTTGGAAGGAATCCTATATGCATATATCAATACACAGATATAAACGTAGGTTTATGTGTTATGACATAATGAAACAATTGGTTTTATCAGCCTGAGCAAGCTGAACTAGAAAACACCGCAAAAGTAGAAAACTAGTCACTACTGGCCCTGCCCTAACAAGTATTTACGCAGTTATATAACCTAACTGGGTAATATTCTATTAAAGTCACAGGCTAAAAATTCTAAACACACTGAAACCTCAGAAATATTTGAAACCTAAACAATATTTCTAAAGGGCTTCTTTCTCCCTTCGCGCCTTTTACTTCTCTCTGACCTCAATGCTCATCAGTTCACCCGATGTGTACTATCTCAGCTCTGTGAAAAAAGCCCTACAAGAGTTTCTGGGAAAGATAGGAGAAACCAAGGAAGATAATCGTCAGATCAGAGAATAATCTTCATTTCACTAAATCTGCTCAGAGATTCCTTCTACTTCTCTGTGACACTTCATCCCTAGTGCAGGACTCTTTAGATGTGAGGCTGATCCACGCAGATCTTGATTTCTCACTTGGTTTGCAAAGAAAGGTGCCAGTTCAAAGTCATCTGGATGTGGAAGGCTTTTGAAAGAGAGATTAGAAGTCTTTTTGCTGCAGAGCCCTCAGTCTGGGCTGTGGACAACAGAAATGGAGGATCATAACTAAGTGTATAAAAGGTGTATAAGAAACATACATATTTGATTTTAGAGCTCATTTGAACATGTAATTGTCTGAGTTGTGCACTTAGATACTCTGCAAGGAGTTCGCTTTGGATTTGAATGAACAAATTATATTCTGTGCATGCACAAGTTTTGCACAGAATACAAGTGCCAATCTTTACATTCTTAGTGTTATAAAACTCAGACCCACAACAGTGAATGGAAACAGAGTGACCTTTGTATTCTAAAATCAACACTGCAAGTTTAGAAACACTAGGAAATAATTTTGCAAAGCAGCCTTTATAAAAGCTGTGAAGGATTTAGAGGGCACGTAACAGCTAACCACCAAACAAATCTTAGAGTTAAGCCGTTTTGCAGAGCTTTGAAAATCTGCCAGTTACTGATGATATCTATGCAGAAACAAATTTTTGATATTGGCTAATATTCTCCCTTAGTTGCAGCTGTGCTGTTATGCTTTTTGTTACATTTAATACCATTCAAAGCTGGTTCTAAAAAACAAGATTAAAGCTTTAGACAAGGAAGGATTTATAGTTGTAATTCCAACATTACCCATTCTGTGATTATTTAAAGAAGGAATAATAGGTAGTTGGTCTAGAAAAAAAACTCAGTGGCACATTTAAATTAATCTGCATGTAAAAAAGCTTACAGGCTCTAGTTGCTGTCTTGAGAGCAGGCTCTGGCAGGACAGCTCTTGTCCAGAGGGTGCAGCAGTTTGCAGGTCACTGGTGTGAACATGTTCTAACTGCAAACCAATTCCTTTCTGCATAAAGCAAATGGCAGGAAGAAATTCGACCTGTCCTGCACTAGGGGCAGAGAAAGGCTGGTGACTTTTACTACAAATTATCCCCTTTGGTGCTTGTTTGCCATGAACTAGATTGCAATGTAATTACTTATCTATTTTCCACATTGCAAATGAGTATCAGGTATTGCAATGTGTCCTCCTTCTCCCTGCACGCAGTATTAGGTATGCTTGCCAGAGAAAATATTGATTTTTCAGAGTATTTTTTCCCTGTTCAGTGGCGTTACAGTAGACTGGCAAAAGCCTTCTTTGACACTACAATAGATGGGAGCACATGAAGGAAATGAAGGAAGCTGTGAGAATATTTGGATCTTCTGTTTCTCCCCTGCAGTGGATCTGGAGAAGGATACACATCAGGGCATGGCATGGTGCTACCTTGAGGCCAAGAATCTTGGGGAAAATACGTCGAGGGAGCTGCCCTGGGTTCATTCTGGGAAGAGACAGCTTGACTCTACAAAGTCTTTATGCATCACTGGGACTTTTTCCAGGTACATTTCACATGGATAAGGAGCTGTACCATAGGGCTAAAATCATACTTTTTCTCCTAGGACTGAGGCAGCTTTCCTGCATCAGCCCACTGCCCTGCCCGTAGCCCAGTTTGTCATTCCCTAATGCAGCTTTTCTTTCTTGCCTCCAGAAAGCATTTGTTTGCATTGTCCTGATCTCTGTGGCTATAAAGGCTGAAGTGCCCTTGGATTTATTGTTGTGTTTTTGACCAGTGATGATGAAAGGACCTATGCAGGATCTCTGGCAGGCACAGGTTTGCCAAGAGAACAGAAGTCTAGGTCAGGATCAGTTTCTCCCACCGGCTGCAGCTGTCGAAGTTAGTTCAACAGTTCATCTTTCTTGGCCCTCCTTTTACCCTAAAAATATTGGTTTATTGTTTACCAAATGGTAATTGCAATAATCCTTAAAAGCTGTTTACTACTAACTTTAGGCTAAATAAATACAGCTATTCTTATTAATCTGTCTGTAGGCTTGTCTTCAATAAGACTTGTCATGCAGCGCACCCATAGCAGAAGATGATCTTGTCTACTTCAGTGCACTTTTATCTTATAAACTTTTCAGAACACTTCAAATGCCTCTGATTTGGTACAAGTGTGTTACTGCCACCAGCAACAAGTACTGAACCTAAACAGAGTGAACATTCACATAAAATCAATCACATCGTTCACAGCTAGAAGGAGGTTTCGTGGAAGTCAGCTGGACATCAGGAAGAATTTCTTCACTGAAAGGGCTGTCAAGCATTGGAACAGGGTGCCCGGGGAAGTGGTGGAGTCACCATCCCTGGGAGTGTTCCAGAAACAACTGGATGCAGCACTTGGTGCCATGGTTTAGTTGACAGGGTTGTGTTTGGTCAAAGCTTGGACTCCATGATCTTGCAGGTGTTTTCCAACCTTAATGGTGCTATGAACAGTCATGCAGGTCCACATCCCTATGGCCCAGAGCACAACCAAATTAAACAACGTGTACCTGCAGAGAACTGCAGGCACATTGTAACATCAGGTTTCCCTGCTCCAAGTGAAGCACTGAAACTCTATGCCATGGTTTTTCTTTCTTAAAGGGCAGGGAGTACAAGACAATACCCCAGCTGCATCACTGCATTGGCAAACTACGTCCTTCTTTAGACCTGTCCAGTTACTTTTCTAAGCATATGTGTCTCAGAGGAAAGAGGGCTACAGGTTTATTCATTTATTTTCTACTGTCCATGAAGGAATGCAGAGAACTGGTGAGGTGTCTGTGCCCTTCGTGAACTGGGATGCACCTCTTGGTTCCCCTTCCAGCTGATGTCACCAAACCCATAATCTTGTCCGAAACACATGATTTCTACTTATACAAAGGCAATAAGCTCACAAAACATTAACTAAGAGCACTAATGCAGCAAACAGAGGAAGACGATTATTAAATAAAAACTGAAACAACCTCACATACCACAGTTCTCTATCTAAGCAACCCATGTGGCAGTCAGAAATCAAAGCCACATTACACAGTTTGTTAGCCAGAAGAGAGTACACAGGGTTACAACTTACCTAGTGAGAAACAGTTCTGGGAAAACTGCAGCTGATGTAAAAAGAACCTCAAAACAGCACGATAAACAGTCTACTAACACATTCTCCTCCTCCCCCTTTTTTTATCATAACAATTTTTACATTAAACACGACTCGCAACTAGGCAGGTATCAGAGCTAAAACTTACAGCACACAATTAAACAAAATGCTTGTTTTGTGCACCTATTTAAAGAAAATGGTGGGTGTTTTTCTGCTAACCAGAAAGCACATGGTGTTGAGACACTCTTCTCCAAAAAAATCCAGAAAACAAGGAACCTCTAACTACTCAAGCATATATATGAATGAACACACATCTCTATAATATGTTGATCATACATATAAAAATATTTTTTTAAATAATATGTGACTGTTATTGGGATGGGATATTTTACACTATGCTTCTAAAAGTTCTTCTTTTAATCTTGCAAAATTTAGGTCATAAAATGCCTTTTGTCCAAACCATGCATTATTTTAGTGTCTTCCTTGACAGGAGAGATTTAAAAATGTTATTCCTTCAATCATCACTACTTTTAGAATCACAACTGGATTTGTTACAACACTTGTTTGTCCTTTTTCTTTCCTTCTGCAAAGTAGTTAAAAAAGGCAGTAATTACCAAAAACCACTCACAATACTCTAGCATTAGAAAAGGCCTTTCTCATATTATTGGTCTGGTTGTAACACTTCTACTCTTCTGTATAGTTTTCACACTGTACAGAATGGTCAAACAATAAGGTTATGCTCATATCTCCAGAATTCTTTTACTGTCCTGCGAAACTCAAGAGCTAGTTCAGACAGAAGGCTACAATTCCTTTTCCCCACGTTCAGACTTCCCTTCACATACAACCTCTTTCTCACATTTTCAAAATTATTCCCACAATAGATGGATAAAAAAAAAATTACTATTGTAAAGAAACCTTTGGTCTCTTTATCCTTATTGTTGGTTTACTACAAATATTATCTCATTGATGTTAGCTACTTCAGAGGAAGTTCTCCTGCTAGCATTTTGTGTGAGTTACCAGGAGCAAACTTCTAGACCTGTTGTTAAATCCTACCTCAGGGTCATCTTTCTGCTTGTCTGGTTCAGTGTGCTCACAGAACTACAATAACAACCGCAGTGGTACTCAAGCCATTGTCAAACTGGCCAAGACATGGAAGTTCTCAAGACTAATTGCAATTAAGTAATTATTGAGCAATTGCGCAAAAAGAGTTGTTACTTGTCAGGGCAGGATAGAAATTAAGAATATTTTTTGTAGTTATTATATTGAAAAGACTTAATAGGGAAACAATAGTAGGTCATAAATTTGTATTGCTGGAAAGCAGGGCTGTGGTGAACGGTGTTGACAAAAAATTATGAGGGAAAGAAAACCGTACCTTCTCATTTTGGTTCACAGAAGCTGAGAATTTCGGGGCAGGTGCTTTATAAACCTATTTGACTTAAATAATTTTAAAAATTTTTATTTTGAGGTCAAAATACATTATTCACAGAATCACAGCACAGTTGGGGTTGGAAGTGACCTCTGGAGATTATCTAGTCCAAGCTCCCTGCCAAAGCAGGATCACCTGGAGCAAGCTGCACAGGATCACAACCAGGGAGATTTTGAATATCTCCAGAGATGGAGACTCCACAGCCTCCTGGGCAGCCTGTTCCAGTGCTCTGCCTCCCTCAAAGTAAACAAGTTATTACTCACATTATTTTTGTAACCATGTGATCTGATTTCCCACCAAATGCAGATTAAAGAACATTACCTCTTTGAGGACTACATCTGTAATGAAGGCAAACAGTAAGAGAAAAAAAGGAAGGAGGAATTACCTCTTCCACAGGTAACACTGCAAGCTGTCCACTCTCCATATTGCCAAAAATACTCTGGCTCTCCAATCTCATTTTCATTACTTTCTTCTTTACGTACAGTGTATTCATACTCGATTCCAGGGTTAGTTTCTTGAAAAAGTAGCTGGAGAGAGCGGGGTTTATTAATTGTTTCATTATTAATCTACTGGTCAAAATATTTCAAAGTCTGAAGCTGGAAAAATTAAAGCTGCCCATTTTGGAGTCTGCTACCAGTTCAGTGAAGCAGACTCACAAAATTTCCACTTCTCTGTTGTCAGTGGCATACATTAATCCTTCAAAGACACAGTTGTTTAGCATGCACTTCTGCAAACACAAGTGGGAATAAATGGGTCACCATAATTGGTATCCTACTGACTGTAAGAAAAGATAATGCAAAGTCCATCCAAAGCATCCCTATGCTGTTGATTAAGAGTTACTGCCTATCCCCATTATAATCTTCCTACCTTCTGAAACAGCTGTTACAAAACAATCATTAAGTCAGAAAATTACAGATGCTATTCAGACACTGCTTTAATATTATTTTTCAGAGTTTCTGAATTAAGAAGAAAAATTCCAACTGAGAAGAGGCACTCAAGAAATTTACCTAACAGGGAGAAAGTAAACATCATCAAGGGATAAAAGACTTCAACCATGAACTTCTACTCTTCCTCCCAATTGTAGTAAAAGTGAAGACTGAGCACTCATTAGTTTTGTCTTCTCACCAGACACTCAAAATTTGAAAATTATCTCCCATCACACCCCTAATACCTCTTTTAATTGCATGGTGGATACACATGCAAACAAGCCATGAGAGATACTTTCAAAGATCAAAAGGCCAGTTCCAGATTATTTTTTCAGAACTGACAGAAGCTGATTATGTTTAAGTCAGAATCCATAAAGCAACATGAAAGAAACAAAACAAAGCAGCCTCTGTGGATGTTAAACGGGTCAGTTTCACCTATCAAAAGCTATTAACTCATCTATGTAATGCAGTATGCTTTTCTTGCTCTGTGTAAGCTGTCACTGCTGTCAGCCATCCCTAGCTCTCACTGGTCACAGCCTGACATCAGCTCCCTTTTTGTGACAACTTATTTTTCATCTGGATCTGGTTCACATCCCAGCCATGTGTTGGTCAAACTTGGTACAAGAGACAAGAAAGTTTGGGCAAAGGACTGACCAACTCCAGGCACCAGGATCCCTGTCCTAGTGGCAGCACAGGATCATACCAGCCTTTAATAAATATCAGAGTATGATACAGGACATGTGTTCTTAGGCATGATGAACAACCCTCTACAAGGTGCTTATTTCTCTTCAAAACAGCTCAACTGTTTTTTTCAAGACAACACATTAATAGTGGTTTATATACCAACAGATATGTTTTCCCAGCCTCAGTTTCAGGGCCCCAGCACATTCTCCTGCCATCCAAATGAGCAGGTTCTGCTTATGATCTCCTGTTTACCTGAATCCATATTGATTCATTGGTGGGTCCTGGAGCAGTCAGGTTTTCTAGATCCCCTGTTCTGTCATACTGAAATACAGTGCCTGCCACTTTGTATTCACCATTCCACTGGATGATAAAGCCTCCATTCAGGTAGTATTTTTCTGGGTCTTTGCTTCGCACAGCAAGGAAATTTCCCGATTCTGTAACTTCCATGACTTTGATTCCCCTCGCACCTTTTGGAATTAGCCCAATATCAACATATCCTAAGAGACAAGAAAAATTCATGGAGGTGAACAACAGAAATGTCACTGCATTTTACTTATTTGTAAGATGATTAAAACATCAGCTTGAAAATAAATACAAATGTGCTGTCACAGAGCTTGTATTTCAGTTTGTTAATAGTGTGACCTTCCAAGTCAGGGTTTCTAGCATCAGCTGGGGAATAGTGTTCAGGCAATGCCAGTGGCATTTACAAGGGATGCAGAGGTGAATGACTTTCAGAGCTGTACCAAGGGAAATCTACTCCACACATGAGCATCAACATTTCCATAACCATACCCAAGGGTTCTGGCATACTGCAATCTGCAGAAATGCCAGGGGTTTCCAGAAAGTTAACAGCCTGTTGTGGGAAAGGTTTTTTCCAACTTGCAAAGAACGTATTCATCTGTACCCAATGTACAGGTACGTACGGAATTCCACGTACCTTCTCTTAAGGCATTGAACTTCTCTGTGACTGTTTGCCTTACAACAACAACAAAAAAAGAATGTTGTCCAAATGCCTCAAATTACTACTACAAATTGAATACATTTTTGTAAACTTCTGATTTTCAAAACAAAGTTCAAGGGCTCTTCACATGTAGTTATCTGTTTAGAGATTTTTGGTCTGCGTGTTAAGAATGACCCAAAGCATCTATTACAGAAATTTGTTCACATCACTGGCAATATGTGACATCAGACTCTCTGCTTCTCACCTTACAGGAAGCTGCTATTGTTGTTGCTACTGAATTGTAAAAATAGGATGTTCACATAGATACTTGAACATAAACACAGGTAGCTTTCTTGTTATTGCCCCTAGCTGAGCTCTAGAAATTAGATGGATGACATTGCCACAAGCTGGAGCACTGGGAGTGTGAGCTGCATTCTGTGCTGTTTTACTCCAAGACTGGAACATGAGTTCCCCAGTTCTCACCACACACTACCGAGGTCATGAATTAAATTCTGAGACTCACATCCTGTTCAACTTTCTTGTGAAATGAGCTTATCACCTTTGATTACTCACTTACATGAGTGAGATAAACCACACTGGGCATGCTAAGCAATCTTCAGTATCAATGTTCTTCACCTACCAGAACTATTTATGTGCTGTAAAACAACCTGCTGCTGTAAATAAGTGCCCAAGAGTCTTTAACATCTGAATTTTCTCTGCAGCTTTTTTGTGGTGAAATAAATATTGTTTAAAATGTCATATGCTGCTGCTTATGGTACAAAATAGAATCTGTCTACTTCAGGTCCTTCCTAATTACAGTGATAGTATATAATTATATATATGGATTTCCAGTGATTGATGTTTAAGAAGGAGCATTTTCTGAATGTTATTTTTCAAGTCTCCTAGACTGACTGTGGAAATCCAAACATTGCAGTTTTTTCTAAGTGTGTGAAGTAACAAAGTCTGGAAGCTCATTGAATGACTTCTATTATTCAGGAAATCAGTGGTCTAGGTCTATTGTAAGTAACCAAGTCTAATGATTCTCCCAAATGTTCTATTCATTCAGTGCAGAGAAGACATGTTATGAACACAGTGTGTGATTACGTAACTAAAGGCTTGATTAGAAGGCATACTTACAACCAGGACAAATTAACGCAGCATGCAAAATCTTAATTATGTCACATCCTGACAGCTTGGCTTTGTCATGCTGGTGTTGGGTACAGTAGGGTTGGGCTGAATTTTTTTTTCTGATTTAATTAGAATAACATTTGTTCAAAACACAAAGCATGAAAATAATAAAACGATTTTCATTCTGCTGCAACACAAAAATCTGTATATCCTTTCAAGATTTTGCATAGTTATTTTTGTCTGAATCACCTGCTGCTGCTTATAAACCTTACTTTAAATGTATTGCAACTGTCTGGTAAGGGAAGTTACCATTTTTCCAGTTTATCACACTGCCTTCTCACCGGCCCTCCCCACCAGCTAAATTACGTCCTGATTTCCCAAAACCTCTCACTGGCTCCCAATAAAAAATACCTGATTTTGAAAGGAAAGCTAATCAGCAGTAAGCTTTTGAGTTTGTCAATCAACATAATAAATTTTTGTTTAAAATTTCTGTGGATGGTGTTTATGTAATTGTTCCTGGTTATGTGGTTTCATTTGATAAGGATCTAGAGATCCAAGATTCAATAACAGTCAAACTGTCAGCTGTCTTACCTACACACTGGGCTCATTAAATCCTGGAGCAACCCTATTGTGGGTGCTTCTGCACACCTGTGAATTGGCAACTCTCAGATGCCTTTTTAATTAAAATTAAAATCCATCCCTTTTTAATTAAAATTAAATCTATATGCTCCCAACACAGACATGAATAAACTCATGAAACCCTTGTTGTACACACAGCTCTACAAGGACTGAAGAACTTGTTTCTCTTTTCCCACTTCTGTGAGAAAAGAGTAGTTTTCCTCAGGCCATTAGCACAGCATTGCAGACCAAATTATGATCAGATCTGACTATTTCTGCTAATCACAACAGTTCACTTTCCTTTTCTCTGGCCTGTTGTATCTGCAAGCCTCTCTTAAAAATACACATTCCTGAGGCACAGCTTTCCTCTGTGCCAAGCTCTAGACACTACAATGACTTCTTTGCCCAAGCTTGACCTTCTTGCTTTTCCATGCCCAGCTTGTGCTGTGACCTTTCTGCCACCAAAGCTGAGCAGAAGCAACTTAAATGATTCTCAAACAAACCGCCTGAAAACAAAGGGGCTAATATTAGTATCAGCAGCGGAGACAATGTGTTCACATTAGACCTCTGATTTGTTTTCCACCATGAAACTCCAACAGAAGACATTACAAAGATGATGCAGCCATTCCTGCGGCTCTGTTGGATGCCCCTGGATTGCTATTCCCATTTGGCATCCATGAGAAAAACAAAGACTTTTAAAGAAAATGTGAGTAATAACACAGATTTCAAAACTTTTCTTTGTGACCATGAGGCAGTACAACTTCCAAGAAGACTTCTAAGTGAACTTCTTCAGGTAAAACTGATCACCCTGCCTTGCCGTGAAAGGCTGAATTATTAAAACTCTTCCCTAGCATTTCATTAGTTAGATGTGGCAACTGAGTCAACTCAGTCAGAGAATACACGCTGCTGCAGCACTAGACCAAGAACGGCCCTGCCGGACTGAGGTTCTGAACAAAGATTTAAATCAGAATATATTAGCTTTGGCTTTGTATTTTTCTATTCCACTGAAAACAGAAAAACTTTTCAAATCTTCTTTGCGAGTGACTGGCAGCATGCTTTGGTACAGTTTTGTTACCTATGCTGAATTAATGAGCCTGAAGTTTTTATGTTTACATACACTGTTCAGCAGCCACTCTGCTATAAAATCTGACAAAACACTGACAACGCATCTGTCAGAAAGAAAAAGAAGACGGATATTGTGAACAAAGCCTTTTTCCTACTCGCAGTTTAACACCTGTGCATATCAGTGAAATCCACACATTGTCCTGAAGAGCCCACCAACCTCTGCCTTGCCTGACATTTTTCCTTTTTTTGTCTGAAATGGAGTCAACGTCTATAGAAGGGAAAGAATCTGCAGAATCAATACAATTTTTACTGAATCTAAAGAAAGCATTGAAATAATTTTACTTAACACTCAGTATCCCTCAGCAGCAGCTGTCAGTGAGGCTGACTGAATCTTGTGGCAAGGAAAAACAAAGTAAATATAAAATACAAAACGAATTTCAATAAAATAAAAGGCAATTTTCCTTCCATGAGTTACTGTACTGGACCTTTTATGTAAAATTGTTATTCAGAAATAAAGTTCCCATTTGCAGCCTTGGAAAGCTCACACACAGTCAAAGGCAAAGTGAATCTTAGATTTGCAGAAGCAGAAGATCAGGCTGAAGGATTACTGTAGTATTGGAAGAGAGAGAGCTCTAGATTTTCCTCTGTAAGTCTCACATACATAAGAAACCTGAACTGCTGCACTATTGCAGTCATCTTCACAGCTCAACTTTGGGACACAGAGAGAAGGAAAGCAAACTCAAGTACAGAAAAATCCACTGAAATATTAAAGAAGCTTTTACCCCAGACTTCGGAAAATCTGGTCAAACTAGCTCTAAATTAGTAGCACAAATCATACTTGTGCAAGGCAGAACTATTATATTTGAAAAACCCCACAAACCCAAAAGTCAGCCAGAGGCACTCACTGCAGTTTCCCCCTCCTCCCTACAATGGTACCAGTTGCTGATCTTGAGACTTCTCATCTTTTCATCAGCCTCTTTCTTTAGCTTCAGACCTTACTCCAAGCATAACTATCCAGTGCCTCACACTCTCACCTCTCCCCCTGCCATCCTGGTTTTCCACTGAAAGCTGTTCATCCCGGCTGTCTCTTCACTTCCAGCTCACCGTCATATTTCTTACTCAGTTTTAGCCCCACTCCTGCTTCCAGACTCTCCAGCTTCCATTCATCCCACACAAGTCAGCTTAAAGCCTGAATGTCTCGCTGCCGTCAGTGAAGACTGGCTCAGTCCTCCAAGCACTTATTCAGACCACTTCAGCCCTGCAGGGAGCTACCTTTCTCCCCTTTATGATGCTTAGAAAAGAATTCCCAAGCCACTCACTCCAGCATTTGCTTGGTGCTTTCCACTTTACAGAGATTAGGTTCAGATTTTTTAAGATGGCAAATTACATTCACTTTGTAAATGCACTTGCTGTTTTGGATTTTGTTGTTAACTGCCTAACTTGCATAGGACCTGCTGGGTCTCTGACAATTGTTTTAAGACAAGGTGTACTTAAAAAGCACAGAGCATGCATTTTTTTCTGGCAGAAGCATGATTCACTGAAATACCGATTTACAACTTCCCACGCAGATGATCACTCAGTTTTCAATGAGAAGCACTTTAATCATCTTTACACAGAGAAACGACTTCACCAACGGAAGAATTTAAGAGAAGAACCCATATTACCAAATCCTTCACTTTGATTAAACATCATCTTCACTGTACGACAAGCAGAGCCATCTCCCAGGCAAACTCCACACTGGTCTTCTGTTGCGTTGGAGTTTATCTCATAATCACAGCCAACAGCCTAGAAGGAAAAACAGTGTCAGAATAAATGCAGCCTCCACAATGAATTACTGAGAGCTCATCTATCACTGCACTTCTGAGAAGGGGAGTAGTGTATATCCTGTATAGTGCATTACACCAAGGTGAAAAACAAACTAACAAATAACCATCACCATGTCACAAAACATACAGTAGTGACCAGTCACTTGAGACAGAAATGTGCCACCCAAATAGCCTCATTATCTGGGAGGGGCCACTACATCTAGGATTTGTGTCTGCTTTCTTATGTCACAGAGACATCCACAGGTTCCCAAGAACACAATGCAGTAACAGAACTGAAATCTCTGCCAGCTTTTTGTGGCCACCTGACAGCACAGAACCTCTGCTACAGTCAAATTCCCCTGGCAAAGAGAAACTCTTCAGCAAGCATGAAGTTTTACATCAATGGTTCTCCAGCTTCCCAGCATAGAGGCACAGGTCAAGATAAAGCAGGTCAAGTGGGTCAAGTTCTAGTAAAGACTGATTTTCCAGTTTATGCTTGCTACAGGGAGAAAGTCAGAGAAAAAATTATTCATCCTGAATCAGGAAAAAACTTCTTCCTTGCCCAACCTGAAAATTCTGTGCTCTAATATCTTTAAATTTCAACAGAATTTTCATTTGGTTTTGGGACTTTTTTTTTCTGGCTCTCTTCAAAAACAAGCAAGAGTGCAGAACACAATGTAATGTCCAGCACTTAGTGGTTGTTAATAGTATCTAAGATACCTGGAGGCCTGAGATATAGATGAATAGGCAGAAGTCTGGTAGTATGTAAAGGTTTTCTCAGTTGGTTTTTCTCAAAATAAGCTTCCAGGTGCTATACCTGCCAACTTCTCTAACACCCTCTTGATGTATGAAAATCTGGGTATTACCTCTTTTGATGCTGATCTTATTTCACCTTCAGTACATCAGCTACTTTAATTCTCTGCAAGCTTCTGACAGGAAAATCCATCTATTATACTAACCTAGGTATACAGGCTCCTGCATTCTCTAATATTTTTCTATCACTTCCAGGTTAAGAAACACCTGAACATTTGTCTAAGTGCCAATGATTTAGTGAACAATTTGAGAAACTGTAAAAAACAGAAGAAAGGAAAGGCCTCAAGTTACAGATGGTGCCAAACTGCATCACTTTAAAGAACATTCAAAAAAAAGACTCATCCATCACTTAACACCAATACACATTCCAGCACCTTTCACACCAGCTCTGAAAAGTCATGGCCATGTCAAAAGGTTCTGTAGCACCCTTAGCTTCTCCCTGCTTTTAGTGAAGGACACTTCCAAAAAATGAAAGGTTATGTAATGTCTTGCACATAGACAGATCCTGGCACCAAGGACCACACTTATGAGCAGTACAGAAGGGTACAGAGATAAGGATACGTTAGGAAGGTGACTAACTTTTTGCCTCCAAGTATGGAGCTATTTGACCAAGGATAGATTTGATCAGCTATTCAGAATACACAAATGCCACTGCTACACAAACAGGATGTTTCTTTATCTTGCCAGGAGTTCAGATCTGTCTCTTCACTCCTTTACGTTTAACACTTCCTATCAATTTAAAGAGGCTGGAGTGTTGCTGTTTTCTTGGTGATGAATTTCACAGTACATCTACTGTACTATTAGTACATCTGTTAATCATCTGCAAACAGTGAAGCCATAGTTATCTGATTTATTATTAGACCAGAGAAATAATCAGACACTCTGGAGAGTCATGAAAGCTGAAGTTTATTTTCTATACTATGCACATATACACTTGAAAAGAAAGATGGGGAAGGTCTGAAGATAGAACCCTTGTGCTTCATGTTTTTCTATTAGAAAATATGATTAAGGACTGCTGGGAGCTTCTCTTCTGAACCGCTCTAAAAAATTACTTGTCTTCAAATTGTCTAATTTTTGCCAAATTAGCATTTTCTAGTAGAAAATTCATATTTTTTGAAAAGGTTTCTGTCCATCTTTATTTACTGTGCATTCTTGTTTGAGAGGCTGCACACAGAATTAATTTATCTAGTTCACACTGTCAATCAGATACTTTGAAATGAACATCACTGAGCGTATTTCCCTTCCAAGTACTGTGTAGTGCAAAAACTCCAAAGGTCTGACTACTTAGTTCCAATTAGAACTGCTGCAGCCCTGGCTCTAACTGAGATGGCAGCACCACAGTATCATCACTTCCCCGCCTTTGGGGTGCCAATCAGTGCTTCTGCCTGGGCTGTACTCCATCAGCTCAATCACAGTCAGCTCAGATCTTTCCTGCTCGACCATTTCCTTCAGCAACAGGTCTAAGGCGTCAAAATATGACATTGCTGTGATATGAAGGGAATCCCTTTGTCCCTTCCAAAAATAACGGCAGAAGTTTGTATTTCAGTGTTCTTCTGGTATTTGAAACAGTTTGTATCTGATCAGACACGAGCCTTATCTATACATGCAACATTTCCATACATTCTTGGGGTTCTGGAACACCCAAGAATGAGGTGGGGCAGACAATTTACTCTGCTACAGTAAATAAAGCCTTTGTTTTATTCCTCAGCTCTGGGGTGTTGCTGGTGCTGGCATGACCTTCATACCTAACAGCAGGGCCTCATCTTACAAAGCCATTAAAAACCATGACAAAGCAATATTCTCATGTGCCAGAATAAACAGCTTTCATTTACTCTAAATACACTTCCATGAACTTTAATTTCCAGACCATGTTTTCCTTTTTCACTCCAGTGAATAGCACATTATTTTTGCCATCCATTAGAATAATTTCAAGATTCTTTGTTCTTCTTTTACTTGCTTTCTTCATTATTCTTATTCTTGTGGAAGCACTTGCTGTATATTCTAAACATGTCTCCAACTTTCCAGGAGGTCATTATGACCCATCAATGTGCACTTGCAGTCCAGAACTAGATGATATTTAGGTCCATTCCAACCTGAACCATGCTATGACTCAATGATGAATTTCTGACAAACAGCTGTTAAAGGGGTTCTGGAGAATAATGCAGGTTATAAAACAGGGAAGTAGCAGCAATTAGGCTATGATTTTTTACACACATAGTCTGTAAATCCTTGTGCATCCTCTGCCCGTGAACCATGCTGTGTTATAAGAACCACTGTATGCCATGGCATGGGCAACACAAGTTAGCATCCCTCCCTGAAGCCCTTTGCCATTGTCCCACCCACCAACAGCCTTTTTTTGATGCACCTGTGACCAGCTTTGTTCCGGTCACAGCACACAGTGCAGAGGCAGATGTAATGACCTGAACTGCCTGGCTGCATTACAGGAAGGAGAAACAATTTATTTCCTGCTGCTCAGTGACTAAAGGGAAGACAGCCGGAGAGATTGCCCTTTTTCTATTTCCAGAGGGAGAGGCTTTTGTGTCAGATTGGCAGTGGGGGGCAGATACAAAAAGTCCTTGCTGTCACTGAAGGGTATGGCCTGGATGTACTGCCTGAATATCCATTATGTGAATGCTACATTGAACTTCAAGGCCTTCCTTTCTTTCATCTCCCCAACTAAGCCTTCATATAAAGAAATCAGGTTCACTTCATGCTTGCCATGACATTGCCTTGAATGGAGAGAAATGTGTCCTGATGTCAGTAATTTATCTTGTAATTTGTCTGTGTGGGTCTGAATCAAACATCCTGTTGGAGTAGCAATGGGAGGAGGAAGCTGAACCATAGTGAGAAGCAGTAAAGCTACTGCATAAAAATCCAAGCTGTGTAATCTGCTTTTCGGTAAGAGAAAAAAATGGTTCGCTCCCTAGTACTACACAGCTGTGTAATTCTCCAGTACAATGTTAGTCTCTCAACATAACAACTGTGAATTACCACAGAGAGCAGGCCACAGATTTGCATGATTGAAGGTCACTTCAGCCTATCAAAATTCTGTGTAGGACAAGAATGGTTGCTAGAAACATCAGAGATGCCAGATCCTCCACTCTCAGTATCCACAAACTCCAGTGCAAAGAACATGTAAGCCTTCACTTTCAGATGATGTGATGGCTTGTACTTAATAAAAAATCTCCATTATGTATGTATCAGTGCTAAACAAACATAGTCTGGTGGCAGTATTTTCACTCATTAACACTGGGGGAACAACTGACTCACCTAGTAAGAATTAAGAGTGCAGTTGTGATGTACAATTTAAGCACAGGAATACAGCCTATGTGCTTTAAAGATCTTCTAAATAAAAGGGGGAAGTGACAATTGAAAAATGAGTGCTAAGGAATACAGTTAAAAAACAAACTAGTCAAAGTATAGCTTGACGATTTGAGATCAAGTTATTGACAGATCTTCTGTGTAAGGTCTACGTTGAGAGAGGACCCAGCTGTTTTGTAGGCCAGGCCTTCAAATGAGTCAACAATTTTAGCTTGTCTTTGAACTGACAAGTTCTAAAGGAATACCATGCTAACAACACCTCACTGTAAGGCTTCCTTCAGCACTGATGCTTGGGCAGTATCTCTAAACAATTAGGAGATACTGGATCAATTAAAAGGACCAAGTGAATCAGTGGTCTGTCTGTACTTACTTCTCACTTGAAAATTCACATTGTGGCTTTGTCATAACAGCTAAGAAAGCATCCAGTATACCTCAGGTAGCTAAAATGAAGCATCTCAATCCACATTTAGCCATCAAAGTAAGACCAGTTTCTCTGATTGCTCTGAACAAATTCATGACAAACTGCAAAATCAGACTGAAATCAGATGAATTTAGAAAATGGAATTCCTTATTGGATCTATCTATCTTGCTTTGACATACCCAGTAGGAAAACTTTGGACTTGCTTGATAAAAAACAGCTACTCTATACAACAATCACACGTGCACAATTTAGACAGTGGACCTAATATCTTAGTAATTTAATTTTTTTCTCAATTTCAGACCAAAGCGAAGTGTTATTTTAGCACTCAGGACAGATGTGAAGTGCTCTTGTGAGATACAGTTCTGAAAACCAGAACAGCGCTTTAATAGACTAACACTTGTGAATGTCATTTCCATATCATTAGCAACATGTTGCAATCAAACTACAAGAATGATGTACCAGACTAATTATATTAAATGCATTTCCAGATTTATTCTTCACGACCTGTAATGTATCTATTGTGTTTAGCTAGCTGGACTCAAATACTAGTAAATTAGATGAAGATATATGAAAAAGCTTCTCCTCGGGTGTATACTGGGTACCTATTTCAGATAAAAGCACGCTATCTTTCAGTACTGTGAGCTGTTTGGGTTACCTATTCATCATTTGGTCTCATTTTTCACGGCTATATTGTTCATTCTGTGATCCTGACTCCAGCTGAATCTGTTTGCCAGGAGATAATGACGCAGCAGTCACCATGTGCAACACTGACAGCACCTTGGAGGGAATTCCTCAGAAATGCTTAGAGTCCACAGAACCATTAACGCTGAAGTGTATCTGGGCTCTACAAGCGGCAATTAGATTAGCTTCCTTTTCACCTCTGATCTCTCAATTTGGATTAATCGAGTCTTGCTGTCTCTAAAATAGATACAAACCTGAACTGCCACAGGCAAAGTTTCAATACAGAAAGCATATGGAAACTAAAATTAATCATAGTGATCCCAGTCCAGCTGGGCTGGAAATCAGAAAATGAATGTTTCAGAAGGGCAGCCTTTCTGAATTTGGTCACTTCTAAGTGAAGGTCAAAAGCACTGCTATGGTATGCAACATCTACTATATGCTTCAATATGCTAAAGATATGATTCACTCTGGCTTGAACTGTTCAAAGCCAGGTCAGGTCTTCCACCATCATAGTTCAAAGGCCCATCCTGGCTCTCAGCAAAGTTAAGAAGGATCTCTTCACTGTGAACTTGAGCAGGGTCTTGGTAACTGCCTTTCATAAATGCAAGTCTTGCAAGGAAAGCTTAAAACACATTTTTTATTACTGCTCTCTACGGCACTGTCATTCTATTTAAAAAGAAGTTTAAAAAGAGGGTGTACCAATCACCTATGAAAAATGTGAAGTCTCCATCACTGGAAATCTTTAAGAAAAGAATATGAAAAATGTCAGAAAAGGAGTATAATTTGTAAAGGGATGAAACAGACAATTTCTTGAAGTCCTTTCTAGCTGCATTTTTATAGGATTAAGTGGCTTGGGACATACAGCTCTTATACTGGATAAGCTAATAAAGCTAAAAGCTGTCAGGCTTCAAGGGGGTACAGGACATAAACCCTCAATTTGAAGAAATAAACCACAGACGTATATATATCCTCTACAAAGAAAGTACTCGTTTTATTTATAAGAAAGTGACTAAAAGCAATGCTAAGACCGTGGAGGTTATAGAATTTACAGAACACTCCTTCAAATGCCCTACAGACACACACATCATCCTGGAAAACTGATACCAACACACAGAATATGCAGAGACCATTATACTTACTCTTCAATACCCAGAATATTATCAAGCCATATACTCTGTGTTTGCCCATTATCTCATTGTACAACATTGTTCAATTCAATGCTGTGAAGTAAAATAATTTTTACTGCCCTCAACTGCAAAGTCAAATCATATGAAAAGACAGCTCAGAACTGCTGCACATGTACTGTTAAACTGCATTTTCATAAAAAAACCCCACAGACAGTGGTGACACCAATTATAACCCCGAAGCTACAATCCTTTGTGAAAACATTTCATTGGAAACAGGTTTTCTTGAACTGATGTTTTAAAATAATGGGAAAAACCCAGAGGACTTAAAAGGAACCAAAAGTAATCAGCAGTCAAATAGACTCATTAAAAAGGAAGGAAATTACTCTTATGTCTACCTGGAAAGCTTTTGCTATAAACGTGCTATAAAAATGTCACAAAATGGAGTACTTGGCCTCCATCCTACCAAAAAAATGGTTAAGCATTTTCCCATAACTTTTAAAAATTGAATTGTAGAGAAAGAAACATGCAAACATACCCAATACCTTACACATGCCATTAATACAGATATCTCGGCTGTGCCTTCCTTCAAAGCAAGGAGTACCATCAGTGACTGCATCAAGCATCTTCTCTGAAAAATGGCCATCCACTGGGCGACAGTGCAGCTCACAGGGGTTTGCTGAAAGGAAAACAAGGACACTTGCTCAGACAATATGTCAGCAGGACACTGAAGTGCAATGCACAGAGTCTTCGCTGAACCATTTGCTCTTTTTCCCTGCCATTTGACAGAACTGACAGAATTAGAAGAACTGAGCAGAGCCAGGGTGACACAGGCCTGACGAACAGCACTTGTGGGTTTGTGGGAAGCAGCTGGAGGCTGGTCCCCTCACACGTGTGTGCTCTCAGTCTCTGGTACATCAACAGCCACTGCTGAGCGAGGCAGTAACGAGGCCATCAGCTGCGACAGAGAAAGGGATAGGAAACCAGCAAATCCAGCTGTCGTTAGTGAAGGGGTGGGATTGCCAAGGACACTGACAAGAAAGATTTCCATCAGCTGGTGACTGAGTAATTTCAGAGATAATTTAAACTTTTTATCACTACTGTCAGCCTCTCTCAGAGAGCAGTCAGCTGCTTGCTTCTGATCTTCTGCGTAGTTCATAATTTTCATCTACCTGTTGGCACTTCATAAATAATTTCAAACATTCCATTTTCTTCCTGCTTGACAACTTATAAAATAGGGATAACACTGCAAGTCTGACAGACTCAGACTATTCTCAGATAGATGTCCCACAGAAGCAACAGGAAAGAGAAAAGCTTTAGCAAGAGCAACCAGTGGCCTCTGAAACAAGATTTTCTGTGATAGATCAGGGCCTTAGTCTATTCCATCTATGAAGTAAGAAGAGCCAAACACATACCTCCCTGTCTCACAGACGCTGGCCTTTGGGAATGCAAAATTTTGAAACTGAGACATCAGAGAGACAAAGGACACAAGTCTGATAAATAAATTGTGTGCATGAAGATGAGTTAGAGCTGAAATTAGAGTCAGAGCAAAGACAGACATAATCCCTGCCTTTGTATCACTCTCTGGAAACTCTCCAGCAGAACCAGAACTATCTGACTGAATTAAAAATCGTCTGCTACCATTTTAATGAAGGATATCAACAGCAGACCTGTCTTCAGGTTTTGGTCTATTCAAAGACTCCAGTCTCGCCCAGCACTAAAGCAATTTGTTCATGCTCAGCAACCTGAAATGCTTTGCTGAGAAAAGCAGTGGGCCTTAAACGCACCAGTCAGTAGGCATTTCAAGGCACCATTACTGAATCATTTTAAAACTATCTCCTTTTGTGCTGCAGAGCTGCTGATGCTGAGTGGAAGTTTTATCCTGTGCGTGACAGAGCTGACAGAAGCTGCTCCCTTGGTCTCACAGGGATGCAGGGTAACTACAAACCTTCCACATACTGGTTGATGAATTTCTTTTTATCTTCTCTTCCTCCTTTGTTGGCTTTGTTTGTGTCATAGAAAGAACTGTGTTTAAAGAAATTTTTTGGTAATGAGAGAAATGCAAACTTCTGATAATTCAAATAAACTAATTAATTTCCGACAAAACGATTTATCCTTTTGAAGGAGGAAAATTTGCTCTCATTAGTCTGATTTGTACAGCACCAACATACACACAACACCACACAACGCACAAAGGTGACTACAGCTCCTCCCCTCAAAATTCTTGTAGCTTAAGAACCGAATCCTGCACAGCCTGAGCTTTGCTACTTTGTGAATCTCATTCATGTAAACAGAAACACTGCAGAACTAGGAACAAAAACAAATTAAAAAAAAAAAAGAACAGTAAAGGACATTCAATATCTTAATGAGGGCTTTTTTCCCCTCATCTTGTCAGTAGAGCTAAAATGGCATCTTAGGTCTGTCACCAGTGTTGTGCTTCTGGCTTCTCAAACAAAAATGCCTTCATTAAGTGCAACAGTGATAAGACCCAGAGCACATGTGTGGACCATGGTTATAAAACTGGTGGAATTCAAGCTGATGTGAGCTGTGTTCAAGAATATCAATGGAGATGGAGCTACAAAAGATTTTCAGAAAAGAACATAAAGTTTGTAATCCTCACCAGCCCTTAGCCCCTCTGTGAAAGCTGCCATCCATAACATCCATCAGTTGTTTTGATAAAAGCTGTCATGATAAGTGATACAAGTGATTTTACTTCTGTCTGCAGAACTCTTTTTCTGGCCATGTGATTAAATTGATTACTTTAGTGCTCTAAATTTTGCTTTACCTTGCCTACTTTCTCAGTGTAGCATTTTTATATACAAAGCACAATGCCTTTATGACAAGGAGAACCCTACAATTCCAGGTACTTGCAGAATTGCCCCGACAGACACAGATTTTACAGAAAGCCATTTCAGATTTTGCGTTGTTTCTAATGAAACATGTAGAACAGAAGTTTGATATCTGTCCCTCTTCTTAGTTGTGTGTTGACATAACAAGCAATTTCATTTCAGAAATCACTGAACAAGAAGAAGCAGACAGGGCTGACATACTCCTGGCATAATTATGATGCTGTAAATATATAACTCAGAATCAGTTTGTAAAAAAAAATAACTCCCTTACTAAGTCAAAATAAAAAGTTTAAAAAAACCCCTAACACACAAACTTTCAGACTTGCAAATGCTTTCTATGTATGAAAGCTTTCCTGTTTTTCCTGATTGTGTTAACTGATCTAAAATTAGATCCTATCCACAATTTTTTTACTGCTTTTCTTTCTATATGGCTTCTATGGAGCCCCTCTGGAAATTATAGGGTGTTTATTTCCCCACCCAAAACTCAATCCTATCTGATATTTATTTAATTTTTCATCTGCAGAAAGGCTGGTTAGGCCACTGAGGAAATTATACTAGCATTGTATTTGGCATTCACTACCTAAAATTATTCATTTATCTATCTATCCTTGTTATTTATTATGGTTGAGCTCAGAGACCTTGACTCTGCTTTTCTAGGACTGTAAACAAACTGCATTAGAATCAGCCAATGACCTCCAAAAGTCTAATATTTTAAACACAGAACAGATACCAAACTCACACACAAGCAAAAAAAATACATTTCCTGAAATGGTGGAAGACTTGCATTGAGTTCAGCCTTTTTTCTTATTTCAGACCCAAAAACCTAAGAAGACTTAACTCAGATGAATAGGAGCACTCAGGTTGTTCAGAAGGAGCTCATTAAAGCAGTTGGTTCAGTTTCAGTTACTTCAGCAAATTTGATTAATTCATGATGAGGCTTTAACAAAAAGGATGACGTCTTCATAACTTTTAGGCCAAAATATACATAAATTCCTGCAATCCAGCATATGCTTGAAATACTAGATCCAAACTGTGAGCACTCAGTAAAGACCATGTATCTCTACCAGCTCAGGGGTACACATGCTAAACACTCCTTAAATGTTCCACTGAGTAGCTGGCATTTAACTCACTCCTTATCTTCCTTTCCAGACCAAAACTTGCTTTTCTCAATCTGTGTTTTTCAAATCACAGAATCATAGAATGTTTTGGATTGGTAGAAATCTTAAGGATCATCCAAACCCCTGCCATGGGCAGCGACATCTTCCCTTAGATCACAGTGCCCAAAGCCCTGTCCAAAGTGGTCTTGAAAACTTCCAGGGATGCGGCACCCACAGCTTCTCTGGGCAACCTGTTCCAGTGCCTCATCACTCTTACAATGAAGAATTTCCTCCTTCTATCTAATCTAAACCTGCCCTCTAAAGCCATTCCCTATATCCTATCTGTATCAGCCCTTGTAAAAAGTCCCTCTCAGTGACTTTCTGACTTCTATGTTGCTCTCCTATAAACCTTCTTCAGTCTGGCTGCATCCTTCTGCCAGTGCCTTGCTCCCAGCTGGACATAAGATTTTAGCTGAGGTGCCACCAACACTCAGCAGCCTAAAAAAATTACAATCTGTTTTTTTATATGGTGTCCACATCTTACGTCTGCTGCTGATTTGACCACAGACATGATCAATCCCCAAATATACAGAAGAAACACAGATGTAATAGAATGCCAATCCACAGATCTCCCTTAAAGGCCCAGTGACTCATCTGTAATCAGAATGGGACTAAGGAAGCAAATCAGCAAAGCTGAGTAAAGATCCTAAAATTTGGGCATGTGATTTTTTTTTCCCGTGGGTATATTATTAAAAAGTTCAGATTCACCAAGTGTAAACAGAACAACATGAAGATAAGTTAGAAAGGAACATATTTCCTTCCCAATTTAAATTTGTTTACCTCACAGCTGATTCCCATGAGTTCACATGCAGGAAGGATCCAGCTCAACCTGACTAAGAAGGATGTGATTAACGTGTCTGTCAGAAGAAGATAAGGCTTCAATCTTTCCCAACTTCACAAGGAAGAAAAGAGGTGGGCCTCTTCTCTTCAACCCCTCATCTCTGTGAGAACTCAGAATTGGCTGAGGAAATCCCAAACAAAAAAAATTAGGAAAGACAATTACCAAACAGACAAAATGGGGAAAAAAAGCTGAAGTGAAGCTACTTATTTTAACCAAGCCTGGAGCTCCAAAAGGAAGTTTAATTTCAAAACAGGGGCAACAGAAACATTATTCCATGCTGTTAGCTCAGCTCCTGTGACTGTATCAGAACATATCTTACTTGATACATGGAAATATTTTGGAAGAAATATGAAATTAAAAACATTTTTAACAACACAACCCCTATCTGACAGTACTTTAAATGATCCTGGCACTGATAGAGAAAATAAAGGTAATTATATGATTTAATGTAGGACTCACAGATAGAAGTTAAGCCCTGAGAAGCGATCAGATTCATGTAAATGGAATTTGTCAAATGGTATGAAACAAATAAATGTGAGGTCAGTCTGATGGAAAGAGAAGTGAGTAAGTACTGAAGTCTGACCAAAGTGTCAAAATAGGGTCCTGGGTCATGAGAAAAATTCAGAAAATATCCTGCTCAGGCTGCTGGATGGTTTATCACTCTTGAACTTGGAAGTCTCCATCATTTTAAGATTCCCAGGGGTACTCTGATGCTCCAGCTTGAGCACACGGGTTTCTGAGGTCCAGAGCAATTCCCTAACAGGACTATGCAAGTTCCCCAACAGGCATAAAGTTATTTGAACCAGAAAATTCTCAACTGAAACCTCAAACATAGGCCCGGAAACAGCAAGATGTGACTTACTGCTTTTCTGTGAGACTGCTTGTTAAAGCTGCTTGTTGCATTAAATCATAAGCTATTCAAAAATGTCTTTGTTCTCCTGTGAAGTTACAATTTACACAACAGAAAAGACTCTTTAGTTATCTGACATTTGCTATAACTGCTTTACGCAAGCGATGAAATTAAAGCCAGGAGAGAGAATTGTGACCATTCAGATAACCTACTGTTTTTTCCAGTGGAATAAAGGAACATAGAATGTCTAAAATATAGCAGAAGGTCTAGCTCAGGAATCAATTTCTTCAGCTAGACACTTCCATAAAAAAAACTGTATGTGCACTCAGGGTTTGGGAAAGCTTCATTATGTTCTCTTTCCCCTTTATATCCCAAGTGCAGCATGAGAGGATCCAAAAAGTCTGATACTAAAACAAGAGCTGTACTGGGTTTGTGTGGCCAGGTTTTGGTAGCAGAGGGCTGCACAGGTAGCTCTGTGAGAAGCTGCCAGAAGCTTTCCCCATGACTGACAGGGCCCAGATCAGACGGATCCAAGAAGGACCTGCTGCTGGTAAAGACCAAACCACCAGTGACGGTGGGAGCACCTCTGGGATAATATATTTCAGAAAGGGAAAAAAACTGCACAACTGCAGCCAGAGGAGAGGAGTGAGAATGTGTGAGAGGAACAGCTCTGCAGACACAAGGTCAGTGAAGGAGGAAGAACAGAAGGTGCTCTGGAGCAGAGATTCCCCTGCAGCCTGTGATGCAGCCCATGGTGAGGCAGCTGTGCCCCTGCAGCCCTTGTAGGCTCATGGGGGAGCAGAGATCCATCTGCAGCCCTTGGAGGAGCCCACACTGGAGTAGGGGGATGTGCAAAGGAGGCTGTGACCCCATGGGAAGCCTGTGCTGGAGCAGGCTCCTGGCAGGACGCGTGGATCACGGATCCATGCTTGAGCAGCCTGTTCCTGAAGGATTGCAACCTGTGGAAATGATTCGTGCTGGAGCAGTTCAAGAACTGCAGGGAAGGACTTCTGTTGGAGAGGTTCAAGGAATACTGTCTCTCATGACTACTCTAGTCTGATTTAATTTCTAATAACTTAAACTCATTTCCTCAAGTCCAGTCTGTCTTGCCCACAATGGTAATCAGTGAGCGATCTCTCCCTGCCCTTATCTCTACTCACAAGCCTTTCGTTACATTCTGTCTCCCCTATCCAACTGAGGAAGGGAGCAAAAGGGTGGCTGTCCAGGCAGGATTAACCCACTACAAATGCCAAAGCCTTCTTGGCAGCAAGAGAATGTAATAACAGAATGCTGTGAAAAATCCTTGGAACTGGGTTACATGAGTTAAGAGAGAAAGCAAGGGAACTGACAAAGGTTGTTGTACATATGGAGGACATTGTAAGTAAGTCTTCAGAGCCCTGAAACATCAGCTAATTTTTGTGGGGGGTTTACAAAAGACTGTTGGTTTGCTTTTGTTTAAAATCTTGGTTTGTTTGGACAAACACATACAAGGAAGGCTCAAACTGCTGTGTCTCTCAGAGACAGCACTGTTTTGTGACCTTATTTGCAGTTATTTTGCCCAGGACATCTTCTGTCACCAATAGAAGGTGAAAGAATATTTGAAACTGAGACGGGAGGAAAACTCTCAGATGTATTTCAGGTAATGCTGGCTAGACAAAACTAGAAGCAGTGCGCCCATGAGAGCCACCCACCCTCAGTCACACAATGATGTCAGATGAAGAATTAGCACAGGATTTGGCCAACTCCTGCTTATTTGAGTGTTATCAGGAGAGCCTGCCTATCTGAGGAAGCTGGTTTAAGTTAAGAGTTTAGCAGCAAGAAAACACTTCAAATGTTGTTAGTGGAATGTAAGAATGAAAGTGAAAACATTAAGGGCCTCCAAGGTCATGGGGAAGACATGGAAATCTATGCTGAAATTCTGCTGCTGAGAAAATGGGTGAAAACAGTCAAAAAGTTTTCAATCCACAGAAAAAAAATATTTCCTTGGTATTTGAAGGATTTTGCAAATGATTTTCCAGATGAAATATATCAGGCTCAGCAGCACAGCGTTTTAAATAGAACTGGTGTGTCTGTACAGTTCCGAACAGTTCTATTTGAAATACAGCATGGACAGAGCACAGCCCTCCAGTGTTCAGGAAGCATTTGACTCATGATTCTCAATGTCCTTTAAAAACAGACCTTCTGTAACAAATGCACATGCAGAACTACCAGTTCTGTTGCAGTGTCACAAAGAGGATGCGAACAGAACGAACGCTGTACACCCTGAGTACACCCTGAGTACACCCTGAGTAATAGAGGTCTGGAATCTTCATTTCAATGACAGATGACTGCAGAAAATATTTTATGAGCTTGGCTTTGGCCTAAACATTAGGCTGCTAGCATTTGTCACAGGTTTACTGGGATTTCTTCCAAAAAAATCTCTATCAACCATATTTTCTTTCATCAGAAATTTTACTGGAAGTCTGCCTGCTCTAGGTTCATCTTCAATGGTGTATTTATTAGATGAAATGGAAACAGTAGCTGAAATTTAGGAAAACAGTTCAGAACTGCCAATGACTGAAAAAGCAATTAACATGCTGAAAAATACTATTGGCAAGTGAAACTGGATGTTTAATCCTGATCTTCTCTATCCTAACAGTCTTATTTTTTCATAAAAAGATAACACTGCTAGCAAGTTTGCTGATGCTATGGAACTGGGTCGGGGGGGTGCTTGATCCATCTGAAGGCTGTGCTGCCACGCAGCGGGACCTTGATAGGGGAGAGTCGGGCAGGAGGAAAGTTAAAGGGGTTCAAAAAGGGCAAGTGTAGGGTCCTGCAGCTGGGGAAGAATAACCCCAAGCACCAGCACAGGCTAGGGTCTGGCCTGCTGGAGAGCAGCTCTGCTGACAAGGACCTGGGAGTTTTGGTGGGTGACAGGTTGCCCACGACCCAGCAGTGTTCCCCGGCAGCCAGGAGGGCCAATTGCCTCCTGGGCTGCAACGGGAAGAGTTTGGCCAGCAGGTCAAGAGAGGTGATCCTTCCACCTCTCCTTGGACCTGGTGAGGCCACACCTGGAATGCTGTGTCCAGTTC
>VZTF01006959.1:177073-198864 GCA_013397755.1 Cnemophilus loriae | reverse complement strand
GTACAAGAAAAGCAAGGAGCTACTGGAGAGGGTCCAGCAGAGGTCACAAAGATGATTAAAGGACTGGAGCATCTCTGTTATGAGGAGAGACTGTGGGGGCTGGGCCTGTTCAGTCTGGAGAAGAGCAGACCGAGAATGTGTCTCATCAATGCACATAAATATCCCAAAGTCAGTGCCAAGCGGATGGTGCCAGTCTTTTTCAGTGGTGCCCAGTGACGGGACAAGGAGCAACAGCCATAAACTAAAACACAGGAAGTCCCACCTCAACACATGGAAGAACTTTTTGATGTAGAGGGTGGGAGAGCACTGGAACAGCTGCCCAGGGAATTGGTGGAGTCTCCCTCTCTGGAGACATTCAAACCCACCTGGATGCGTTCCTGTGTCACCTGCTCCAGGTGACCCTGCCTTGGGCAGGGGAGTTGGACTGGATGATCTCCGGAGATTCCTTCCAACCCAAACGACTCTGTGATTCTATTGGATAATCTACAACTTATATTTATGCACAATCCAAGAATCAAACTGCATATTAATAATGATAACCCTCGTATTTAATAACTAGCTATTCCAAAGCAAGTTATAAAGCAGAGTCATTGACTCTGCCTCTACAATACAGGGCAGCATGATACTGAACCAGTTCAGATATTACTTCTTCATTGTAAGGCCAAGTACACCAGCCACACAGATCTGAGTTTGGAAGTAGTAAAGTCACATTTGCGTGGTGGAAGAGCTCTGCTTACTGGGTGCAGTGATGCCTGCAGGCATGAAGATGCAGCTCTATGCCACACTACTCTACTTCTTGTTCTGTGGTTGACACTGGAAAAGGTAGTTTAGATTTATTCCAAACAATTAGTACATACACGACTTCAACAGCTTTTCTTAGTGCAATATTTTGCCAGGAACTGAACTAATCACAATCACAGCCATTATCACCAGAGCTCTGAAAAAACATCTACGTGTAGAGAAGAACCACTGCCTTTTTGTACACATAAAAGGCATATCAGCATACGGAGGCACACCAGATTTTTCTCTCTAATTCATTAGAAAACTTAAAATTCAGTGACTTCTCGCCCTCAGGGAGGTTTCTCATAGGCATGTAACTTCGACTTTTTATACAAGGTATTAAAAAAAATATGTAGCTTCATACCTGTGTTATAAACGGGAACCCAGTGGTAGAATTCATTCTGGTAGGGAACTGTATCAAATTCACTGCACTGCATCTGACGGAAGGTTGGCAGGTCTTTGCGGCAGGGGCTGATGTTACACACGCGATAGCGTTTCCTTTCTCCAGTGCAGTAGTCTCCTCCAAACTGGGGTCTAGAAAACGAGCATTGAGACTGGGACATGAGACCAGGGGTAGAAAAATAGTTTTAAACGAACAGCGTATTTCAGGTCCCAGCAGCATAACAAGGTGACTCTGAATCCTTGACAGGGAAGAGATACTGTTCACACGTTTGAGTACTCAAACACGTCAGTATGAAGCACAGAAATCTAGACAGCTCCTGTATCCCAAAGAAGCACTACCTGACTGAGCTCACAACAAATTAACCTATCAAATGGACTGCTTTAAATCTCATACTTTGCAGTGCATTTGACAGTTCTCTCTGAAAAGACATATTATTCCTGCTGTTCGTGATTTGTGAAAATGAGATGTAGAGCCTTCATGAACTCAGATATGTATTAAGGAATTCTGCCTTTTAAGTTCTGTACCTGACAACTCATGTGTCCGAAGCTCAGACAAAGCTGATGACTAGAACAAAACATGAACCATGAGTCCTCAGGATCAGATTGCTAGAAACCGTTCTCACCTGGAGTTTGAAAACACTTACTTGATCACTGCAGTATTAATAAAGCAATATTTATACTATTTATGCAAAGCCTAAACATTAAGTATGGGGTTTTTTTTCATTTTGTGTTGAAATAAGCTCAGTGGAGGGTAAGGAATAAAGAACAAGATGACTACTGTAAAAGATGAGCCAGCTAAATTTCACACAAGTATGCCTAACTGGGAAGAGAGGTGTCAGTATCTGTGACACGTGTTGATGTGGCATCTGCTGATAACAGTCTCATACAAGAAGGTTTCCAATGTCCTAAGAACCCCAAAAAGCTTGAACAAAAGGGAAAGATAGTGCACTCGTCTTACTCTGGATTATCACACGGCCTCTCTGCGCTTTGAACTCCTGCCCCACATGTTCTTGTGCAATGGGACCAGGATGACCAAACGCCCCACTCGCCATGGATTGCTTCAGGAGTCTTCCCTACCATAATGCACTCACCAGAGAAGCACCACTGAGGAGAGAAGAGAAAGCACAAAGAGCTTCAGATCATTATCACAGGGAAACGTTTCTGTGAACTGTTATTTCAGCTCACAAGGCCTGGACACTTAAGTGGAAATGAAAATGGAGATGTCACAGGATGACCCCCTTTCACGCTGAACAATGGCAGAGCTACTCATGGTTCCTCTCTGCCCTTTGGCAGGCAGCACAGCTTGCAAACAGCGTGGCTCACAGTCACCTTGTTTTCTCCACACCGAGTGCCATCCGCAGCTGCATCCAGTTTGGATCGGCAGGAGCCTTTCACCGAGCACCAGAGCGTCTGGCAAAGGTTCTGAAAAAGAAGGAAAACTGCACCAGTCTGAGGCAGGGCTGAACTCCTATGGCCAAGATTTTCAAAAGTCTCCCACAGTTTTGTACTGCCACTTAAAAAGATTTGTCCGGGTTGTCTTTCCGGAGGGATCAGGGTTTTCCCAAGACAGGAACCACCAAGGGCCCAAATTTAGGTACTCGTCATTACAAAAAGGGACTATTTGACAAATAAAAAATGGTAAACACTATCAACTGAATTCCTGTACTATGTGAGCTGAAATATTCTCCTAATTGGTTGCTCAACTGCCAGCCACAAGAAAAATGGCTTAACAAACTTTGGTCACTACTGTTTGCAGATAAGGTGAACAGAAAATTGTACCATTTTCATTTGAAGGGTACTAACCAATACAATGTTCAATTTTGCGTTGATGTCTGCCTGAAAACATACAGTGAAATCAAAGAAGGTTACAGAAGCCAGGCAGGCAAATACAAACAACATCATGTCTCCAACAATATTAACAGAGGTCCCAAAACTAAATGAGGAAAAAGTGAGCAGGCCTCTTAAAACATCAGCTTGGCAGATGGCAAGGAAATTATACGAAAAAAAGCAGTCAGCTAGCTGGCAGAGAAAAAAGCCTAGTGGGCTGGGAATACTAAGGGCTCTGATTAGTGAATGCTAGCATATTAAGTAACTCAGAAACTGGTGTCAGTTTAATGCAGTAGGTTGCCAATAAAACACAGCATTCCAGCTGCTGCTCCATGTGCGTGGCTCAACTCCACAGAAGAGACAGAAACTCCTGAGAGCCAACAAAGAAAGCAGGGCAAGAAACATTCCAGCTACCTTTTACCAAACCCACTTCACTCAGTCAGAACTACTCTCTAGAAAGGGAGGACAGAGTTGGAGGGCCATTTCTCCCTCTTCAGTTCACATGCACACCAGCTTTTCTCTGTTTGGCACACAGGAGCTCTGCATGCTTGGGAACTCCTGACTGATCAGGGCTTTGCGTGAAAGACCCCTTCCAAGGTGGAGAAGGCAGGGCTCTCAGAGGGACTGCACACTGCCAACAGGAACAACAGAAGCAAAAGCCCAGGTCTTGACTCAGCCTGTTTGGATGCCATAGGCCAGCTCTGGAAAAGGGAACAGAGCTGGCAGCAGCAACCTGTGAAGAAGGGATGACTTTAAGTGTCATCAGAGAAAGGAGCTGATAAGAAAGATCCCACCAGCAGCTCCCACTGGGATTCTGCAAGCAAGCCACATGCGAGATTTGGAAGCCAACATATAAAGTGCACACTTCCAAAAACGCAGCCCCAACGAGATAGCAGCAATATTCATCCAAGTGGGAAATGCACAGTTTGGCTGCTCATTTCTGACCTGCTTCTGTTTGAAATGGCTAAGCTTGGGCACAAGCTTTGAGCTTCCTTTGATTTACTTTCTCCATTGTGTGTTTACCTTGGTTTGTCAACAAGAGCACTGGGGAAAAAAAGCTGATGGCATGGAACATCTGAAAGCACTCCAAACCTCCAGATGGAATACACTGCCTGGGCCGCTGCATCTTGGTTCACTATTTTTGGGCAACGTACACAAAACAGACTTAGTTTTGCAGTTCCCTGTTTATAGTTCAAGGGTACCATTCCTCATAAAGGCCTTGTGAAGCCATCATTGCCAGGTTCTTAAGGCAGAGCTACCCAAGTGTTCTGGCTGATGGATTTTCTCTCGTTATGGAAGTCATCCTTTATTTTAACTCTCGTACATAGAATCCGTTTTGTGTTTTTAGTGTATAAAGTGTACTCTTGCACCGTGCCTCAGATACCAGAGAAACTGGCACAGAAAATGAACACAGCTTTTCATTGGCAGTTACTTTTTTATTAGGTGCACCCACAGATTTCCAAGCCAAGAATTCACAGAGGGAATTCTTCAGCTTTACAAGGATTTTCCCACATTGCTCTCCATGTACCAGAACTGTTTTCCATCTCTAAGAATACTGAAACAACAACAGTACGAGATGATGCACTATGTACTGTGTGCCTTTGGAGGTAACAGGCAGAAATTCATGACTCTGCCACGGACTCATTGCAAAGCAAGTGGGTTTTCTTTTCATTAGCAGTATGATATACACTTTCCACCCTATCTGTGAGAATAGGGTCTGTGCCTTCAAGAAAGCTGAATCAAAAAAAAACTCAGTTTCACTGAAGCTAGTGGAAGTTTTGGAGAAAAAGGCAATAAGATGAGGCTTCTGATCTCCTACAGCCTTGTTCTATAGGAAGCTATGGACCTAGCTACGACTCAGAAAATTCCTCCACCTAATACACATTTTGCTTTTCTTTACCTTATTAGAGAGACAATATTTATATACTTCACAGGACACTTTGCTACCTAAGTGCTTCATGGAAACCACTATCTGAACTATAAATATCAGTTTTTGCTAAGTGTAATCACTGAACCCTAGGGCATCTTCAGCTAAATGCAGACTGTTCTCTCAGAAAGGATCTGTGGATCAAATTCAGTCAGACATTAAAATGTACAGAACAAAAGTTGCTTGTCAGTGAGCAAGGTTAAGTAAATAGAGGAAAGGCAAAGAAGAGTCAGACCTCTTCAACAAAATGACAAAAAGACTGACGATTCAACACTCCAGGTTGACTGTACTGTTCACAATTCTGTCTCCTGCCAGGGCAGCTACCAGCAAAATACAGGCCTTGCAGTAAAATGCAAAATGAGATGATACCAATTAATTTTCTGACATATGTCTAGCTGTAAAATTGGTTAACCAGGAGATATGAATGTAAAGGCCTATTAGCTTCAAACTCAAGGAGAGACAGACTGAACCAATACTGCAAAATTACATCCTAATTTTCTATCTGTACCAACAGACAAATTGCAGTAACTAAGGAAACTGTAACAGCAGGTAATGAAAGCAATCTTTCAAAACCTTCTTCAGATTCAGCAGTTGTAGTTCAACACTGGTAATGATGTTATCTATTAAGGTTGAAAAGATTAATCAGAAATAATTTCCCTAATAGAAGGGTAGATGGAGATACACATGATTATCTGAATGGAATAAACAGTCGACATCAGCAGTGCCCAGCCCACAGTCGTGCTCATACCAGCACTGCCAATAGCCAAAACACATCTGTGTTTGACAGGGCCAGCAGGCTGGGTGCTGTCTCCAGTGTTAACCGAAAATTGCTGCTCAAAACACAGGAAAATTAGGGATCACTTAGGTAGGCAAGCACTTGAAAACACTGTTTCTGAGCTTTTCTGTGTATAAAAATGCTGTACAGACCCAAAGAGCTCTGAACACGCTAGGTACCAGTAAAATACCACACCACTATATGTACTTACTTTAGCTAACACAAACTGTTACTCTGCAGGGCTCCAAGATCTCGTGAGGTTGCTGTGACTACACTGCTCCCTTGCATCTCCACGCAATCCTGTTTTGCTATGCTGCGAGACAGACCCCAGGGTACTCTGTGAATCATGCACTTCTGTATAAATATCTAATGTTTGATGCAAAAATATTGGTTTTTCAAAAGAAATATTTTTCACACAGAGTGAAATATTCTTTTGTTAGTTAGATGGTAAAGAGTGTGAAAAATCAGGACGTAGGGGAAGAGAACACAACCCTAATTTCTTCAGAAAACTCTTCCTGGAACTGAAGATTTGTTCCCAGAATGATTCGATCAATTGAAAGCCACAAGGTTGAGGAATATCTTAAAACTGGATTTAAGCTGCATTAATAACTTACCTAAAAAGCAGTATTACAAGTTTAAAACCAGAACGACTCCACTGCTGAAGGACAAGCACTTAATCATAGATATGGTTAAAATCCAGCAAAGATCTTGTGCAATACAAGACCAACAGTGTAACAACTCACTTCGAGAATATGCAGAATTAAGTGTGTTAGGCAATGCCTGCACTGCACATCTAGCCTATGAGACTCTAAACATGCTGCATTTGTAGTTAGCAAATGAGGTGCACTGAATACACTTCCATGCGGCTCAAGAAGTTTGAATTCTTACTAGGAGAATGAAGAAAAACATTGAGCACTTACATCCACATCTTCACAGAACGTAGCATTGGAACCATACTGAAGCTGGCACTGGTGGTGCACATCATAAATCACTCCAGGAGCAATGACTGGGGACTTTAGAACTTCTTTTTGGGGGATGTCATCCAGACAGAAACCCCACCCACGACTAAAAGAAAAAAATTCCATATTAAAAAGCTCCCTACCACCACAGTTTTTCAACACTTCTATACAGACTTTTAGTATCTAATTCTTAGAGGTAATTCTGATCATGGCCCATGAAAATACTTCCAGATTCCAGCTAAGTTATGCTGAAATGCTGCAAACAAAGTAGTCACTCCTTCTAGCAAGAGATGTTTCAAAATGGCAAAATACAACTTGTCAAAGTGGAAATATCATGAGCTCATTATGGTTTGCAGAGTGGCTTCAGAGAACCCCATAGTCTCTGGTTAAAGCTATACCACATTGCTGCTCTTAAAAAGAATGGAACAAGTCGCTGAAGCCAAACACATGACACTGTGGCCAAAGGCAAAGTCTATGAAGTTCTGTCAACATCCTTGATGGAAAGGTTTCTTTCTTCCTGGTAACTGCAAAAAGCTGCAGACTGCACCAAATCTGAGCCAAAATGACAACAGTTGAGTTCTCTTCCAGACTACAAGACTACACAGAGCTTCTCCCAAATAAGTAAGCAACAGGACAGTGGTATGTCCGCCATGGAAATTAACTCAAGCACACTAAAATCCCCTACAGTTACTAATGCAATAATACAAGATTTACTTTAAACTCCAGCACAGTGGTGCTCAATTTATGCAAACGCTGCAACCTGATCACTCACTCTAGGAATCGTGTGATGTACTCCTTGCTGCACTGTGACCAGGTGAGTGGAGTAGGATCATACTGCAGCTGTCGGGACATAATATACGGGCGCTTTCCAGCAGGCTCACAGTCGTTCTCCTTTCCATCGTGCTGGATCCCAAAACTGGAGATAAAAAACAACATCTAATAATTCCAGATGATTGGCTCTACCACAACACCTACCTACAGGTTCCACTCTGTGCTTAAAAAGACACTTACATTGCTTCCTCCCCTGCAGAGCTGTAGTTACCTGTTTGCGAAAAGAAAATGCATGTACAGAACATATGACCCAAAACCTACGAAAAATCTAGACTGCCACAGGCTTTCAAACATGTCTGTTATGCACAGCAATATTGCCCTGCACAAAATAAAGAACAGACTGCCACAGACTGTACTTGTCTGCTTTTAAGGGAGTCCAAACACTAGTGCACAGCTGGGCCAGAAGTCACAGTTTAAACCTAAAAGTTATGTTAAAGCTGTTAGGGCTAACACTGCTTCCTAACTCTCGGACCCAGACTTGCACCACTTTAACTAAGGTCAGGCTTTGTTATATTCTGTCTTAGAATCTCTCATAATTATGTCTTTCCTGCCTCTTTTTTAAAAAACTTTTGATAAACTGCAACAGAGATATTGTTTACAAAATTATTGAATGTTCAGTGAATTTGCCCAAAACCTCTATTCCTTCATCCTATTTAATCTTCTCAATCAGTACCTTAGAAACACATCTCCATAGCAGGTTCTCTCCAGCATCTCCGACTTGCTGAGAAATTTCTTTATTCAACAGCTTGCGGAAGTCATAAACACAAAAGTTTGGATGGCATTCAACTGAGTAAACATACATGCCTCTTCATCACCTCAGTGTGAGGATTATCTGATACAATAACATACAAAGATATTGATATATGAAGATGTTGACACCTACATTGTTAACATCTGGAGGTGTGTAAATTCTAAGAGCAGCGAGAGCTTACTCAGATCATGATTCAGTCACGAATCAGATAAAGTGTGTTCAAAACACTTGACTACGTTTCTCAAAGATGTAATCATATCATGACTCAAAAGTTCCAAAAGCAGAGCTAATTTCAGTCAGAATCAACTCCAGTAATGAGTCAGAGGCATAAATGCAAGGATCTCCCCTTTCTGACAGGCTCTTTTCCACAAATAGGGTCTGTTGACTCTTAAGGCTGCAAACATCTAGAAGGACAGCGTGGTGAAGAGCTGATTTCTGGCACTCATCCAAGGCATGGGTGCATGCCTGTCTTCTTATTTTTTGTTCATCTGTTCTTACAAACTTGTCTATACCTGAACTTCTCAATGTGTGTACACTGACCTGGCTTGAGCTTAACAGGGTGACAACAAACCCTACGGTATTCAGCGTTCCTTATGGAGACAGCCCTTACAGGAAAGGCTCTGCACCACTCCTGCAAGGGCAAGTACAGCAGTACTGAGTCTCACAGCACCCAAAGGACACTGAGTTACCAGCCAGCCAGGCTAGATGAGGAGAAGGTCACACATGGGTCAATCTATGAAGAATTCTCTTCAGATCATTGGTGTGAATGAAAACAGCTCCCTGCCAGAAACAGGCTATGGGGACCAAGTGAGTTAAACCCACAGCACCCAGTTCCAATTGTAGTAATTTTAGCATTATTTATTTATACTATTTCCCTTCTGGCAATGGAGAGGTTGAATAAAGAGTGGCCAATTAATGGGTGACAGGGTCATTGCCATCATTATCATCATCATCATCATCATCATCATCATCATCATCATCATCATCATCATCATCATCATCATCATTATATCCTATCAGGAAACAGAGACTCCATCCTGATTGGTGGCTGGGCGCAGAGGAAATTAATGTGATTGTAGATACAGCAATGAACATGTGACTTAGCCAAGCAACACAGTCCAGTTGAAAAGTGCAGACATTACAGTCAAACCAGAATATCCATGAGATAACGCTCCGCCCTGAGGAAAACAGCTGTGTCAAAACAGTTTTAAAAATTAGGTTTTTTTCAAGTGAGTTGATAAACCATCCAACCAACCAAAACACCTCCAAAAACCTAAAATTCTGAGAAATTTAGTTCAAGCAAAAATACCCAACCATAAAAAAAAAATTAACCATGTCTAAAACTAAATATCCAGGAACTTTATTTATCTTGACCTCTGTGTACCCACAATAGCATTATTATACAGAAAATATCACTTACTAAGAAATGACCTAAAAAGACTTTAGTGGTTCATCAAAAAGGAAAATAAACATTAAATATAACACAATATAAGATTAATATATGAACTTTGACTACATGAGTTAAAAATGTTTTCTAGCTAATCTGCGTTATTGAAATGCCTTGACATAATGAAACACGTTTGTCTTCTGTAAATGTTTTGGATTGATCTGGAGATCATCCAAGTAATTGCATAGAAATCTAGCACATGTTTGGAAAAATTAGCACGACTGAGTCACGCTTCTTTGTAGCTTAATTATTTCATCCTGATACACTGTCCTAGAGCAGATTAAATAGTTGTATATGTAAAACACAGGTCAAAGGCTTAAGAATTTATTTCTTATTCCTTCGCTTTGAAATAACAGTTTTGATTTTAATAACAGAGATATTAAATCACTTTTTGTTTTGTTTCTGTCTCACAATTTGAGTTTTGACACGCAAATAAATAAATTCGACTCAGACAGGTTCCCCCTTCCCTGTCAACTGTACCTGTGTCCAAGTTCATGAGCGATAGTGAAAGCCAAGGGAAGGCCAGAGTCCTCATTGATGTTGCAGCTTCTGTGAGGCTGACACATGCCTGACAGATGAGACAAGCCTAAGGTTTCACAGGGCCGGTTCATGCCAGCACAAATGTCCTTCCTAGAATCACAAAAAAGATGTGCCATTTAAAGAGCTTAAAACCAACTGTGGAGTGTCACTGTCACTGGGTGGCAAGCTTCTGTCTTATAACATGCTAATTTGCATTTTAAGTAAATCGTAGTGGTAAGACTTTTACAAATGTAAAAGATGGAACAACATGTATGGAACAACATGTATGGAACAACGTGTATGGAATAACATGTACTTGTCCTGCTGCTATCATTATACTGCTATAATTTGTAGCCAGTATTTATGTGGCTCTAGTGCCTAGATACATATACCTATTGTCAAGTCCCGTAAGTCAAAGTTTTAGAACCTCTCCATCTGACAGCATTTTGAAGCATGGTTTACTAAAGCCACCCTAGCTCACCTTCATTCAAGTGAACTATCTGAGAGCTTTTTGTTTGGAGAGTGAAATCTCACATCATTGTGAAACTTTATTTCACATTCTTGTTTTAAGATTTTTGACCGAGAAAAGGTTGAGAAGGTGGGGATTGGTCAAAGGGTGGACTTGATGATCTTGGAGGTCTTTTCCAACCTAAGTGATTCTGTGATTCTCTTTTACTGAGCCATTTAGGGGGGTATTTCAGGTTGGGTTTTTTTGCCTGGCAGACTTTAGCTGAGGACTGATTTTTTTAGACCATAGACCCAATCTTTTCTGCCACCTGTGTGCAGTCTGAATCCATTTTTACAGACCTGCAGAAGTCCCATTTCATACCATCACATAAACTCCCTGCATAACCTCAGACAACCTCATTTTTAAGTTTTCTGTTCCTCCCTTGCTCAGACATCAAAAAATATTTTTTGACTCCTTAAACATGGAGATATTTAAAAATCACATGCTTTAAAGCTTAAAAATGAATGGCATCATGTTTGCACAATACTCTTCCTTTCTGAGCTGCACCTGCACAATACTTCAAGAGCTTTTCATCTGCTTGCTGCTTTGTTTTGGTATATTGTCTCAAAGCAGAATAGAGCAGTCACTGAGCACAAAATGAGATAGGATCAAGTGAGGAAAATGACCTGAGCTGTGGAAATTGCTCACCTCTTGGGACTCATAGATCTCGATTTTACAACTAAGATGCATCTCTAACCTCTATGCACACACAGTGTCATAAATAGTTCGACCACGTTACTGAGCCCTGTGCAGGATGAACTAAGTGATGGCATGAGCCTATAAAAGAAATATCATCACCAAAGAAATGAAACTGAACAACAGTCAGTCACTGCTGTCATACCTGGTAAGAAGGACAGCCACATCATGGTGTGTGGGGTTGACATCACTCTTGGGATTGACACTCTTCTGCCACTTGCAGAAGCTGGCTAATGTCTTATCAGCATGGTGCACTATCTTCAAGCCTTGCTAATGAGAAATGAAGGAATATATTACTGTAAAGACCACACTGCATTGCAATAACACTTCAGTGAAGTCAGCTGTGAAGATGGGTAACCTAAACATAATTGATTATGCTTTTGCCTGAAGTTAGAGCCATCATTAGGAGCAATGACACCTATTTATCTAACACTGAATATTAGGTTAAAATTTTGACATTTCTGTAATTGGTGTGGCTAAAGGAAAAATTACAGAATGCAGAACTCTACATACATTTTGATAAATGAGCTTCATAAGATCCAACACGGAACTGAAACTTTCAAACATTTTATATTCTCTTGAAATCAAATTTTCCTCTGAAGAGAAGATGAAGATTACTTATCGTGGGACTTTGTGAGCAGATTTGTCACTCAATGTTATGTGAACACTGTCATATTCAGAGAACAGTTATGCTTCTAAAAGAGTATTTATTTCACAATATTTTTCAATTCCAAAGAGAAACAATGCAGTCATAAATGTTTCTTCCTCAAATTATTATTATACAGTTTACAGGCAAATTACTGAAAACCCTGAAATAAAAAGTATGCAAAATAAATTAATCCAAAATTGAATTTTCTAATTTCTGGTCTTGGACATTCACTTTATCTTGCCTCGGTTTGCTTCATTTTTAACAACCCTCTAAGTATGGGATTAACTGTTACCAGACAGTAATTTCTGGGTAACTTAAAAGCAAATTTTGAAAGATTTTTAACACTGTCACTTCCAAGACTGCCATTCCTCAATTGAACAGGAATCCACATTTTTTATCCAAACAGCCACAGAAATTTAGCAAATACAGTTAACTGGAGGTCATCATGGATCTCAGGTCCTAATTGTCCTGTTTAGATGCAAACTCAAGTTTTTGTCCCACTTATACCTACACTGAGAGCTATAAGGACAGACTGTATCCCAATAAATATTTCTGAAGACATAACCTTGAGGTTTGGTTTACTGCCTTCGATAGCACTGGGACCATCTGGCTTATGGTTATAAATTTGAAGCCCCTGAGAAAATCTCCTTAAGGTGTTCCTGTGGTCAGAGCTAGCTAGATCATGCACAGCATTTTAAAGTATCCACAAAATCATGACAATCAGCATGTATTTAAGCACATAGTAACATATTTGTGAAACAGAGACATTGGAAACTATCAATATATGGCTAGTTTACAGCAACTAACTTCTACTTTGTCCTCATTTTTCTTTGTTTCAAAAGAGATTTAAATAGGAAAACATATGTTTGAACTGCAAATTAAGAGATTTATCTCTTCAGAGACCTGAAAATACCATAACACTACAGTTCATAATACATTTCAGGCAATGCTAGGTAATTAGATCCCAAATGTTGATACGTAATTTCTGTTTCTCATCTACTCTTCATTGGCATCCTACGTTCTTCTGGGGAGATGCCATTTCCCCATTCTTAACCTGCCTGTTTTAATTACATTTTCCTATGCAATTTTATGCAGAAATATCTGAAGTCATCAGCTGAAATACTTTCCTATCCAGGGCAGCATTTGTTCTAAAACCAGACATATTGAAGTTTAATATCAGAGTAAATTTAGAACATTATTTTAAGCAAATATGATTACAGCTCAATGCACTGAACCCAGAAGTTTTGTGAGTGGTATTTTGAGGTAAATAAAAACCTTACCTCCACCTCCTCAAAGAGAATGAGCCGGACCAGCACAATGTGAATTGCATTGCCAATGCTTGGATCGTGGAACAACCCTGTGACCTGTGCCAGAGCCAGGAGATAGGAGATTAACTGATTCCTCTATAGCAGAACATGACTTCAGAAACAAAATGCATTTACTTCTAACACAGTGTTGATGTGGAGATTCTTTTGCTTTTTCAATTCTCAAATCATTGAAAGGTTACTGACATGCAATAAATATTACAACTACAGCAAAGGCTAACTCTGTGAAACGAGAGATGATATAGCATTTGGCAAAAGTTACTAAGCTATAGAGCAAAAGCCCAAACAAGATTATACTACGTCCATTTTTCTTTAAAAAATTTCAGAGTTCGTAAAAAACACTAGGAGAAAGGAACACAACATCTACAGCCATACAACACTGATGGAGAAGTCCACTCAGGGTGCAAATAAACCAGCATATCAAATCATCCTGTTTTAAATGAACAGGATTCTGTCGCAAAAAAGCAAAATTTAGTCAGTACTAAGCAAAGAGAAATTAGTTGAATGATGACTACTCTTGTGTTTTCAGAGTACAGGAGAGGATGATAAGAACAAAAGCAAAGATAATGACTCCACTCAAAAAAGAATCCACATAAAAAAGAACAAGAACTGAACTCTGCAAAAATGTGACCCAATTGTCATAAACAGCATTACAATGTTGAGTTACGCAGGAGGAAAAGGAATTAGAGCAGAAGATATTCACAACCTATCTATATATATGACCTATGCCATCTATCACAGGAAATATGAATGAACAAAATGGATTGCCTTTGGGTCAAAACTGTTATGGAGAAGACCACTAAAGGAGTAAATACCAAAATGAAGTGGAAATTGTGTTTACAGGGGTCTGATTTGTGTATGGATCTTTTTCAAGGTACTCTACTGAAAACAAACATTTTAAGTAACCCTAATATCTAAGGTCAGACTGCAGAGAAAATGTTGAGTCTTGTTTGTTCCTGAACCTGATAATGAGAGGGTTTTATTCCAAGCATTTTTCCGTGTGTGGACAAAACCTCACGTGCTTGAACAACCTTTGTACCTGTTTACTCAGGCTCACTGCCTCAGCAGCCAGTCGGACTGCTTGAGGCACAGCTGGGAACATACCGTATGAACTCAGGGGACAGACCAGTCACCATGGCTAAATCACACTCTGATCACCTCCACGAATATTTCACATTTCCATGATAACCACACAGAACACATCCTCAATAGACTCTCAAGCTCATTACCTACCATGATACACGTAATATTGATACAGGTATTAATAAGAGAAGACATATCTATAGGCAGATGCTATGGCTTATATTTTGAAACTTGCCACACAGCAAAGCATTTGAAGTTCAACTTTTCTTTATTCCAATGTGAACTTTGTACTCCAGGAAGGATATTTACCCAGAAAAACAGTTGTATTGGCTTCAGCTGGGACAGTTAACTTCCTTCATAATAGCTCATACATTGCCTTTTGGATTTGTGACCAAAACAGTAACAAGCTGGTATTTTACCTTTCACGAAGTTACTACAATTTCCAGCAGGCTCCTGTGTGCCTTTCTCATCCACAAATATATGAAAGAATTCATATGCTTAAAACCTGTAGAATTTCGCTCTGCCATAGCCAACAATCTGAAATCACCACTGAGCAACAGGTTCCAAGGGAGACAGAGAATTTCAGTGGAAAGGAAGCTAGTGCTAGCATTTATAGCTATGAGACTTCTCTCGCATAAATCCAGAGAAAAATTGTGCCTATACAAAATACAAGGTAAAAAAATACTTAAAAATACAGAGTTTCAATTAATAAATATTAATGATACTACATTTTTCTCCATGAACAATGCTGCAGACCTGTTAGAAGATCAGCAGCATAATCAAATCCAGATTTGCTTCATTTCTCTATCTAAAAACCCCAAAATGTTGTACATACCATATTCATTATGGTGAGGATATATGACTCCACGTGGTCGCTTCCATGATATTCAACCATTTTACTGTCTGCAACCACAAGCGTCTCCACCCACCGCTCCTTGCTGACAGAGCGCCGAGAAACCCTTCTGACAGCTGCATGATTTTGTTCCCATCTCTCCCTCCGATGCTGCTGCTGTTTGAAAAAGCCGTGGGTATCTGGAAGAGTAAAAAGCAATGCTGTCTTGAACATACTTTCAGGCTTGAACTGTATGGCTGTAACACTCACAGGATGATATTAGCTGGAAGTGACCGTTCTGGCTGCCACCCAGCTAACCCACTGCAGGGCCAATGCAAAGTGACACCAGACTGCTAAGGGCCCTGTCCAGTGAAGTTCTGAATTTCCTGAGATGGATTAAACATGCATCAAAAAGTCACCCCAATCAACCACCAGGGATTACACTGTGAGACAGAGCCAAGCTAAAAAAAATTGAACTGGGGAGCCATTTTCAAGGAGTTTCTCTCCTGTGGTTTTGTTCTAACCTCTCTAATGACACCAGCTGATAGTTTAAGACAAGGGATATGCTTTCTTCACAGGCAGCTCATCTTCTCATCAGGATGGCACATTAAGCCCAGTGCTGTGGCACATCCAAGAATGCCTTGTTCTGTGCATGGAGAATATCCTTGACAAATGGGGACACTTGACCAGCAGGTGTCATCTAAATACCAGCAGGGCAGCCACGGGATCCTCGCCTGCTGTCATCCTGTCTGATGACAGGCCAGACACCTACTGCTTCCACTGCAGTTTCAAGATGTGTGCATCTAAATCTTTCTAGGAAGAAGTCTTTGCTCTGTAGGGTTGCCAGCAAACTTGCACTGTGCTCAGTGGGGCTAATGCCTCTCTACTCACTCTAGGTTTGAATGCCAGCTGTCCATGTTACCAGGGAAATGCCACTGTCATAAATACCGCTAGGCCTGAAAAGCAAATGAGACGCCAGTTTGACAGCAACTGATGGCATTTTTCCAACCCATAATCCTGAGAAACCTTTCTACAGTGCTGGGATTTCCTGAGTCCTACAAAGGATCAGGAGCACTTGTTTCTGTTACATATATTGCAGTAGTCCCTTGTCATCTCACTCATGAAAGAGGATGTCCTAATTCCAGTTGGGGCACATCTGCAGGCCAGAAAGACAGCTCCAAGTGCTTACAGCCTCTCCAGCATCACTTCCATGACTGTGTGGCGGGGGACAGTTATCCAGCATTACCTCTGTGTCCAGCAGTACCCAGTGCTGAGGAGCAGCTACCCACACACTCTGCCCTTGAAGAATGGACGACCTGGAAGCTGGGTCCCAAACCTTGGGTTCACACCAGCTACACCTTTGTCATGAATGAGCTGTTTGCCCTGCCCCTGAAGAATGGATGACCTGGCAGCTGGGTCCCAAACCTTGTGTTCACACCAGCTGCACCGTTGTCATGAATGAGATGTTTGCCCTTTAGACCCAAGCGCAGACAGAATAATCACGGCACCTTGTGTACCTAACAAAATGTGGCACCACTGGATGTGTATATCTCTCAGTGTAAAAGATGGTAAGTATCTTCGTTTATATGTTCAGGTTTCCAGAAATGGGTTCTCTGAGGTCAACCTGCAAGATGCCTTGATCCTGATAACGCATAATGTGTACAACTGAAATATGCCACATTAATAAACAAAATAACACCGGCCACATTTAGAACTGAGCCACCGTGCACAAGTGTGCTGTACACAGCAGAAATGAGCTATCACTGCTATAACCTCCACCCTAACCCCACTAACCCACACTGCAGCACCACTCCAGCTGTCTCCCTCAATCTTTGTTCAGTTACAGCAATCGTCTCCTCAGTGAGGGGCTATTTATGAGCTGTATTCATTAACCTCCCTTGTACATTTGCACAGTTTTCAGCATTCTTATTTCTATGAAGAGCAGTTCTCATTATCTGTATTTTTAAGGGTTTTGTGCTGAGAAAAGCCTTCCCCACAGCTATCTGAACAAAAAACTCCATTCAGACTGCTGGTTAAGTGCTTTGTTTATGGCCAAATAAAACCTCAGGCCAGCTGTCAGGTTTTCTGTTTACAGCTAGCAAAAAGTATTGCTAATTGTCTGGGCAGCTGATAGCACTGGAGGCAAAAATGTTTAAAGTCATAGAGACTGCAGTGGTGAGCAGCCCTCAGGGAAAAGTTTGGAATCCTAGTTAAGCATGAGGCTCTATATTGCATGAAAATCTGAGAAGAGGTGAAAATTAATGCAAGATAGCCAGAGGATTCTGCAGAAAAACTCTCTCCTCAGTGATGGACATCCTCTTGCACAGGGTACGTCACAGGCGACATCTAAGGACTGGATCCCCACTGTGTGAAGTCTCCTGGCAGCTTTTTTAGCTAGACAAAGCAGAGAGGGATAACCTCTTGGAACCACACTAAAATACAGGCAGCTACAAAGTACGGCTCTACCTCTGCTTTTATGTCTCTCCAAATTTTGACTGTCTCTTCTAACCATCTAACTGTGAAGTTTAATAACCTTACCTTGCTTTTACCTTCAATGAGTAAAGTGTTACAAGTGACTTCATATTTACTGAGAAATTCCAGGCCCCCTGTTGCCCAGGCACGAAAGTCTTGACTGGGAGCCCAGCAGTTTAGGACTATCCAAGAAGTGAGGCATGGTCTGAGACTAGAAACAGTGCTGCCTGAGGAAAGCCTCTCTTCCATCATAACTGCTGAGCACAGCACGTTCCACAAGAAACAGAAGAGAGAAAGGGGGTAGTCCTGCCCTGAGGGATTCCATGGATTTCTGAAGAAGAGGTGTAACACAGATAGGAATAGTGCTGGAGTCCTTAGGAATAGAAAAGGACTGTACTGCTGAGAGTGTAGCCAGGACAGTTTAAGACTAAACAAAAAGAAGGTTGATAAGAGAGTCAGGTAACAAACTGCATGAAATCCAAGCAGCAATAGTAAGAAGTTTCTAGCTATTGTGGGAGATAACTTTGCAGATGAGAAGCTTTTATTAGAAAAACTGATTCAGCCCAACAAGTAAAATACCATGTCCCAACATGGATATGTGATATCCAGACATTTAACTGCATAACCAGAAGAAATGGTGTAGATGACAACCTTTCATCAGCTTCTAGATAGAAATGGCTGATAAACTTCAGCAAAATGGTTGAGTTTTAAGATCAAATTCCAAATTGTTTAGAGTGAAAATAAAAATGTCCCCTACCCTACAAATCCTATTCGACTAACAATAATATAAAAGACCCTAACTTTCAACTACAAGAAAGGAAAAGATTTTAAGTTATTGGTAAGATTCAACCATATAAGAAAAAAACACTATTGTACAAACTTCTTCAGAACAGTTTAAAGCTGCATGGTTTCTGTATATGAAAGAAAAGCTGTACTCTCTAACAAATCAATTTCATTTTTCATCAGGTGACAACATCCTTTCCCAGTCCTTTGTAAGAAAGAGCTTTCTAATCTTTAACTATCAATGGTCTCACTTATCAAAAAAACCCACGTAAGTTCTTCTTCACTTTGAACAACTCGTCCATTCAAAATGATGATTCAGAATGATTCAAAAAAATCAAATGCTTGATTGTTAAGCAGTTAACTTCTGCTTGCCTTCCACCACTCCAAACTTCCTTAAAGAGCAAACATGACTCACCTCACATAAATGTATTATCTGAGATTTCAAAAAAAAGGGCTTTTTCCCGCTTTTGTTTCCTGCTGGTGTTGCTCGAGGAAGAGCGCAGCACAAGGGGACCTCAAGGTGCTAACTACACATAGCCAGCTTTCAACGTCTTTGGAGGGAATCAAGGCTTTGCAGAAGCAAGGTGCAAACGTCTGGGAATTCCCAGAAGAGGAGAATGCACCCTACAGCTGAAGACTGTCACACAAAATATAGCAGCATTGATTTGTGTCTTCACTTTCTACTCTCAGCTCCCTTCTCTTCGCGCAAGAGCTCTTTCGTTTTTGCCACTCTATACTGCTCACAGTCAGAATACTACAACCCCAGACAGGAGTTGTGAATGATGCTAGGGATGCTAGATGAATAAATTCCACACTGTTCATAACCTGCTACATTATGATTCTTCCAAAAACCTTCACTTTGTTCTAAGACATGCCTTTAGTTTAAGTATTAACAAAATGATACAGTTTAGGGGTGAATTTTTCAAGAGGTCAATAAACTGTGTTGAAACACAATCACTGTACAAGCAATATTCTCCTCTTTCACTCATAAGAAAGTGAGCAGCTTTGACAGCTGATCTACTGCAAGAACTTACTGATTGTTTACAAAACAAATGCAGTAAGCAATCCTCTTCCCCTGTTCTAACTACCCCTCCCAAAATAAACAAGGTAGTTTTGTACACACAGGATCTGCTTATGAACAGACAAAACTAAGTCTGGATGATGACAATGCGAGAGTAAGGACTCACATGCTATAATGGGAAAATTGCTGTAAAAAGGAAAGCGAGTGGGTGAATTTAAAACTGAACAGATAACCAAACCAGCTCTTTTTATAAGCATTTCTAAAACAGGCCAAGCTAAGTCACACAAATGCTTTCCGAGTGTTATGAAGCGTTCACACAGGAAAGCGTTACAACTACTTAATCACGTACAAGCCCATACTGACAACCCCCAAGTCCCAGCAAAAACAAGCACAGAGAAAGAAAACTTACAACTCAGCAAGGTTTGTTTAACTTTTACATTCCTGCTGTCAAAAACATGGCGTATCAAACAGAGAAGTCAGTCCACTCTGAAGCAGAATGAAGCTAAAATTGGACCTGTCTTGACTGATGCACTTAATCAGATACTGCTGCTGAGTGTCTCTGCTGCTCATTACCACTCCAGCTGTAAAGATGGAATGATAGATGTTCTGGGCATCAGGAGGTACACAGACAACAATGTCGTGGGAGACATATGCCTGAAGTTGCCAATGTTTTGCATCAATGACTGTCCTTCTGCCTGAATGTTCTTATTTTTTTACCCAGGAATTAAACCCAAGTCAATAAGGGACAATTAAAAATTATAGCTGTGTCAGATGTTTTCCTAGGAGTACACTACTCAATGTAATTTGAACTTTCCATGCTCATTCACTTGGCAACTTTAGCATCGGGCACCTCTTATTTTGGTGAAAATGTTAATGAAATGGATTAGAAGATTAAGGTGAAATTCCTATAAATTAATCTATCTCTTGGTAAAATGGCATCTGAATACAATTTGACTTGCAGCACAATTCCATTAAAATTTAATGAAAAACAAGTATCTTCTAAACCAGATTATACTCACCGTGAAACAAATTTGCAGATTACAAATTTCCAATAAATTATGTCTATGTAATAATGTCTCCTACCAAATAATTTAAGAACTGCTAACCTAAAAATAATAGAGAAATGCAGGTTTGGGGTACCATCATGATGAAAATGAGAATTAAACCATATGAGCTTTATTAATCATCTTTCTCTTTTTATGTCTCTCTGAAAATTCATTCACACAAAAGTTATGCAAAAAACCTCTGAGTGACATCTTGAAATAGCTATCTCTGCATTGTCAGGGTTGATCTGATTTTTAGTTTGGTTTTCCAAATATTATCCAGAAGCTCTTGAATCAGACTCCAAAAATTTCTGTTCCGTAGTTTTGTTTCAAAAATTTCTGTTCCATAAATTTAATTCACATAATAATGAAAAAAACCCCAAACTGGTAACATGCTGGCAATCAGAGGTCACTAACCTGCTGCAGTCAGGACCAAGAACAAGGCTAAAAGGCTTCAACTTCTTATTCATTACAACAAAGACATGGAGGTGCTGGAGTGAGTCCAGAGAAGGGCAGTGGAGTTGGGGAAGGGTCTGGAGCACAAGTCTTGTGAGGAGCAGCAGAGGGAGCTGGGGGTGTTTATCCTGGAGAAAAGGAGGTTCAAGGGGGACCTTATCACCCTACAACTCCCTGAGGAGGGTGTAGCCAGGTGGGCATTGGCCTCTTCTCCCAGAAAACAAATGACAGGATGGATGGAAATGGCCTCAAGTTGAGCCAGCAGAGGCTGTTTTGGGAGGTTGGGTATTAGGGACAAATTCTTCTCCAAATGGGGTGCCAAGCACTGGAAGAGGCTGCCCAGGGCAGCAGTGGAGTCAGAATTCCCAGAGGTATTTAAAAGACATGTAGATATGGCTCTTAGGGATATGGTTTACTGGTGGACGTGGCAGTGTTGGGATAACAGCTGGACTCAATGATCTTAGAGGTCTCTTTCAACCTAAATGAACCTGTGACTCTATTCCCTAAGCTTGCATGCTGGAGGTAAGTTTGTGTTGGCACTACAGAACTCAGCAGTGAAAGAAAGTGCTGAAATGTTCAAAGGGTACATGTTTTATGGAGCTTGTTGGACAGGTAGAGAGTTACGAACCAGAAGAATTCAGAAATTGGCAGCACAGGTCTCTGGAGCGCCCATTAGTTCTTTAAAGTCACTTCAGTGATTTTCAC
>VZTF01006959.1:142068-177040 GCA_013397755.1 Cnemophilus loriae | reverse complement strand
AAAGTCTCCCAGGGCTGACAAGACTTGAGGAATGGTGAACAGATCATCAGTGCAAGGAAAGGTTCCAGAGAAAAAAAAAACAACTACACTGGAAGAAGCAAGGGACAGGAAAAGACTACTAAGAATTGTAACTCCAAGGATTTGAGCACTGTGAATGTTTTACATGGAAAGTTTGCTCTTTGCAAAATTAGAGATAAGATGAGAGAGAATGTGGTTTTCAAGCTGTGAAGATTGCAACCAGCCTCTAAAGGGACTAAAGGCAGCTCAAAGGGGCCTCCACCTCCTGGCTTTCCTAAGTTTGTGTGCGCAGCAGCAGGCTGGGTGCTGTGCCCCAGGGACTGGGGAGAGTCAGCACGAAAGCAACTTGGGCATCTTATAGTATTCATGCTTACATAGGAAAGTTCACAAGACCATCTGAATCTAAGCCTGGTAAATACCAGCTCTTCTCATGGAAGAATAACTGAGAATAATCACATTTGATTCATGGATTCTAAGTAAATGATTCATGCATTTCTTTGTGAAAATATTTTACTTCAGAAATTGGCATCTCCACTTTTATCAGACACCGAAGTCCATATGGTACTGATACTTATCAAATCCTAATATGAAGAACCATTTTGTTCCGTTCCCAACAGAACCAGAAGCTGAAGTACAGCAAAGGAGGCAGGTATGTCAGCATAATGCTCTCCTCCAGACTGTAATGTGCTTTCTTCCACACTGGTCCATCCTCAGCCAGGGTTTCCAGGGATTTGACCAGGGATAAACTGCTGCAGAACTGAAGGGGAGCACTTGGGTTTGCCCATGCAGAAAAACAAGAGGCTTTGGCTCCCACTTGCTTTCTTGTTTAGCTCACAGATTCATAGAATAGCCCTCTGCAAACACCTCAGTATGTCATTGCACCTCCCTGGAAAGGACAGACTGCTGCTCATACACCCGGGGGGCCCATATTGGCTTTTTCAGCCTTGCAACAACCGAGGAAGATCTCCCTTCACACAAATACCCTTTGCAAAATGCTCCCTGTAATATCCTTATCCTGACAAAACCACTATGTTTTAAGGGCTTAAGGAGTACAGGTGCCTATCTCAAATACTGTCTAGGCCACAGATGGAACTTGCCATAAGATAAATCACCACAGTGAGAACTTGAGTTAAGCACAGAAGGGAGGAATTTGCAACAGGAAGGCACTATTCCAGGCCTGGCGGCAGGATCTGGTTAGCACTTCCTGGTTAACACATGCGGAAAAAGATTTCTCCTGTGGAAAAGGATGCACCTGCTCATCCATGTATCACCCCAAGTTATGGGAACACCATCTGTGACCATCCTGTGGCTCCCTGTAACTTGGGCTATATGAAGGTGGTACTCCAGGATGCTGAGAGTGAAGAGGGACCAACAGGATGGTGCTTGATCCATAGGTGGTGACTATCTCCTGCTTGATCTTACCCTCCCCCCTCCTCCCCCTTGTATTTCTCTACCTCACATTCATTAAAAGTTAAGTAAAATCTGTATTGTTAGCTTCAGCATATGGTCTTGTTTGCACCTTAATTTGGGCAGAGGCATCTCTCACAAATCCGATCTCAACATATGCCCAGCACTGTTTTGCCTGCTTATGCTCGCCCATGTAGAGTCACAAATGTCAAGTGGGTTTAAGGGCCTCCTCTAGGTCCCCAAGAACCAGCCTGTGCATCACAGGAACTCCTCACTGGCTCATCATTTCCCTTCAAGTTAATAAAGCAAAACCAGCCACTTGCATCTCTCTGTGCTTGCAAATGATCAGCACAGAGCCAGCTGGGACCAGCTGCTCCTGCCTCCTCTCCAGGAGGGATAGGAAGGAAGTCAGAGGCAAACACACACAGGCAGCACAGCACAGCTGGGAGATGCTACCACACGCCTGTGACTACCCAGGCTGCTGAGCGGTCCCAGTAGGGGATGCAGCCTCCCTGCAGGCTGAGACTGCTCCAGCTCATAGCTTCAACCTCACGAAAACTGAATTTCAGCAGTTGGGTTTGAAACCATGTGTGAAAGGCACGGCTGATGAACTAAAGCTATTTCACATCATCCCACCACTGTACTGCCCCCTGTCCTGATCTTACAGCATTCTTCTGCACCTCCTTCCCTAATTGCACCTCTTCCCTTCCCAAAACACCAAATAACTCCCCTCACTGAATACTCAGCAAGGTTCCAGCTCAGCTGTGACTCCCAGGAGCGAGCCCAGGCGTCTGAACTCCTCACACCATTTTCAGGCCAACTTTCTTTCAGATGTCAGCACTCTCTGCCCTGATGCCCTCGCTGTGCTTGGACTCATTCTGGGTCAAACACAGCTTGGAAAGTGCTGTTCAGCTCATCCCCCAGGGAATCTTCAAACATCTCTAAGAATCAAAACCAGCAAGCAAACAGTTGTGCCTGTCAGACCTGCTGTGACAGTGCGAATGCTCACGGCACAGGAGTGGGCACATCCCAGCCATTCCTCTCAGCAGCCAGGATCTGGCCACTCTGAGCAAGAGACTGAGAAAATTTGATGTATGCACAAAGAGTGCTGTGTGCTACTTGGCAGCCATGCCAAAGAATACTGGGGTATTTCGCTGATTAGCACAAACATGATCTCACTGTGTGGGAATAGTGCTGAACTTGAATATTTACAGTGTTAACCTATGAGAATAAATGCCAGCTCAGCCTGGCATGTAACCTTACATGTAACAAGTTACACGGTGAAACAGAATATATATTGTAGAGAATACCACAGGCATCTTTTAAATAAAATTCCTCAGGCAAAGTTATTAAAGATCACCTCTTTATGTTCACCATATAAACTGCCTGATTTTGCAGCTATTCTGTACATTTACAATGTCAGGTTTCTGCTACACGTTCTGGCATTGGATTAGTACTTTCCGGGTATTTTATCATTCAGTTACTCAAATATGCTCACATTTATGTGAGATAACAGTTTCTAGTTCAGCCTTCAAAAACTACTGCTTTGACTGTGACATATTTCAAACAATCACGATGTCAATAGAGAGGTTACTGAACATGCATATGCAAAGGAATTGGGGAGGCTAGTTGAAACTACCCCCACTGTTATCCCCTTATTTTTTGGAACTGCCACCACAAAAACACTGGGTAGATTTCAAGAAGAGAGATTTGTCTATTGTGATTCCCTCAGAGGTGTAAATAAGTCAAGAACTCAGTTTAAAACATACAGATTTGAGAGAATTCTCCAGTTGTAACACGGTAGTCCAGTTATGATGCACTACATAGAAACAGATGATTCCAAGTCTAAGCATAAAGCAGATTTTTTTTTTTAAATGGTTCCAGATAGAAGTTTGTCTTTGTACTTGCAGAACTGACTCTTTTAGAAATAATCTGACCTCAGCTCCTAAATATTTTAGTAAAAATGTATGAGGATGCACTTTCTTATATAAATTAACAAAGCATCCAGTAAAATATACATGGGGTTATTTCACTGAGCACTAGCAATGAGAATTTCCTGGTCTTATAATCAATAGTTTAAAAATTGTCAGTTAGCTGCCTTAAAATTCTGACCTCTAACACGAAAGCGCAGTAGAATGTTAAAAAAATAATCTAGATTAAACTTTCCCCTTTTTTCTATATCTTATCTAAAGTCTAATAAAATAGAAGACAGATCCCTGCTTTTTTCAGAACTTACCAGAAGGTATTCTCTATGTCAGCTGTAGAAGCACCTATTGCACATCAAAGAAAATGTATCATACAATTTGTAAGACAAACACACAGATGGACAAAGAGATGGAAGAAATGTACTCTAAAACCAAATATAAAGCATTTGCAGTACTCCCCATAACTTTTAAACAAAACTTTTTCAATCATCTAAGTAGCTGAACAGAAGTTCCATTAGTTCCCTGTACAAATTGTTGGATTTTATTTTACCGCTGCACTTCAACATTTTATTTAGCTTATGGGTATAAACACATTCCTTTTCACATCTGTTTTCTCAAAAATATTTTCTCACAGTTAATAGGTAGTGTGCACTAAAGGGACTTGAGAGTGATTTTAAAAGCTAGAAAGCAAGACAGTAATCAGTGCCTTCCAAATGCTCTGAAACTTATGGAAAAAAACAGGTGTCCTTGGCTTTTAGTGAAGATGAGATTTGGTACTCACATTAGCTATTTTATATGTTACTGACATTCTCAGGATTTCTCCAGTGATCTTATTCTACAAACTGAACCTGCCCATTAATTCAACTAAAGCTAAGTTTATATGGGACAAACAAGAACCTGTTCCAACACACTGGACGTGGCACAGCAGACAGGCTGAAACACAACAGAATTCAGGTCATGCTGCCAGATCCATGTGAGAATCAAGGAAAAATGGCCCTTTCTGAGACTCCCATATTGTCAGAGCCATCTCAGCTGTGCTCCCTGCAGCCTTCACCACCACCAGCTCTTGCATCCCCATTGCAACCCTCTCTACATGCAGGATGCTCAGGTCTCCCCTCTTTATTTTGTGCCAAGCAGCAAGCCAGTAGCTAATTGCAAGTTCAGAAAGTTCTGCAGATCTGGAAGAAACAGCAACCTCCATGCCTTCCCTTGTGAGGGGGTATAAAACATACTGGACCACATAGCATGATTAGAGAGCAAATAAAGCAGACTGTGCTTCCAGTGTGACAGGTAATCCAACAGTGTCTGGCAAACACATTTTATCTGACAGCTACATCTGCTTCACCCCTTCCAGTCTGTCACTGTCACTATCCTGCTCTCACATCAGGATCTTAGAAATACGGCAGTATCAAAGCAATTTCTGTAGCAAGACTCAAGCCTACAAGAAAAGCATCTCTAACCATTTCACCTGCTACCACTGAGTTTTACTATGTAAAAACCTTAAATATGACAAATCAGCCTGAAGATGCCAACAGATAATAATATTCAGAAATCATTTACCTGAACTAACAGAGCAGGCAAATAGGTAATGCCATTTATTTTATAACAGAAGTAAATAGCTGTTCTAATGGACTGCACAAGCCCTTATGTTTGACTTCTAAGGTTACACTTACAGGACTTAAATTTCAACTGCTTTTTTTCCCTTGCTTCTTCTGAAATTACAAAGAAAACAGCACTTTTTCCAGACAACACTCAAACCTATCATGACTTATTTTCATTATAAAAGGAGTGTGAGGAGCAAGATGAGCATGAGCCATTATGCATAAACAAGGTGAAGGCTGGGGAGAATGGCTGGATCTTATTCCTTGCCTCATCAGCCATCCTTAGAAATACCCAAAATAAAAATAGAAATACCCAAAATTTCCATAAAATACTGTAGGCCGTTCAGTCTTCTTGGCACTATCACGCGAGATGAAATTTGAAAGGAAGATGGGGAAGGGGATAGCACTGACCGACAGGTGTCAATTTAGTGAAATTCTGTGCTTTATTTTCTCCATCTCTCAGTCCTGTTGCACCTATCTGAAGACCTTCATGCTCGAGGTATGCTGCAGACAGAGAGGCCACATTCTCATGAAAATACCTCATCAAGTACACATTCCCTGCACCGAAGTTCGTTAGACATGAAAAACAGCAACTATAGTTCACCCATAATTCCTGAAACTGGACGTCTCAGTTTTAAATGTTCAAAACACAGTTTAAGAAGTGTAAAGTACCCCAACTAAATTAATGTATAATGTTTGTGATGTGTAAGAGAAACAGTTTTAGAAAGACTAACAGGATAGTCTTTGAAGTGGTGCTTAAACAATGACTTTTAATTAGTTTGGTTTCGGTTTAGATTACTAAGGAAAAGAGGAGAAAGGCAGTCTGGAATTAATCTTGAACCAAAATGCTATTCTTCCAATAGGTTTGTTATGATATCATTAACACTGCATATGCTATAACCTTCTTATCTCTGGGCTTACACAACAGAGTTTATTTGGCCTTTCTCTGGACCAGCTGTTGTTTTCTCCATTCCATTTCTCCCCTGTATTTAAAATACCAATCGCGCTAGTGTGCTCAAAGAAAAAAAGCATATGCTAGCATTTTGAGGGGCCTCCTTGTCCCTGGCTGAGGCCAAATGTCTTGTATATCAGATGATGTTACTAAGCAATACAGCCTTCAAAGGCTCAGCCCCAACCCTGCTGTGCTTCTGCCACAAACATCAGCACTGAAAACACTGCTCTTACAGATGAGAACTTCCCCCGAGGAAGTAAGGAAGGAAGGGGTTGGTCAGTCACCAAAATGAATTATGCTAATATGACATCTTGAAAATTAAGCTTAGACACATACTGCTTTTAACATTTTCTATCCTTAGAAGCAAGTCCTGATAACAATATTTTCCAGCTTCATGACACCTTGAGAGAAGACTGTTGAGGTTCTCCTGCTCCAGCCTGGCACACAAGATTTCGTTTGCCTGACTGAGACCCTGAAGAGGCACCCATACACAGACAACAGACATTGAAGCAGCAGAGCAGGGACACACTCGGTCGTGCAGCTGGGGAGAGCTGACAGAGGCATCTGTAAACCAATAGAACAAGCAAGGGGATGAACAGCATAAATCATATCATCTCAGGGGAGGCAGCCAACAGTGTCTCTGAAGTGAGAGGTTAATAACTCCTGCCACCAGGCAACTTGCATAAGCAATCTCGTTGGGATAACACCATCTTCAGGTGACCAGTGTCACACTCAGCTCTTTGTGAGTACAGGATGTTTCCAGTTTCAGCCAGAGTTTTGAGTGTGACTTTTTCTTTTGATTCCAGTTTCCTATTAGAGACTGATTGTCAGAGGCACTGTAACCTGTTGGATGTCACAAGCCCATTAATTTACTCCCATTTCTGTCATGCATGGACTGGAGGTTCACCAGTAACACCTGCTTTAATTAACTGAACTCCCTGTGTTCACTGCCTACAGAACACTATGCCAGAATCCTTCACAGACAGGAGCAACTTGGGCTCCCACACTAAAATGCCAAGAAGTTTGAAAGTGTTTGCTGAGAACTGGGTTTGAACTTTGAAATTTGTGCTCCTGTGGAAAGACAATCAAACAAAGCCCTGCCAACCGACTGAGCCTCTGTTTCTTTCCAAATGACAATTTCACCTTTTATTTGCAAAAATTCCCTGGCTCCTATTCTCCTCAGGAAGCCTTAAGATGATAAAGGTATGTAAATGCACTGGCCCAGAAAGAGGGAAAAATGCAGGCTTGCCTGAAAGAAACATGCAGTTCACATTCATCATAAAACAGTATGATTAATTATAGCTTAAGGAGAGAAAAATATCCAAAAAATGGATATTGATGGATAAAACCAAGTTACACCCCTCAGCTGAGGAAGAGGTTGTTTAATAATCCATTCCCCAATATAAAGATTATCTCTGCTTGGACAACTTTCAGCTACCTGTCAGTGTTACCAGTTCAGGCATTGCAGGAAACTCCCTTCTTTTACTGCCCTTCTTTCCTGCAACCTCCCTGGCAGATGGAATTTCAACTCTCCCATCATCTTCCATTTACTCTGAGGAGGACCTGACTGACAGAAGCACCTCACCATGGGCAATGGATGCAACTGGGACGCTGAAAAGAAAATGCCATAAAGCAGACAGTGGTTCCGTGAGTATTTAATCTGGAGAACGTCAGGCAAATAATGCCAGGCAAATCATACAAAAAATGATGGGAATGATCCCTACATTAAAACTACTACTTACTATTTGAAAGAAGAGTTTGATTCAAATCCAAACCTCCACAGAGCTGAAGGGAACCCAGACTAGGGGCTCAACTGACAACAGTGCAGATCAGAGAGGAAGGAACTTGATTCAGCTTGTTTTAAAGTTTAGGCAGGCAAGAAACTTGCTGTTAATTCCAGCTTTGGCAGAATGGGAGACAGGCTCAAACTGCGTTTTAACTGTGTTTAAAAAGTATTGAAAATATGAAAATATCTCTCCCTGCGGCTTGAATTCAAGAGCTGTTCTTCAGCTAAGCAAACTACTAGACCAAGACATTTTTTACAATAAAGATTAATAAAGGACATAAAAGCTTTGGACTTTTTATTTTGCACAAACATTATTTCTGGGACAGTGTTTCTTAGATTAGAATAGCTTAAAAGAGACTTTCTGCAGCAGTCTAATTTATGCATACAAAGACCTCATCACTGCTGTTTAAAGAGCATAGGAATACCTATTTTTTTTCAGCTAAGACACCTGACTACATGCTGTTTGCTGAAGTAAATTTAGGTTGAGTATTTGCAAGAGAAAAAAGTGGTAACTCTAAATGAGATCATGGGGGGGAAAAAAAAATCAATATGCTCTCCTATGCTCTTTCACAGAGAAACATGGACATGCAAGAAAATAGTTCCACAAAATCTTCAAAAAAGTGCAGTATTTAAGGGCAGCAACTAAAAACACTTTCTAAACCTTCTAGCACAGCCATCTTCTGGCCACCTTTTTTTTATTTTGCATAACGATGGATGTCTATTTCTTTGGGATAATTCCATTTTATAGAAAAAAAAATTGTGTGTAATTTATATGATCCTTCAGTGAACGGTGTGTCTCTAGTCTGTTATTTACATACAGTTTATTCAGGACAGTTCAGAAATAGCACGGGGTGCAGAATATCTGTGCAGCCCAAGCAATTGTACGTGGCGTGGAATAAATGCAAATGGAGCCCCACTTCTTCCTGAAAAGGATGGAGCTTACAAGTTAACTGAAGTAGTAGTGGATAGAAAAAATAACCTCCCAAGTTAGGCAGTTCCCCTCATTCCCAACTAACCATAAAGCTAAAATCTATGCTTAGAGGAGTATTATGATGGCCTTTGAAGTCTAGTTGATCCAAAGGTGTCTCTCCAAGCACACAAAATGTATCCAAGTTCGAGCAGCTGCTGGGACACGAAGAGTGGAGTACACAGCCACAAGCAAGGAGTGGACAAGCTGCAATGACACAGTGTTTCACGCATAAAAACTGAACTCAGACACCTCTTTGAAGTGGGTCATGTACAGCAGGAGGCTCACTGAGGACATGCAACTCTGGAGTAACTAATTTTGGATACTGAGCCTGCTCATCAGCCCCACAGAACAAGTCCAGCACCTTTGAGACGAACTGGAAATCTGTGATCTGCCCAGAAATAATAAGGTAATTGTAGTTTCTTATTAGAAAGTTCACAGAGAGTTCAGTATGACTGAGAAATCTGGCCCTAACCAGACTGAAGTCTGAACATCTCTGTCAATACCAGTCCATTAATGGATCAAGTGTTCTGAGCAAATTTTCAAACTCCTACATCAAACGTCTTTTATCAAATGCAGCTTAGCTTTCTGAGTTTTCTATTTCATCCATGAAAATATGGTTTACAATTATTCAAGGCTATTGTTACTCTACAAAAGAGAAAGGGATGCTCGTGATGTGTAACAGTTTAATTTTAGAGCATACTATTGCTCTCCAAATCAATACTGAAGCAATTTAACATTTACATTACCAAGGCGTTTGTTTACCAAATCAGTTGCTGAACTCAAGAAGTGCAATAGCATCATGCACAGTTTGATAAGGAAAGCTGTAGGTAGAGAGCAAGAGCACAATATATTCCTCTAAAACTGTACTCAGTTCTGAAATGCTGAACTAAGCCTGGGTGCAGACTGAGATTCCTCAGTCTGATGAGTAATTAAGTAAACTTTCAATGAAGACATGAAAGAGATCACAGACTACCCTTAAAACTACAGGAAAGCAAGTACAGTAAGCAAGCATGGTGTAGTAAACACTATTTCTTTCCAGTAGCACAGTGACTGAACAGAAAGACTGCTGAATCACAATGAAGAAAACTTTTCTCTCCTTATAGGTTTGATTCATGTTATTTGGAAAATAGCTTGTCACAGAACTTTAAAATTTATTCAGTCTTTGAGTGAGGTAGTATATATGATGCCTTTTGTGGCAACAAGTGACAATTATGACCTTATAACAACAATCCTGTGTTGCCACATTTTTCTCTCTCACCTCCTGCATAACACAAGCACTTAGGGAATTCACCTTGCTTGAGTTAATAGGAGTAAGTGAAATACTGAAAGTAAAATTCCATCAGAAAAGAGAAGAACATGATAAAACAATCAGGGCCTGGGAAAGGAAGTGCCAACACTCTGTCAGCATTGAGCCATCTCAGGCCCTTGCTCAGCACAAACTTTGGATCCACTTGGGTTAACCCTCAGTTTTGACTCCTCACACATTTAACTGGAGAGGAAGAACTGCAGAAAATACAGTATTTTATTCCTTTCTCCTCTATCTGTACTGAGAGCAACTAAAAAAACCTCCAGTGCATTCTTGAAAACTGAAAGAAAGTTCAAATCTTTTGGTTTCATTCTATGAAGTTGACTGGGAGGGGGGAAATGTTTTGATACCGGTTAGCAGCAATTGTCTCATTGACTGCTATGATAAACTAATTATCCTGTCTTTATTTCCCACGTCCCCCACCTCTGAAATGCTAAATATTGCTGTTTGCACAAGAAGGCACTCACTTTTTTCAGTTCAGTGCAAACTGTTTCAGAGAGGACAGATACTCCGTGTCCTTCTGCAAGCTGTTTGCTTTGTTGTTCCTGCTCTAAAATAGAGGTCATTCTGACTGAGTGTCCCTATTTGCTCTTTTTTTCATGACAAGCATCTCATAAATAGCTTAGAAGAGCCAGTTGTAGGAAGAAGAGCCATGCAGGGAGAAAGGTGCAGTCCCTAAACTGAGGTTGAATTAAGCTCAGTTACTAAATTTCGGTGTGCCAACTTACCATCCTATGAATAACAGTCTCTGCGTCCTGGAGAAACCAAGCTAATTAAGATGAATTGTAACTGATGTGGTTAAATACAGGATAAAAAAATACTGGGAAAATATCAGCAAGTTTCTTTAAAAGTGACAGAAGCTACAGAGCCTGTACCAGGAATTCTGACCTTATAACCAGGAGTTCAAGCAAAGTTGCTTACATTGGCCACAATGTCCTTCTAAAACAAAGGAAAACAGGTTACCACTTGAGAATAAAACATTGTCCTGGGCTTTTTTCCCTCCTTCTTTCAAGTGATTAAACAAAGGATTTCAGGGTCAAAAGCCAGTATTACTAGTTCTCCTGTACACTTGCAGGCATAAAAACTGAAGAGAAACCTTTGACAATATCAAGTTAATCATCAAAAAGCAAGACCACGCTTGAATAAAGTCCTGCAGTCAGATCTAACCCTTAGGAAATACAACAGGTAGTTGTTGTCTGAAACAGCTCAATGGCATTCTAGACTTCTGTTTAATGAATTATGCCACTATCACTCAAAATACTTAAAAACAGTTTTGCACAGACAATGTTGCTCTGCTCCTTTAACTCCCCCTCTCCTCCTCGTCATTTCACACAGCAGCCATTCTCTCCTCTCCTTTCTTCCACCCCAGCTTTATCCCATCACAGTTCCAATTTTGGAGCAAAACTGCTCCAAATGCAAAAAAAAATCGTTTTAAGATTTGTAACTTCTTTGCAGACAAGGAGTTGGAGGCCCATGTCAAACCCAAACTAATCCTAACTTCTGATCTATCGAATCCTTCAATGCCAAAATGAGGGTAAAGTATGTGACAATTTTTGTACACCTAAAGCTCAGATTAAATATTCTCAGAGATCTATTTTAATACCCTAAACCTTTCATTCCTTAGTTATATATCACAGCCTACTGCAGCAATCACTGGGTTGCAATGTGAATAAACTCAACTGCCCTCACCCTCTGAACAACAGCGACCTGTCCTTCTCACCAGCCCAAGAAAAATAAGTCCATCTGTTTGTATCAGTCCCCTCTTCGTAGCACTTAGTCAGGAAGAGTTTCATTACATCACCTGCATTTTCACTCACAAACTTCACAAAATGTCTCTTATTTTGAAGTTCACTAACAAAAGCAATACCTTGTGACAGACTGCATGAAAACAAGCAGAAGAAATGGGAGATCATCTCTTTTTCTGTAGAAAGGAGGATAATTTCCCTTCTCTTACATTATATCTCAGAGCACTGTGAAGTTTTTAAGATAACCTACTTAGAAGAATAAAACGAATTCCCAGATCCTCAGTTTCCTCTCCCGTGGGCACAAAGGATTAGAGAGGTTTTTTTATAAGGCACAGGGCCACTTTTCATTTATCTTTTCTGCTGCTTCTCACACATATTTCACATGGTACAGTAAGACAGGTGCTAGCAGTGTCCAGTATTGTTATGCTGCTTTCAAGATTAGTAACTCAGTTTTGCAAGCAGCTAACGACTGAGTCAGCTGGCAGCTGCCTGAGCAGCAATGGAAGTGTACAGCACAAACATAAGTTCCAATTTACGTAATTTACTACAATGGTTTTTCTCCAAGTATCTGAAACTGTTAAAGATAATACCAATTATAAAGTAATTAATGTAATCATTGCAAGACCACAGGAAATTCACTGATTCTAAAGTATTCCTGCATGTAGGCAAGACAGGTAACAAGCAGGTTGGACCCTGGATATCCATGGAGTTGTTGTCACAGTAAAAATTGTAAAAATTGTTGTTGCATAAGGCTTCTTCCAAGAGATACAAATCTTGCATTAAAAAAAATAAAACCTGGAAAAAGACTGCACAGGAGATCAGCATCCTCTACCTATTCTCTCCCACAGTAATTCCTTTACTTTGATTCTGTCTATACAACTAGTCTTTATATCCTTTGCCTGACAGACAGGTTAGTTTCTGACTAAAAGATTTCTATTATCACCAATGAACTTTGTGCATTGACTCATAAGCATCGAGGTGATTCAACTTCTTCAAGCCAAAATCACCACTACACTTTAACCTGAGCACACACCAAGCATAAGTCACAGAAATAACTTAAGCATCTTAGTTTAATTAAAAAAAGCCAAACAAACTCAGAGCTCAACTAAACAAATGCAGGCACTCTGTATGATGAATCTCAGCCCACAAGGTTAAAATATTTGAACACCAGTTCCTATAAGACATACAGTAGGCAACTCTTCATCGGCTAAGCCCCCGCTCAGCGGAGACAATGCAAGAGCTGAAAACACAAAATGAAGTTTAACCTATAAAACAGAATCAGTTTTTACAATTAACTGTGAACTGCAAATTGAAAACGCTTTGCTTTGAATTGATCCCAAAAAGCATTATTCTAAGCTATCTGTGATGTCATGTGGGTGTACAAGCCTTCTGGCATCAGCTTCAAAAGCATGAAGTACATGAAATCTTGAAAAGGTGGCAGAGTCAACTTACTACCCTTAAAATTTATTTATGCACAAGGTATTCACCAAAGCCTAAGTAGTGAATACATTTGGCACACAAAGCAAGAATTGTATCACTTTCCCTTTTTGTTCTGTATTTCACTTCTAACAAGAGCAACTGCTCTGACTATGCACAGTATAAACAGAAGATGACACTGAATTCTTTCTTTCTTCTATCCCCATTGAAAAGCTGGCTACTCAGAAATGAGATACCAAAACACAGAATGGCTTGGTTTGGAAGGGACCAAAAAGATCACCTAGTTTCAATCCCCTGCCATGGACAGGGACATCTTCTACCAGGTTGCTCAGAGCTCCATCCAGCCTGGCCTTGAACACTTCCAGGGATGGGGCATCCACAGCTTCTCTGGGCAACTTGTTCCAGAGCTTCATCACTCTCAAGATAAAGAATTTTTTGCTAATATCTAATCTAAATCTACTCAGTTTCAGTTTGAAGCCATTTCCCCTTGTCCTATCACTCCAAGCTCTTGTAAAAAGTCTCTCTCCATCTTTCTTGTAGGCTCCCTTCAGGTACTGGAAGTCCACAATTAGTTCACTCCAAAGTCTTTTTTTCTCCAGGCTGTAAAGATGCTCCATCCCTCTGACCATCTTGGTGGCCTCCTCTGGGCTCCCTCCAGCGGGTCCCTGTCCCTCCCGTGCTGGGACCCCAGAGCTGGATGCAGTGCTCCAGGTGGGTTTCACCAGAGCCGAGCAGAGGGGCAGAATCCCCTCCCTGCCCTGCTGCCCACGGGGCTCTGGATGCAGCCCAGGATATATAACACACAACATAAACGTTAAGGCCTTTTGAGGAATCAGTGATAGTTATATCGTGCCACACAAAGGGAAAAAATATGACGAAGGAAATGGTTTTACCCCCACGCACTTCTTCATAATGATTATTTAACTTTTATGACAGCCAAGATTACTGCTTGGTCGAAGGCAGATATTACCTCTAAAGGCTGCCTTCCTCATTTAAAAATAGAAACATAAATTACAGTGTATTACTTAGTTCATAAGACACTACCTTTGTTTGCCTGCAATATCATGAACATACTATCACCAGAAATAATTCTGTCACATCGGAATGAGTAATATCAGACAGAGAGTTTAAATTGAAAAGTCTATTAGAGCAGACTTAGCTAATCTAAGTGATGAAATTGCAGGGAAGTTATGGTCTTTTTTTTACAGTGTCCAGGTACAGCCAGTCTTTTTCTGTCTCGTTTAGCACGACTTCGAAGAAAGATACAAGAGGCTAAAAGTGAGAGGTAGAAAGAAAAGAAGTAGACCACACAAAGCAAGTACACATCATGCTCCCTAGGATCGCCTATCTTCTCTCCACACTTAAGATTACAGAATACAGATGTTACTCCATCCATAAAAGAAACCTGGAAGACAGTAGGCAAGAACAACTTCCTCATTCTTCACAGGCAAATCTAAACTACTTTCTCTTGTCTAGCCCACGGGTCATCAGAAGGAATGAAAATTCAGGTAGCTATTTGAAATTGACACCAAGATAAACACCACCTTTAGACACTCCTGTTTTTTTTTCAAATCCAGGGTTATTTTCTATTAAGTAGATACACATTTTTACTTGAGGAATAATAAAATGGAACAGCATTCATATTAATTCTTATGGCTTCCCCTTAACTTTACCTTCCCAGTATCACAGAAGATTGAGTAACTCCCCCCATCAGCTTTCTCATGTCTTTCCCGTGTTACCATTTTGCACTACCTTGGGCCAGCAAGCAAGAAGTGCAGTTCAGGTCTGTGACCAGAAATACAGTTGTGTCAAGTTGTTCTTTGCTTCTTTAATTTACCAATTAAAAGGTAATTACTTATTACACAGCAGTAAAACTTCATCAGCAGTTATGATGGGGGATTAAAAATTCCTACATTCCTCCTTTTATTTCCAATTACTGGACAGGAACCAGCTTCTCTTAAACCACTGACCTGTGAAAGACAGAAACACATTCCTGTGTATTCTGCAGCTCTATTTGTACATAACTGGGGCCTTAGGTCATGTAGATAATTACTGATTCATCCCTAGCAATACTATGCCTGTCTAAAGTTTGGCGCAGACTAAGATTCAAGGCCTAAAACATCAGAGAACCAATACAAAATCTGTACATTTTTGGTATGAAATAAATCAATGAAATTATTTCACGGAATAAAGGAACTATTTTTGTAATTACGAGACGCCAACTACCCTCTAGATATACTCTTTTCTTCCAGCATAGTGTATTACTCTGTTTTCCCAAAAGGCATGATCCTGAGTATTACTGCACCAATATTTAGGCTATTTTTACTTATACTTCTACAAAAAAAAAAAAATCTTGCTGTTGATGCCTTATACTTCACTTTCAGAATAACAAAATAAAACTCTTTAAATTATCTGCTAACAATCACAGAAAATCTAGAAATGCTAAATTTAAACCATGGATTAGAGGGGAGTTATTTAATGTTGAGGACAGAAATCTCATGGAGTGAGAATATTTTATTAAAAATAATGCTGATTGCAAATCTTGTCATCCCAGAACTCCTCAAGAATTCAAGTTTCAAACTCACGGAACAGTTCCGGTTGAAGAAAAATTGAGGGGTAGAAAGGATCAATGGTGTGAAAAACATATCCCAGTAGTCATAAGGAGACTTTTCAGAAAGGAACCCAGATGGGTGGCTCCTGTGGTGTTTTGATTGAGAAGCTCTCATTTTGCATAATCTTTTCTTACAGAATTTTTAAAAGCCTGGCAGAAGGAAAGGCACACACCACTGGAAAATAGCTGCTTAAAAAGATTCAGAGAGCAAGTAGGCAGAAATCCAGCAAAATTAGTACCATTCAGTCCACATGCTCGGTCCTTTTCCATCAGGATGTCTCGTCTTCTCCTTAAAGCATTTTGAAGGTTATTTGCACCATAGATAATATGGGGATGGGGTGTTCCCTCCTTCCACGGATGCTTTTTAATGGGCTCAATGAAGTAATCCCCACGGGGCAGATGGAAATATCCAGTCTGAAAATAAGCACAAAAGAGTTAATCTCTTCTGTTCAGTACTAGAAGTCAAAAATAAATATACTCTTCACACCACCATCCCTGACCTTTCCTCATAAGCCATAAGCCAGTCATTACACTGCAGAAATATGAACACAACACGTTTTCAGTATTTATTTTGCTGCATACATCAAGGCTGTTTCATACAGCCGTAACAGTCCAAAGGGAAACAGAAAGAAAAACTCCTTCCTAATAATCTGAAACTGAGGCAAAGACTGTCATATTTTTACAAAGCCACTAGAAGGTCAAAAGTTAATTTGCCAAACATGATGCACGAGGAAGAGTTGCATCTTGTTCTTCTGGTGTTTTTGCATCCATTCCCCGGAGATCAAGACCAGAATAGAAGCTGTTTCATAAGTGCAAATCGAAATTCTGTTCCCAGATGCAGTTCTGCAGTCAATTACCCCACCTTATCAGATGGGCTGGACTGTGTGCTCCATGCTCGACTCAGACTAGAAACCCTCACTGGCCTCCAGGCCAACATTGCAATGGAAGAAATAAAAAGTTTTTCATGAATTAACAAGCCATCAAGAACATCCAGTAAATCAGCTAACCAAGGCTGCAACATTTCACAAGCTGTAACTTTTGTATCAGCCTCCCTGCTCTGCCTGAGCTACAGGTCCTTTGATACCCATCTGGACTGCACAGGATCATTTTACACTGCAAAACCACCGTATTGCCCTTCCATGTCAAGATATATGGAGCAGTATTAAATCTAAAAGCAGAGGATCTACTGACAGCCCAGACCACACTGGGGATGTGACAGGAGGCTGGGGTATTCCAGTCTTACAGCTTTGTTTCCTCTTCACTTCTGTGCTGTGGTCAGTGCACCCCTCTTAGTCTATTCTGGAGGAGGGAAAAAAATGCAGTGACACTCTGTTCCTGCAGCTGTTGTATTCAAAAACAGTATGACAGGCAAATTTTAAAATCTTCTGAAATACTCCAAAGCCTTAGAGTTTCTCTGGATGGATGGGGAAGCCAGTATGAGGGTAAGGATATAAAAGAAATCATACGAATGGAAGAAAAGCACTGTCATAAAACTATAAAATAACCATAAGCTCTACATACAAGGAGACAAAAGGCAGCTCAGTGAGACCTTCTGCCTCCACACTGATTACCCCAGGCCCAATACATCCCAGAAGCAAACTTGTATAAATAACTGCTATCATCATTTCACAGTTTACCCAACAGTTCTGAAGACCAGAAACTCTTTCTTGCCAAAGGAAGTCAAAGTTTTAAAGACACAGGTTGAGCGTTGGTTTGAAGCTGTGTTTGCAGCCAAAAGCATGAAAGGTTCAGGACTCATAGTCACATGTGTTTGTTCATCTGGGATTACAGCTACTGACTGTATGGGTTTTGCTTCATTTTTAAGAAAAAAGAGATTGAGACTTCTGATTCATAAACAATATACAAAAAACGCTCGTCTTGCTTTTTAAATCATAAATCAAGGCACAGGACCACAGTCACACTACAGAAGCAGCAAACCCCACGTTCACATTGAATAAAGCTGCCAGGCAAGAGTGAATCTATACAGCAAGAACGCCTTCACAGTGGTCAGACCAGGAAATCTGTGATGTGGCTTTCCTCATGCTGCTCGGCAAATCAATGCACCTTCACGAATCTTTGCCCATTCCTTGTCATTCCACAGGGTTCAAGCATTCATGGATATTTGTAAAGACTGGATTATTTGATTATTTTGTGGGTTTTCAAGCCAGTTGGAACCAGGTAGAATTAGCCATCTTCACTTGCAGACCCTGATTTCTTCAGAGCAAGTGGCAATAGTCGCTGGATTATTGTGTCAAGGTGCATCTGCAACAAGGAAGGCCAGGGCAATCATATAAAAAGTGAAGTAAGCCTGACAGTGGTAACCTCAAGCTCCCTCATAAATGCTTGCATGTTAAAATTCAGCTGTCCATCCAAGCTGCATGGAGCAGGAAAAAAAGGAAAACTTCATTGTATGAATGTGACTGTAAAAGTCCATTTCCAGCACGTAGAGGCTTTCCAAAAGCTTCCGGAGAGTTCCAGCACTTACTGAACTCTTGCTCTGCATTTGCACTTTCACCCTGCACAGGCTATCCACCAAGAAATTAAATGCTGAGACCAACTGAGACCAAAGAAAAAAAACTACCAATCTTCACATTAAACTTACTTCAAAGCATTGAGGACTGGCAAAATTCCCTTTGCTGATTAAATACGTCTTTAGTTTTGCTCTTCATAGCTGTTCTTTTCTGACTCACAAATACCATAGCAAGAATTTTTCATTTTAAGTCCATCAGATTTCAAGCTATGTAAATACAATATAAGCTTTTTCTGAGAAGTTTGTAGCATCACCTGCTTTTGAATGTGTTCATACAGCCTCAGAATACACAAAGGAGGGCAGTTATGAAAGCCTCGTCAGAAAAAAGCCAATTATATTTACATTTATGAAAAGGTTTAGTTATCACCACAGGAAAAAATGACTGCAGAGAAGTTTTCCTCATTTGAACATCCTTATGAAAAGCTACCATGTAATATAGCAGCTGAAATGGTCAGAAAATAGGGGTGGGGTGTGTGTGTGTTTGTTTGGGGGGTATGTGTTTCCCTCAAAGCCTACAGGTGAAAATCTACAAATCTACCACAGTATTTTGTATAAATTGTTGTTCTGCCCTCTTTCAAATGTCACTCTTTGCCCTCAGATTCTGACATACTGCGGCTGCAAATGTTTACCATGCTGTATTTAGGAGTGCTGCTACATCACTTAATAGGACTTTTAATTCATGGGCCTCATTATTTTGACACAAACAGCTCCCCGAACACACCACATCTCCTACACTGCATGTCACTTGCCAAGGCGACAATGATGGTCCTGGGACACTTCTGGTTTAAAGTTTTCAGCCAACTGCTTTCATTTTCAGTAGAATCTGCATTTTCCAGTGGAAAGCAGACATTTCTCACATATTTCTTTTAGTCAAAAGCTTGTGGGTTTCATAAAAATACATTTTCTGGCATATTTTTTTCAATCATTTCTACATGGGAAGCTGAGTCCTGTGGGAAGGGAAAGAGCAGCTTTACCCTTGGCTACAGTTTGAAATTGCAAGACTACCCCAGACAGGAGGGCCTGGAATTAGTAGGTGTTTGTCAGGAGAAAAAGGGAGGGAAAAAACAACAGTCTGTCGTCTAAAGTTGCAATAACTGAGTATGTTGACAATAATGCCAAAAAAAATGGCCAGTACTGAGAGCAGTGTGTAACTCCCAGAAACCAAACAACATTTCTGACAACAAAATTCCAGATAGTATTTTTGACAAAAGGACAGTGACAGAATCTGAAAATACAGTGACTTTTAGAAGTAACTTGAAACAAAAATAAGAAGACATGGTTTCACCTTTAGCTACTTTGCTCAAGGTGTTTGTTATAACTGTAATACATGGTAGGAGAAATTAAGTTTGAACACAAGAATTAAAGAAAAAACTGTGACATCTGAAACATGCATTACCAGAGAACTGCAGCTGCAAATAATCTAAACTGAGCTGGTGAAGTAAATTAACTGTTAACATTACAAACGCAAAATTTGTTTTAGCTAATCACTTAGTTTCTTTCTGTATGTCCGTTTCTTTCCCAGGGATCTTTCTTTTTGAATTTCCCATCTGTTCTCATTTCAGCCAAAACAAAAACCTAGCATCCAGATGAGATTTTTCACTACATCCTCAGACATAGCCAGAAAAAAATAGACCTGCCATGATGTTGCTCAGAACAGAAAGAGGCTGGGGTTTTTAGGTACTGAGTAATTTGATGAAAGACTTTTATGACCATCACTCACAGAAAAGGAGAGCACTCTAGCTCTTACACACTTCTACAGAAAAAACTATGCTTTTAGCACGACTTAGTGAAGAAGGTGTTGTGATACTGAAACACAGCCTTGTAGTTTAACATAGCTTTGGTCTGAAATTAAAATAGCTTATTTTTAAGACAAAGTAAGTAAAGGAACAGAATACTATAATTCCATAAGATTTTATGTTCTTTTGTCACACTTGCTATAGTATTTTAGGAACTACCAGAAAACTGGCCAGAGATGCAGAGGTATGCCCTGGACACTGTGGGTTCAGAAAGTTCAGATACAGAGGATAGGGGAAAAAAAATTACCAAATTTACAGCAAGACGGACTCTTGTGGAAGAAAATATGGTATTTGGAGAGGAAGGATTGCCTGACATCCTCCAGTTACCAGGTTCCTAAGGGACAGACATCAATTCTGGATTCTTCAGAGACATGGGTCTTTCTGGCTAGGGGCACGTGCTCAGCCAAGGAAAGAAGTCAAGTCTCTAGGGCCAAGTCTATCGGCTACCGTACAACTACTGCAGATACACAATCACTCAGCTGAGAGACTTGGCAGAGAATCAATACTCTGTGTTATAGCACCAACTTGATGGTGACCACACTTGACCTCATTCCTTCTTTTCACTCTTCCTGGATGAAGGTTATCTAGGATAAGTCTTAAGAAGCTAATGCATTAAAAATCCCCAGCTTTTATAAAAACACGTAAGAGAAGCAAACAGTCCAAATATGCTTTCATTTGCTCCTCTGCTGTGCCACAGATACAGTTCATTAAATAATTCTGAATCAGGTGTCACTTCCGTGGACCTTGAACTGCAAGCTTTGCATCTCACACAGAATCTGAAGCAGCCTGGGTACATTCATTTCTACTCAAGGAAATTCTCTGTGAAACTAATCTTCTGTAGAGACCACCACGCTCACTTGAAAATGTACGACTTGGAACACATAATTTTAAAACACATCTTTGTTCATGCTTCATTCAGGTCATGGCATCTTCTACTATCATCTTTACTGTCCTTCCTAATAACATTTATTACTTCTTCTATTTTGTGATTTTCCTTAACAATAAACAGTCCAGGTATTTTATTTCACCGTTCACTTGTAAGTACCCCGTTGCTGCAGCTATAGTTGTATTGTAGAAATATCCCATCTTCTTTTCTCATTACAGAAGATCCACACATGATGATAACTGAGTTCATGAAGCTTCTTTGAGCCTTGTTACGTAGCGTCTCTGCAGCCTTCTGCTTTGAAATCCCAGCAGTTCATGAAGAACATGAAGCTCGTACATCTCTAAGTGTGCCCGGCAGCAGTCACTTCATGTTGTCCAGCTCCATTCCACATTCTCACTTTATACATTTGGAAATATGTCCCATTGGATCCACACAAGCCAAAACTGTCCTTCTTTGCTGCATTTAAAACTCAGACACGCCATTAAATTCCAACAGGATAAAACTTTATTGCCCACCAGAGTACTAGCAACTGGACATTTTTATGGTCTTGAAATAGAGCAATGACAGTATTTGATAAATTTTACACAACTCTCAGTGCTGGTTGCAGCAAGCTGAAACAAGGTGTTTGCCACACGCTGAGCATCCAGCAGGTAGACGGCATGGCACAGTTACTTAATAATTCATTAAAGCAAACACAGCTTCAACTCTTCTTCCCTTTACCAGCGTGATTTCCACACTGCAGCTGAGACAGACCACCAAGGACTACCTGAACTCCAGAGCATTCTGAAGATCTGAGGCTCCTGCTGTCAGTATTTCCTTGTTGCTCAGTTGCCGGTGAGTTCCTTGGGTCTTTGAGGAAGACAAGGTTGCAGCTCTTTGGGCTGCCTAGTCTGCCCAAAGCAGTGTGGTGACACCCCACCAGCACAGGCTGGGTGCATGGTGCCTAGCCAGTGCTCTGAGCCACACAGCAAGTTACATCACTAGAAAATGTTACCTTGAGAATTAAATATACCCAGATGAGTCTCCTCCTGTAAAAGTCATCTAGGTCACACTGGCACTGCATCAAGCAAGGACTATGAAAAAGTAATAAAGTCTCAAGCTCTAGCCCAGGGTGAATATAATAGCAAGGTAAATATAAATTTGAAAATCAATCAGCTTTGCTATCCAGCTTGAAGGACACTCTTTGGTGAAGACTAACATATTTTTTATGAGTTTTTAGCTCTTCCTCATATTTATGCTTTCCCCTTTCCCCCTCTCCCCTGTTTTTATACTAAAAGCTTTAATGGCAACTAGTAGGGAAACAAATAATAAAAAACCCTGCTGCTTTTCCAAGAGCAAGAGGCTTACTTTGACTGTAGTCACAAGGGGGTGAGACTATCAAGCTTTTACTTCATTTGGGGTCAAAAAACAACTCAGGCAAGCGTTATTGTTCTGAGACAAAACAAAGAGTTTGCTCAATTCCTCCAAAGACAGTTTGGGAGAGTAAGAAAGACCAACAGCTGTTTTCTTCATGGCAAATACTCTGGGAATATCTTACTCTAATTTTTCTAATTGAATTTGTTCAGAAAGCACTGTATCCAGGGGCTTTATATTGTTCAAACTCTGGGGGGAGGGGGGGATGTTATCTCATTAATATTAGAACTGCCTCTCATGAAAATTCAAATTAGCTATGAAAAAATAGTTTGTACTTCTCAGCATTTGAAATCCCCCCTGACACTCTCAATGAGAAGTTTTGAAGCTTTGATTTGGAAGCCAGTACATTTTCACAGTTTGCAAAACTGGTTACATTTGATAATTTAAAGCCTATCTAATGCTGAAGAGTAAAGATTTAACACCACATTGTTAAGAGGTTCTGCGCCTAAACAGTGCTTTCTATTAAGAATGAAAAGACAGGCAAGAGGATCCACAAAACAGACATGATCTCTAATCACAGAGACAGAAAGCACCATGGCTGCTTTGGCTTCCTGCTCACTTATATTCTCAAACTAATTTCAATCTAGTGAGCGTGACAATGTTAATACTGCAGAGTTCAAACTTTATTAGAGAGTAACTAAATGCAAACATTTGATCAAATGACAAGTGGCTTTGTTTCTATTGACAAGTATTGTTTGTATTACTGTGACCTACAGGAACCTCAGTCAACAGCCAGAAGGAAGAGATACAAATGATGACAGCTGCCACAACGTGTGCAGATAGATGGAAGAAAGCACAAATATCCCATTTTCCAGTGGATGAAAGTCTGTCAGGAACTTTACTCCTCTCAATAGCAGAGCAAGGGAAGGTCACAGCCAAACTTCTTCCTCTTCACAGAAATTATTTTGCTTGATGAAAAACAAGTCTGTGAGGAAAAGCAACATCAGACTGACCCACCTGCTGATGCTCTTCTCCTCTCTTCACTCTGTTCAGCCCAAAACCAAGAAGCGGTGTCAGGAGCAGACGGCATATTTTAGGTCTGCATTTGTCATCGTAGGTGTGTTGGGAAAGAAGGCTTCTACCACTCTTTTCTCCAAACTCATGAAGCTGCACAGCACAGACAGGACTTAAGAACGAATTTCAGCGTGCCATGAAAGGGTCATGCCATCACTTATCATCAGTGTCATTTCAAGGTGACCTTAAAGGCAGCCCATACTGATGCCCTCCGCCTCTTCTTTACTTACCACCCACGTTTCCAATGCCTTTCCAAAAGGTGACCTCCCAGTACCAAAGAGGCAGCATTGTGACACGGGAGAATCTTCTAATGAATACACGAGGAGTCACGGATTCTGCTCAACAACTGCAGCTTGAAACACATTGCCCTTGTTTCCAGAGGGTGTGTGCAAGCAGCTGCTCCATTTGCCCTGCACAGCCTTGTGACAGCCTGCAAGCCATGCTCAAGCTGCAGCTTGTTGTGCTATCCCTGGGGAGGAATGAAGGGGGAGGGAGCTTATCAAAACCAAATACCTTACAAAACAAGAAAATTCAGTTCTGGCTGAGGGCAGCTGTGGCAAGTGAGTGACACATTACACCAAGGAGGTTATTCTGCACCACAAACCAGTCTGTTTAGAAAAGGACTGAAAGTAAGAACTGGGATGTGGAAGGAGAGGGGAAAAGAAATTAAATGAAACTATAAAAACAAGATTCAAACTGAGATCCAGCACTTGCAGGACAAAGTGCAGTCTCAAGTACACAGCTCATGCTCAGCAGGTGCCACTCTGGGAACCAGCATGATGGTAACTGGCAATCACCATGGAAGCGCTAAACTCCTTCTGGCCTGGGGCTAAGCACATGCCACTCGCTTGACTTTCCTGGTTATTTCTGTCAGCACGAGAAGGGAGAATGATGTGCTTTCATGACTGCATCTGGCACACCACCACAAATGTTTTTACAAATCTAGTACGAGTCCCAGCTCCCTCCCGTGCATACCAGAGCTGGAGGCTGATCTGATTCAGCACTGGATTCAGGTCAGTTTAAAAGCACAAAGCATTTGAGCTAGCTCTGAATGTGATGTAAATCCCTCCCTGAAGCCTGAATTCTGACTGAAACCCATTTCCACTAACATGAGAGGCACGGTGCACACACTGATGTATCATCAAATTTACCTGACACCTGAGATTTACAAGACACTACAGCTCACAGGCAGAAAATTAACTTCTCTCTCGGAGCTGCAGAGAGATGACCTATACTCTGAAATAGAAGTTGTCCAAAAAGCCCACTCCAGTAAAAGCAAAAGCCTGCGAGACAAACAAATACTCCTCAATCTACTAACAATCAAGTTTCTGCTCCAAACTTGGCAGGATATGCTCAATAAAAACCAAATCAAATTTGGTACAAAACCAGTAACTCAGTAAAATACTTAGACTAAGACTAGCATAAAAACTCTGGTAACTTCCACAATCCTTCTGCTGGGAGCGTGATCTGACGAAATGTCAAGGGTGCCTGAAGTGATGAATACCTTAAAGTGCTTCTGAAGCTGGAGGGAAATCAACAAGTTCAACACTTTCCAGAGCAAGGCTGTATGCAATAAGCACCTAAAAAGGCTGGAAAACAGACAACACGGGGAAGCAACAAGTGGCACACACAGTCTGGAGAGTTCCTGCCTCTTTGCCCTAGCAAAAAAGGTAGGGAGCTTCAAAACAAGCTGGCAGGCAACAAAAGCAACAAAAGATTATTTTCACCCAAGACAGGAGGTTCACATCCCTCTTATGCTGGGACCCCAGAGCTGGATGCAGTGCTCCAGGTGGGTCTCACCGAGCGGAGCAGAGGGGTAGAATCCTCTCCCTCCCCTGCTGCCCGCGGGGCTCTGGATGCAGCCCCGGAAACAGCTGGGTTCTGGGCCATGTCTCTCCAGTTTAGAAACAAGGATGTCATGTGGCACAGTGTCAAATGCTCTGCTGAAGTCCTGACAGATGCCACAAGAAACTGGAAATCAGAAACATTTTAGAGAGGTATCAGAAATCACTGGATAAATATAAGTAGGGAAGATTAGTCTCTCATTTTTGAATAGGAAAATACCACTTGCAGCTCAGAAACAGAGTGTATGTCAAGGAGATATCCTGCTTTCCAGCCTGCTCTTATGCCTCTTGCCAGGAATATGCTATTGATCATGATTTCCTTCTGAAAGTCAGTCACATACTCAACAAAGCCAAGGGTCTGGAAAATTAAAACCCTCCACCAACAAGGAAATCTCAATCTGCTGCTCAGATGCTTTGCAGGAGCTTTTTCAGTAGAAAAAGAGGCTTTCTTTGGTTGAGTGCTTCTTCAGTCTTTTTGCAGTCCAAAGGGCTTGTTCCTATTGTACCTTTCATGCTCCATGTTTCTATTTCCTTGAAGCTGTACATCAGCCCAAGATACCCTTCAAGGACTTCACAACAGAATGTCTGCATACCTCTCTCACTTCAGACTAATCCTTCTTGTCCCAGACTAACTATGGGGCAGGCTGGGCTTTTGGGCTGACCTTGTACTGCCACAGGTCTTAGATCTTCATGCAAGCAGCAACCACTTCTTTTAGAAATGCCCATTGTCCAAACCCATCTTGGGAAATACACTTTCGTCTGCCTGCAAAAAGAAAATGTCTCAGTTGTACAACTCACACACAAGTTCAAAGGATCAAAGGATACGGTTTCAGTCTAAAAATTATTCATTTAAGATTTCCATTTCACATTGTTTTGGTATGTGAGAGTTTTTTCTTTGTAAACTATTTCTGTAAAAAAAACAGGTTTTGACTGTTGAAAAAATTACTGATTTTATTTCAAACTGACAAGAATTAGACCTTCCATCAAAATCATTCTTTGTCTGCAAAGAGATTGCTTTCATTGTTTTGGAAATACAACACTTTTTGCAATAAAAGCATTTCATTTTGTCTTAGAAGCAGCAGTCAGCCTTTTAGGTTTGAATGCAGTATCCCGTAGCACAAAAAAAAGAAAGGCCAAAGGGAAGAAGAAGAATTGAGCTATTTATCTGGAGAAAAAAATTGCAGTAAAACATTCTTTGGAACCAAGCAGGTGAGGAAAAGTATTTTGCTATAATAATAAAAGGACTGATTTTCTTTCTGTTAAAATTCTGTGGTCTTCTTTTGCTCGCAGGACGTTAAAGTTTTGTCTCTAAAACTGGCATGTTTTGAAATCCTCACGATGTACCTCCCAGGAATTGAGAAACCATGAACATCCCTTTAAACTTAAAAAAAAAAGGCACAGATGTTCAGCTTTTCTAAGAATTCAGCTGTTTGTTTCCTTAGGACTTTCAATACTTTTTACGTGACACTGATACAGTGATATGTAGGAAAACATGCAAAAGAATAAGAAAATACTTTTTGTAGAGATAAGAGAGGTAAGAGAGATGTTGTCTGCAAATGACACATGTTCCTCAAGACATGCTCATGGTTCTGCACAATAAAATGTTCTACTAAAAAAGTTTATATAAACCCAAAATAAACAAGGTATCTTCAGCCACTACTCAGCATGATTCTTACTAATCTAGGAATACTAAAAATTCAAAAACTTGATAAGAATGGAAGGAAATAGAAGATAATAAATATTAGTTCATAAGTAATCCTGACAGAACTCCAATGGACTTAGGAATTCTTTAAAAGAGAGGTGTATTTGACTCATACAACTCTAACAAGCTTTGTGTAGTCAGAGAACTGTTTACAAACAAATTTATGAAGGAATTATGGACTGAATCACTGATATTTCACAATTTACCTCTCTCAAAGTCAAACTCAGAAAACCAGTACATACAATAAGCAATTCATTCTGCTCTCACTACTGGCTGGAGCTGCACAGGTAAATATCAGATTTTCACTGCAGAAATCTTTCCAACCGAGACATGAGACTGTAACATTTTGAAAAACATTCTCAAATGAGGTTTTTGTTTTCTACAGGATGATGCCAGATCATGACAATTCCACTGAAGCATCAGTAATGGAAATGCTATCATTGAAAAACAATGTTTTTGCACAAGGGAAGTGAAAGCTTTATGTCTGTCTGTCTGTGTGTGTGTGCGTGTGTGTGTGCGTTCCTCTCCAAAACAATTCAGGCAAGATTTTCTCAAGTTGCTGTGCTTCTTTGTCAGCCTTTTTTATTTCTCCTCTATGACAATGAAAACCAGAAAATAAACAAATACATCCCTGGCTCTCAACCTCATTGATTTATTTGCAGCAGGAATGGACCTGACAGTCTACATCACGCAACAAACTACGTGTGGATTCCAAAGGCAATGAATAATCCTCTCTAGGCTCAGATGAAAACACATGCATTGTTCCCGTCCCTTCTACTGTCTCTTTAAAATGTGCTTGACCATACTCTATGCTCAGTACTCAAAACCTAGCAGCGCTTGCAGGTCCCAAACCCAGATTTTGTACAAGAAGACTTTCGAGACAAATTCTGCCAGAGCAGAGCCAGAATCATAGAGGTGGTTTAGAGCAACAGGCGGTTAAAAATCACTTTGGGGAGGCTTCTTTCCCCAGTGCTGCTGGCTGTTTTCCAATAGCTACACCACCTAATAACCCTAGACCAAGATACACTTTCTCTTGTCCTTCCACAGGCAAAAATGGTTGTTGTTTGGCAGGAGATCTCTGGATTCTGCCTGATTTTCTTCAAAACATCAAGACTCACAGGTATCTTTTTGCAGTTTGAACAGTTCTACCCAGCGCTGCCTTCCTGCTATGCCTGCCCAGCCCCTGCTTGGATCCCTCCTCCTTTGTCTCCAGACTTCTCTGCACAGTTACTGCCCAAACTGTTCAAAACCCCACATTTGGCTTCCTCACATATATGATTCCATTAATTTGGCACAGTCTTTGATTACCTTTCACTGAGAAGCATTAGAAGATACATAAAGATAGGATGCTTTTATCTTCGGTCTCCTTAGTTTTCATTCTTTTCTGATGGTTTTTTCCATAGTTCAAGTCTCAGTCATAGTCTTCTAGGCTCCAGGGAAACTGTTGGGATCTGATTGTCTGATGTCCTTACACAACAATCCTGCTAATTCAGGAAAACTGTAACACAGCTGCAGAAGTGAAAGATTAGCTCTAGCTCCAGTATTTGAAACCATGTTCAGCTCTCAGCCACAGCAATGTGTAGTGGGAAAGCAGGCAAACGAGGGATAAGCAAAAGATACAGTTACATACACACATGGATTAAAATTAAGAACCCATGAAACACTAAAAGTGCAACAGGCATCTCAGTAGCACCTCTACAATTACAAAAGATTTGAGCAACTGTTCACTACAGCTACACCAGAACTGAGGGAAGAACTCTTAGCACAATTAATCCTCGACTTGCAACAAACCTTCTGACCTTTGTCTCATTCTACTGGTAACGCATAAATACAAATAAGTCAGTTGAACTGAATTTGCAGTCCTTCAGAGGGAACATTTGTTAAAAAAATATATATATACACTAGCCCTTTTCAAACTGTAGAGAAATTATTTTCCTCTACTGCCATAGATCTTTTAGAAATATCATACTCCTGCTTGCATGTGTGCCTGTGCATGAAAAAGAGACAGACACAGAGAATATCAGCCAATATTACTGATCCACTAATATAGATTCTTCACACACAAGGAATCCACATGGATTTTTGGACAATAGAGTGAAAGCCGTAACTCCAAATTATCTGTAGGACTAACAGCCCAGAAACAAAAGATTCTAGCACTAATATTAGTGACACTAATACTCAGCAGCAAACACTCCCTCCTTGGTGACACACACCATCTGCACGTTTTAGGGCCGCTCACAGAACTGCCAGGATCTGCAAGCTGGGTTTCTGAACTGAAAGGCTCAACAGATTCTCAGAATCAAACAGAAAAACTCATCCCTTCTGCTGAGAGGAAAAGTTAGAACAGCAAAATGTACGTCTAACATAACATCTTCCAGAGGAAAACATCTCTTTCCAGTCTGTACTCATTCTGCTGCCTTTTATTCTACACTCACAGTCTCACAGCAATTTTTGGTGATATTTATGCAGAACCTACCACAATGCCTGTGACTCAGACACACAGCACTACTGCCATGTGCATTTGTACTCCTTATAACAGTAACAGTAAAAATGAGTAATACTCCACATGAGGAAAGTTTATTTTATCGTTTGGGCTCCCTAAAGAGATATGGCTTGAAAAACAATCCAGCAAACAATACCACATACACTCATTTGCCACAATGGGATGCATATGTGGATTAGAGACCTCCCTGTGAGTCTGAGAAACAAAAAAATCCATGTTACAGCCAAAGCTACAAGATGTTCTGGGCCACACATTACCTCTTGAGGTAGCCAGCAAACTCTCTGTGTGGTAGACACAGCACAATTCATTATAAAAACATGCTTCTATGGAGCTTTATGACTGGCCACCAATTAAGTCTTTGTTGTTTTTTTTAATGCATGACAGAGTCCAGGATCTCTTAAACATGCACAATATACAGAGGAATCAGAAGCACATCAGAAAGCCAGTCTATAAAGGAGACAATTGTCTGTGTAGTAAAGTTTGTCTGCCTGTACTTCCACAGATGCACTGACCCAGGCCACTTCTGGCCCTCCAAGAACAGCAATCTATTAATCTAGTCCCAAACTGTAAAGAAGTCTGGGGTAAACCTTCTCGTTCTTATTTTGCAACATTTACTACTTTTCAAACACAGTATCATATATCCCAGAAAAGTTTCACAATCCCTAAGTTGCAAGTTCAACACAATCTTTTCTTGTATAATTAACACCAGGCATCTCTGAAAGGAGTGAAAGAATAAGGGTTTCATCACAGTCCTTTCTTCCAAGAGGACTTCTAATAGGCAAGCCCAAACAGAAAAAGAATCTGCAAGCAGAATAGTGAAATGCACATAAGAAGTACATTTGGATTAATTTCTATTAGATTTCTATCCAAGTTCAGACCTATCCACTTAGATCACAGCGTCCTTCTATCAACATCTGGAATTTCGAAAACACATCCATTTAATAAAAGGAACTTTTTGTAATTCACCATCAAAGAAGAACATCATTTTACAACATTTGGAGGAGCACACAGAAAACTTTATTATGTTCAAAGATCCTGTTGAAAAATACCCTACGGTATTTTCATTCCACTGTTCAGGTGAGTAACCTTTTGACTGCCTCCTCATGGTGTAATCATCCTTCTGCCAGCCCAACCACCTGCACTGGATGTCTCAGTTGTCCATTTTAACACGACTAACCAAGTGAAAAGGTTGGAGAAGCCAGTGGTATTGCAATCATGTTTTGTTTTCACAGGCTATAGGCAGGAATCAAGTAACAAAGTTTGTGCTTCTGCTCAACTCACTTGGAAGATTGCTGTAGCAGAATTCGACCTCTTCTGAGTCTGCCATCCAAGAACTACCTAAAACCATCTGCTGAGCTAATTCTCAGTCAAATATTTTGGAAGGACAAGGACTGATTCTGAGGGCTGATAGCCTGATGTGATGAAGTAATGAAAGCCTTCACAGAAGAAGAGTTTGTAGGCATCAGGGTGATCTAAGGTATTGTTCATGCAGATCACCTCATGACGAGTGTCTAATGGTGGAGATCTGGACTCTGGTGGGATGGACTTCATGACAGAGGCTCTGCTGTTCTGTCCAAGCAGATATTCTGGGCATCTTTATATCTCTGGTGTATTTCCTAAATGCTCCTGGGGTCAGTGCTCTGTGTGGGATTCCAGACTGAATTGCTGTGGGGTGGTAAACAGTGAGTCAAGCTGGAGATAAACCAGAAACTTTCTGAAAAGGCAATGTATAAGCAATGTTGGTGCAAGAAATAACCTTAAAGTCTTCCTTCCTTCCTTCATGCTTACCTTGCTCCTTCTAACACTGAATGTTGCTGAATGATACAGCAGGCTTAGCAGAACTCAGCCCTTTCCTCATTGAGACACCAAAGCATCTTTGAAAATTCAAAGAGATTGGAAGGGATGTGAATGGTCAAGCCCACAGAGAGGGCTGGGGAGCAGAAAGGGCTAGTACACAAAGCCCTTGAGCTCATGTGAACTTCTGCTGCTAGTTCCCAGAAGAAAACCCAGTGAGGGTATTGCAAGCTGCAGTGAACAGACAAGCCCATGGCTTCCATATCATTGTGTGGCACTGGAGGACAGCAGCATGTTTTGTCAGGAAGGTCTTTCGAAAAAATGTCTTTTTCTGATCTTTTGAGAAACTACTGAGCTTCACAAGTGGAATGTTCTTGAACTTTCAAAGTTTGAGAGTGTGATTTAAGAGACAGACTAAGACCCAGTGATGACTCCATACAGAACAATTTAGTTTGATAGAAAATGTTCCCTTAAAATGTTTTTTTGTTTTGTTTTTAATAATGGATTCAGTCAACAGCCAGGAGGAAAAATAGTTTTAAAACCTTTCACGGTAGTTCAGTGCACCAAAACCCACTTGCTTGAAACTATGGTGAGTACTAAATCATGAAGGTTCAAGAAATTGACTGCCTTTTTCTTCTTGAACTGGAAAGAAACAGCTTTCCTCCCCAGACAATGACTGCCTGTGGGCAGTTCAATTAAAGATCTCTAATCTCCTGGCATTGACTAGCCATGTTTGCCCATCCCTATTCTCCACTGATAAATCCTTTGTTACCATCACCATCAGAAGCACCTGTGCTTTGTCTAAGGTAAAGACACTGTTCTCTTTCAATCTGCAACACACAGAATGTAATACTGGAAGCTCCTTCTTTTATTCTGAGTTATGCAAGTTGGGCTGACTTGCATTCTGATGCAATACATGCAGTAATGAATAACAGACAGAGTTAAAATAAATCAATTGCTCATATGCCCCATTACCAAGCTTCCAGCAGCGACATGAAACAAAAGGGAGTTCAAGAACAGCATGAGGAGTCACTATGTGCAGAACTACAGCAGGAGAAGGAAATATGTTCCCTGGCTACAGCTGGCCACCAGTTCAAATCCTGACCAAACACACTTAAGCAGTTATTGTGCAATAATGACCTCGTTTACGCTCTGATTCTTTTCTAAGCTATGCTATACAATAAATTGAGGGAGTTCACTGTAAATCATGTTGAGTAAATTCCCATCAGTGGGGACTGGACTATGGTGAATGGACTCATGACTACACTGAGGGTCAGCGATCCCACACTGAGACACAAGTCAGAAGTGTAAGTTTGAAAGGGAAGAGAGACTACTGGTTGTGAAAGGAAAGGAACTTATACCACCATCAGCCCATGCTAAGCAGCAAGGTGACTGCAGAATCTTCAGCAGCATCTCTTAAGTAACTCAGAAGATCCTCTTCTACAGATTTTGTGACTATGTGCTAGATGATTACAGAACAACTAGCAAGGAAACTATTACTTTAATCATGTAAACTGATGTCCTGCATTAGAAAAGAGGCCACATATTGACTACTTTTAGGGAGGCTTTTCATTTTTGATTTTATCTCTTTGGATTCCCTCCCTGTCCCTGCAGTGTCTTGTCTCTGGCAAAGCCAGTAAAAATGAACCTCAGATGTTAAATTTATTCTTACAAGTTGAAACAAACAAAAAAATAATTACCCTCCTAGCCCTGGGCAGATTGGGCCCACTGAGCTCCACCCACAATTTCGCATTTTTCAAGGCCAATATCAAACTCCAGGCATGGCACTCATGGGACCAGATGTAAATATATACTCTTAAGCTTGTGCCCTCAGAATCTCTTTCACCATCACTGAAGAACAGGCAAGTTCATCTGGTCTGAACCATCAGTCCTGGGATGAGTTAAACTGCACCCAAAGCAGTGCCCTACAAGTGTCCTCTTCACTGATCCTGTAGGTCTGGACAAGCTGAGAAGGGGACAGAGTCATATTCCATCCAATACATCTCATTTGCAGTGACCTAGGACACCATTACAGTACTTTGTGTTTCACTGCAGCCTTCTCTCTGCCACACTGGTGAACACCACCTCTGCTCAGCTGTAAAAACCTGAGTGCTGCCAAGCCTGTACTGCTGTGTGAAGTTCAGACACCTGGAGCACAGCATCTTCATTTAACTTACATAAAATTTGGCATGTGTACACAACACTGCAGGATACTGAGGATATTCTCCGCTATATAGAGATATTCTAATCACCACATGAGGAATGGATGGAGATTCTGGAATACATTTAATTTCTAAATTATGATCATTTGCAGTAACTCCTCATTCATCAAACTAATGAAACATTTAAAACCATAAAGCACTGGAAGAAAAATATAAAAAGTATTTAATTCAGAAACACGTACCTAAATATTCTCATTAATTTATGTAACTGAATGTCTTTGTGGAATTTTTTTCCCCACAGCATTCCGATCTTTTCTGCTTTTCATCTAGGTTTTTATGAATTAATTATTTTCATTTATTTCCTTTTGATGACCATTTCATAATATTGAAGTTACAGTGGCAATACCAGTAAATAAAACACTGGGCCGGACGGTTGACCCACTGTGTGGTTCTTATGCCTCTGTGTAAACTTTTGCTGCTGTGAATAACACTACTCAAAGAATACTACCTCCCTGTACTGTCTTTATTCCTACACCTCACAAAGCAATCTTGTAAGACATTTAGTTCTTCCATCCCATTCCAATACATCTGAATTACAGCGCTCATTTTCATCACCAAACTGTAGCTATGATGAAATAAAAACATAACAAATGTAATAAAAGTTTGTAAAAATGACACTGCATAAACACTAGAAGATGTTAACCCTGAAACAATGTCATTTAATCTGTATTATTTTTACTAATTCATATAGATGATGCTTATTATACGTGCCCTCTTGGTACAGTTTAGGGCACATAGGGCTACTTATACAATGCCAATTCTCAAAGCATAAGATATGGGACCCCATCAAGCAGATAAAGTCAGGAAACACTACCACTTCAGACCATTCAGCTACTTAAAGCTAGATTCTTAACATTAGAGATGTGAACAACTGTGAAAGAGTAGGCGGAGTCTGTATGAACCTCTCATTTGCCTGAGATTGCTGGAAGACTGAAACATGAAATCTGAGATTGGTCTGCTTTTGTTTTCCAACACAGTTATCTCAGATGCCAAGAAGAATACAGTATCTTTACAAAACCTGACCTTCTTCAAAGCATGCATGGATGAAGGGGAATTCTGAAGGAACTCCACCAGTGCTTTCCAGTGCAAGGATAGTCTGTGTCTGGAATAAGGTTTAGAGAGTACGGTCTTGTCAACTGGGTACAGGACAACTGCATTAAAAAGGAGAAGCAATCCTTAGTTTCATGTTTCATCCTCAGTTTCACAAACGCATTCTTCCTCCAAAGTATAATGCCAATAAAGCTGTTATGTACTGTGTGGTGTGGCAGATACAAATCATTCTTCTATCATGTACTGGCTTCTGCAGAGCTATAAAAATACTTCAGAGCTGAGCACCGTTTCCTCAAAGCCTTCCTTGCAGGTCCTCATTGTCCTGCAGAATCCTCTCCTAGACAGTTGCAACAGCAGCCAGAACCTAATGTTTATTTATCCCTTTCAAACCCTCTTCCCTCTCTCCCTGCTAAGGCTCTGTACCAGCCTTCCAGTAATTGCAAACTGGAGTCAGCAAACA
>VZTF01006959.1:108271-142041 GCA_013397755.1 Cnemophilus loriae | reverse complement strand
CAAACAGCAGCTAAACTGGGATTAATGCAGTGTCCCACACAGCCTATGTTTGCCTTGAATTTCTGGCTGCTCCTGGAGCAGAGGTGCTGATTAGACAAAGGGGACCTTTCCTGGCTATTTAGAAATTCTAACTGGTTTTAAAACAGCAATATGGGTAAAAATGTACACAGGCTTAGTGACAAGGTCTTCACTGCCACTGGCATGCAACAGACTTTTCAGGATACTTCTTAAATTCTTTCCCTTAATTCCACTAATTCTATTAGTCAAAATTAAGAGTTTTCACCTGAGAAAAGCATTATTTTTCAGTCCAAATTATGTCAGCTTTGCTTCACCAGTGCAAAAACTTCGCAGGCTGGTGATGAAAGATACTACGAGAGTGTTAGAAACTCCATTAATATGAAGTGTCGTTTGTCCAAACAAGTAAGTGCTAAATAACCACCAGAATGGCATTTTTGTGCTAATAACCATGTTCACGTTTCAAATTCCAGTCCTCATGTGTAATCATTCCAACAAAATTGCAGCTTATTGCAGCTATACCTAATATGGCATTGAGTTCCAGATTTTGGACCATTGCGCTGTGCTTATAGGCTATTTCTGAATAAAATCTGCCTCATCAGCCAAGTTATAGAATGAACAGAAAAAGAAGGGGCACATTCTACTTCAGTTTTTTGCAGTTACTCCATTTTTCCCCAACGAAATCAACAGCTTCTCAAGCCCTGTGCAAGTATTTAACTAACATTTCTTTAAATATCGACATACAATTCAGGGGCACATCACTAACATAAAACCTCATAAGCAAACCCTGATAACATACTAGTTTTTTGTTTGTTTGTTTTTATATCCAAACTGCAATGGAAGCTGGCAGGAACTGAACATCCAAAAACTTTTGATTTTATGTTGTTAGAGAAGGAATAAATCAACTCTCTGAAACTTTATATTAAATATTTTAAAGCAGTGAGCACATCTGATTTTCATCTCTCTGTATTCAGTTAGTACATATAAAATGGGATAATACTACCATGTTAGCCAATTTAGCTTTGTGAAAAATTAATGAATTTTTATGTGTCACACTGATGAGCACCGAAAAACTTGAAAGAACTACATAAGTCTGTTCACAAAAACAAAAAACCACCAAAGTTGCTCTCATCAAACAAAACACAGCAAGCAATGAGAAACTGTTGAATTAGCAACAATTAAGTGTCATCAGGAATACTTGAAAGAAACCAATACAGAAAGCATTTACAACCAAGTGTTTGAAAGACCTCATACCACATGCACCCTTGATTCAACATTATTTGTAACAAAAACACTGCAGCAGGCATTTCTCAACCTTAAAGCTGTTAGGGTAGATTTCTTCAATAAAAGCCTTTTTTTTTTTTTTAATGTGCTGCATATTCTTCCCACACATTGCCTCTTTTGCAGGAGGGATATTTTTGACAAGTACACTACGCTTACTGCCCCAAAGCATCTCCCATCAGTAATAAAAAGCACACAGCAGAATGGAAATTACCACATGACATGGAGTGGCCACTATTAAAAAAAACCCAAAAAAAACCGAAACCAAAACCAGAAAGAAAACAAAGCACACACAACCCACCAAGAACAGTGCTTTAATACAACTGTTCTAACTGTCAGTAATAGAATTACAGGATTGTAAAAAAGACCATACATATGGCTTTCAGTATCTGCTACTCACAAATACATGAAATCAGCAAAATCTTATTTCTGAAAGCTCAAAAGGATGCAGAACACTGAGTCCGCTTCCTAGAGACTGAGCTTTTTAGTTTGAATGAACATCCAGACATAACTAGGCATTCATTATCTCAAACTTCCAGATACAGTAATCCTTTTCTGTTGCCATTTTGGATCTGTTTTTCTCTTAATTTATTTTGCATCCAATCAGTATCCTATTCCTGGAACCTGAGGAGAGTTTTTCTAGGGCACTTAACAGCTTTCAATAAAATTTCTCCTAAAGAAGAAAATTAAGTAGTTCTTCTCACCAGATCCACCTACAGTTCTTTAACTCAGTTTACTTCAACACAATCAGAACCAGAGGAGTCCTAAATAAGAGTTTCCAGCAAGAAAAAGCTGATCGAAAAGAAACAGATTCACCCACTGTTGTATTGTTCATACAATTTCACACATTTTTCCTTTGTGCACAGTTTTTCCAGTGCTCAGACTGTACCACCGAACCACACACATCATCTACACCTTGGTCCTAGAAACCTTTCTCCTCTCCCAGTAACTCCAATAACTGCCTGTGAGGCTCAGGCAAGACACTTCTGTACAAATTTATCACCTGTGAGAAGGACAGCGCTTCTCAACCTCACCAAAGAAAAATTATAAAGAACAAACAGCAGTGATGGATACGGTGTCCTTAGTGACAGAAAGAGAATATCCGAATATCTTCAGATCTCAGATGCGATTCTAAACTCAAACCAGTTTTCTGTAACTGCTGACATTTGGGATGAGTCAGATGCAAATGCATCCCAGCTAAAGGACTGGAAAAAACACTTGTGGTAATATCCTTCAGAAACAGCCAAATCAAACTTTTAGCTGCACATCATTGTGGCAAAAGCCTAGAGAAACTGCCTTCGATGAAAATTTGCCTTTGGCAAAGAAACACACAAGCTCAGAAGGATAAAACACATCTGGTTCACTCATTTAAACACTGCAGAAGCAGTAGGAATGCCAGCACAGAACTGCCACCTTGCACCCACAGCAACAATGAAGTTGCAAATGCCATTGAAGGTAACAGACATTGCTAATTTCTACTGGTCTTTCTAAAGAAGGAATGGTTATGTTTTGAATCAGTGGAGATTTGTTATCAATCTTAACCAGGGGAAAAGAAAGGATAAGTTTCAGCAAGTAGCACAATCATCCAGCAGATCACTATACCCAGCTACCACACACACAGAAACCCCACATTTGCCAGGGAAATGACACATCTTTTGTCTCTCCTGCTGTATGGTCAACATATTTGGGATTGTAATCTGGATATCTACATAGAAATAACAAAACTCTGAAGGAAGAGTGAAAGAACATGAATACAATCTGTGCCAGTAAACATTATCTTTAGATGTCCAACTGAAGCAGTGAAGATGAAACTAATCCCCATCTGTGGGATTAGGATGGATTTTACTCACATAAAACTGTCAAGGAAGACCTGAAAGGAACCAACACTACTTGGCGCAACACAGCAAACTTACAGGAATCATCTGGATATACCAAACAATTTCCTGTGCTTATGGGACTCCAGGTACTTAAGGTGCCCTTGGTCTCCTTTCTGCGTCAGCAGCACACGGAAGTTTAGCTTCCTAAGGTTAAACATTGCCAAAACATGTCTAAATAGGTGAAATTTAAGGTAAGAGTCTGATATCTCAATTCAAGTAGATATGTTGTATTATCTTTTTAGGCCACGTGAATCAGTTGGTATCACTTTGAGCCAAAAACAAACCAAACAAACAAACAAACAAAACCACAAAAAAAAAAAACCCAAAAACCAAAACCAAACAACAACAACAAAAAAATCAAAACAAAAACCCCAAACAAACAACAACAAAAACCACCCCCCACCACAGTTTCACTAGCATTTCAGTAAGTAATTTCATAGCATGTTGCATGCACGGGTTTGAAAACAATAATTCTGAAATTGCTAAACCTGAAGTAGTAGGTGGGACTCATCCATTTAGAACCTAAACTCAGTTCGAACTCCTCCATTTAATTTTTCATGCTCAAGCAGGCAGCCTACTAGAGGCACACTAGAGACTACCCAGTTTTCATGGCTTTACAATGCAAGCTCACAAATTCAAAAAATATAGCCAAAGTATAATGACTGGCTGCTGTAAAGAGAGAATTTACTCAAGTTAACAAAAGAACTCAGAAAAAAAAAGTCAAGTCCATCTACTTACCACACTTGCACTTTAGGGTTTTTTTAGAAGCAGTGCTCAGATGTAATTTGGCTAACAATAAAACCCACAATTCAAACATAACACATTTGAAATTTAAGCAAAACATGAAGCTCCCATCTATGCTAGTTTGCTCAAAAAGCTTCAGATAGGAGAAAAAAACACAAATAAGCTTTTCTTCAATCATACACAGAAATTACTGTGTACAACACCAACAATGTTTATCAACTGACAGAAAAATAAGACTTTAAGTTAAAGTCTCCATCAATCCATTGACTCAAAACTGGGTAGTGCAAAAGCACTCTTGTCTATACCAGAAAAGGCAAATATATAAATCTATTATATACCGGACTCACCAGCATAGCATTAAATGACATTAAGTACAGCCTGGACAGATTTTCAGCAAAAGCAACATCAGCTAGGATTGTAAGGTGTTTGTTTTCAAATGGCATTTTGACCCATCGCTGCCATTTATGAACATAAAAATCTTTCTCAGGTCTAGCACACCAGGTAATTAAAGCATTAAGAAAAAATACAAGAAGCTGCACATCATCCATTTTGGTTTTATTACTGTACTGTCTCACACTGCTTCTCCTCAGCCTGCACAGCAACAGCTACTTTTGGTCAGGGACTTTTTATGGTGGATTTTGGTTTGATTTTCTTTGTAGGGGTTGAGGCTGGGTTTTTAAATGGCTATGCCTTACTATTCACTCCCATAGAAAGAACGGGTACCTTCCCCCAAAAAGAGCAGAAACAGAATGCTGTGTTGTCTACACTGAGTGCAGGTAAAAGAAAGAGTAAAACCTTCCTGGTCATTCCACTGCTCTGGTTCTCCAACAACTGCATATTTAAGTGTTGAGCACTACACAGTCCAAAGGAATCTACAGTCAAAACCAGAAAAACAGTCTCATTTCCCAATCTGATTACATCTGTACAGCTGCTGATGTTGGATGTTCAGATAAAAACTGAAGTCGAAGGCTCAAAAATAAAGTTCACTATCTCTGGGATGTTTATATTCTGAAAGCTTGGAGATCTTCTTTTGAAAAGCAAATGAAAAACGCAAACATTAAGATCCATGTGGTCTATGTCAGGGAAGGGCTATACAATGAAGTCCTTCTCTCAGCTCAGTCCTTGTCTCTCATTTGGGCTTTGAATACTTCAGATGGAATCAATTTAGTCACCTATTTAGCCAGATACACCACAGATTTAAGCACTTAATTACAGATAGTAGAGATCCAAGGCTAAAGTAGGTCCTGCATTTTCCGGATATGCCAGGGAGAAATGAAAACCTCTTGAGCTGAGCCTTGACATAGCTCACCTACTTACTGAGCACAATATTCTCCCAAGTAGGTTGTAACACAAAAGATAAATGTTATTTCCCAAAACCATCGCCATGACTACAATTAACCTTGCATTGCCTTCACTAGAATCTATGTCTGCAGCTAAGCTGCAGGTGAGACGTTAGTTTCAGGATAAGACAGATCCATGAAGTGAGCAGACTGAATCCTTTCGTGGGACTGTGGCAGCATTTTACACAGCTGTCTTAATAATTGAACAGGATTTAGATAGGATGTTATCTTCATATATCTGGTCTCCCTCTTCTCCCTTCAGCACGACTGAATAAAAATACATATTGGAATAACTTTTGCCAGAAAGCAATAGGTTTTTCAGCAAACAAACACCACTTCGAAAAGTAGGTAATGAACCCACCAAACTACTAATATTCATTTCACTGAGCATTCTATACACCTTTGAAATAAAATTCCTTACCTCTGTCTGTCACTAATGTAGCACTACCAATGCAAAGAAGTGACTGCTGTCCAAAATTCTTTATTAGTCACTTGTCTCAAGTTTGTCATACAATAGAATTATACGTGCATTATACAGAGTAAGAGTGTATCAAACACAGAGTGACCATGCACCACCGAACTATTTCTCAAACACAACTTTCACAGGAGAAAGGAGGAGTGACTGAAATTGGAGCTGCCACAACAAAGGAAGGGAAATGCAATCACTGACAACTGCAGGGGCAGTCTGTGCTCCTGCAAGCCTACAAGCAGAGTATATTGGAAAACTCAGACCTGACAGGCTCCAAAAACAAAAAACAAAAAACAAAAAAACAAACAAAAAAAAAGGCTGTAATGAATTTCAAGCATGCTTCAGCTGGGAAATCCACTCTTCTCATACATACCCTCTCCATGCAAGCTAAAGAGAATTCACCAGTTTTCCTAAGTTCAGCACATACAATAAGGGGACTATGACCAGCGGAAAAAACCCAAACCAACAGCTATGAGATGCAGTCTATAAAAATGCTTGGGAGATTAGGGTTTCTCTGGATTAATTTTCACTTCTTCTTTGACCACAAGAAAAATAATAAAGAAGAGTTTCTCTGAAGATGATATGAAGAAAGGCCATCTGAGTCAGTCAGGCACATCTCTCCACTTTCTCTAAAACAATGAGTTATTATTTCAAAGACATTCCTATATACCAGTGGGTGTGAAAAGTCTTATAACTCAGAGCCACACAGAAAAAGCCATTTCAATTTCATTTATTACTTTCAAACATCAGAGCTGCAAAGCAGGCAAAAACATAGAGGGAAAACTCTGTACTTTATTAAGTTTTTGAACAGAAGTATTTATTCAAGTCAGAACTAAAGTTCCACATCATCTTTAAAGTTCAGATACATGACAGGACTCAAGCAACTAGCATCATCAGATGGTAACTTAGCAGCTGTTGATAACAAGAATAAACCTTGATAGCTGGTTATTTAAAATATTTTTAGATTTCAATAAACTGACTTATAATAAAAGACTTATAATGGGGCCTGTATTTATCTACAGCACAGCACAAAGCAACAATGGGGTAAAACACAACAGCTGGTGCTGAATTCACCTTGTCCAAGACAGAAGAGTTGTACCTGGGCTGCTATCAGGAGGCTGAGTTTGCTGGAGCTGTGCCTTCCTGGTACATGAGGTCGTCCAGTCCTTGCTCATGCACCTCCATATTCGCATTACAAAGTGCAGCTGAGGTGAGCTGCTACACAGTCTCCGATACTCTCCTTCAATTACCCCACACTTCACAAAAGGCCACTAAGCCCTCTTGTCCATCCGAGTAGCAGCTAAACTGCCCTACTGCCTCTCACCCCTGTCCAGCTCTTCACTCTCGGAATATCATTACAGAGTCTGTTCCCTTCCTTACAGCTACTTGAGAGGAAATAATTCCTGAACATAGCAGACTTACATCTGTTATATCAAGAGCAACAACTGGCCCTTAATTATGAAACCCAGTGTTTTCTACTACACGTTTATAGACAGTTCACTCTCTATTAAAAAAAATTACACCATAAAAGCAGTTTTTAAAATATAAAAGCATTTATAAACAAAGCAGGAAGTCACACTTCCATTTATTTGATATCTATTTCTTGCATCTGTGGATATCTCCACACTGTATATATTAAACACCTGTAGGAGACATTACTGGAAAGATCAACCCCCCTCCAAAAAAAAATTCAATGAAAAAACAGTGTCTGCTTCTAATAATTTAATTTAAGATAAGGAATAACAGGTTCATTTAGCATTTTACTGGATGTCTTAGGTTACAATGTAAGATGTACCCAAAAGTAGGTATTCTATCACCATCTTCATAAGGTGTTAAAACCAGGTGGGGCAGTGTTCCTTATCTCCTTCGTGACTCATCCCTGATAACTCCAGGGGACATCTTCTGCTAATGAGTCATCGAGTCTCACTGCATGACTGATAAAATTACATCATCCCATTGTGAGATGCTCCGCCCAGGGGGAGGAAGCAAGCATTCCTACCTGGATAAAATCTGAGATTTGGAACACCACAGGCAGCCTTATCCACTGAATTCCCAGAGGACAAGAGTTCCATAACCACCACTGGACCTTCAGAGGAAGATCAAACCCTTCTACAAATCACTGCTTCAACAGAATCACATCCATCACTTTAACAGGACTGCAGCCACCATTTGATCGGACTGCTACCAACACCCTGACCAACAGGGTGTCAGGTTGTATTCTACCTCTGTCAGTGTTTCTGTATTATTGCATTTAATTTAATTTTCCTATTAAATTGTATTTCTGACTTGGTATCTCCCACTAGTTGGCTTTCAAACTAGTACACTGGATAACAGAGGAGAGTGAGAGACAAGAGTATTCCAAAATTAACTCTCATTTTTGTTGTTAGCTATCGATGACTATGATTGCCACACACCATTAACGAGTTCCTCGACCAAATCAAAAGCAGTCAGAAATAAAATGAGGAAAAACAACCCCAGGGTTATACTTGAAATGAGAAAAATGCACATATTTTTAACCAGATGGTTTTCCCTCTGAGTTACAAGTTTATAATATGAAATCATTACTCCACCATATAAGTACTGCCACTCTCTTGCTTGCACACGTTTTTAAATTCTAAGAAATCCTAACTGCTGCATCACCTGCAGCAGAGACTTTCAGGGAATGTTGAGAGCCAGAACATTAATCTCTCCAGTGTCAATCTGTTTATTGCACCCCAGAGCTGAAAACCCCATCAGCTGTGCTATGGTCTCAGGCATACTCAATGAGGTCAAATATTTGTCAAAATAATTTGTTTTGGCTGGAATGGAGAAAGTAAACGAAAACAGACAGAAAAAGACAAAAATATACCATTTTATCAAGAGATTATGTTAAATTACGGAGCCTTGACTAGACAAAATATCTCATTAAATCAGTCAAAGGGTAAGGATTCAGAGTACATTTTTAGGGGCCTCTACGTACAACATAAACCTCAAGTAAAACCAGATTAGCCAGTGCAAAAATCCTGGCTGCAGTAATTTCATTCCTTTCTGAATGTGCAGACTTAATCCCTGCTTAAATCAGAGATAACATCATAGACTCCCTCCACATAATTTTATGCGCTTGAAATACCTATGGAATTTATTAATGAAAAATAAACATGACCTATGCTAGATAAGGCATTTTCAAAGCTGTGAAGCACCAATAACCTCAGTCCAGAGCTCAGCTGCTGGAGGATGCTTTTAGCGGCCTTCATAAGGATGACTCTGACCCTTAGCAGGCTGGAGATCCGTCCCATGCAAACATGCTCCCACCTCAAGATGCTCTGACGAGCATCTAAAATAAACCCATAATAGTGTCTGAAGTATAAACCCTTATGAATCCAGTCCTAAGAGCACTGGTTTAAAGCATCAAAATATCCTAAAACTGGTCCATACATCTCTCTGAATGTACACGGTTTTGTTCAGCCTCTCTTTAAAATGCTGCAACCAAACCAGCAATATGATAACAATCAGAGTTACCCATCCTGCTCAGCAGTCCTCAGGAAAGTACAGTTAACATCTGTGACTCGACTTCTTTCAGAACAGAGACAGGACATCAGGCCTCATTAAAATGCCATATCATGGTCTCAACCTATGTTTCATGTCCTTCTGAGAACCGGTTTCTCAGAAACAGAGGAGCACAAATGTTTGGCCTTCTAATTCACAGCAAAGAATTATTTTACAAGACATTTCAGTAAATGAGGGTAGCATATCAAATACAATCTCTAAACAGAGCAAGAGCAAGTTGCTATGTATTTTTCAGCAATAATTAACTGACCATCTACCCTGCAAATGCCACTTACTTCCTTTCCTATGACAACTGTTTCACCTCTCGTTTCAATATGCGCCAGCCTGACAGACACAATGGCAAACAGCTTTCCAGATCATTGTCCCTGGACTCAAATACAAGCTGTATTAAGGCACTCTTCCCCAGTGTTAAATGTTTTTGATAGCTAAGAGAAAGGCTCCATAGTGTAAGAGTTAGCTGCTGGATGAGGGACTCCCACTGTGGGCTGTATTTGGCACTTCTTTCCTATAATGTGAAAGCATGACACCCATTAGTATAATTGAGATTTACAAGCCTGCACAATGAAGCAAAACTTATAAAAGACCCAAGAGAGTGAACATAAGCTATCATCAACAGGGGCGAATTTGACGCATAAGCCATAATGCCGTTACTAGAGCGTTTCTGCCTTTCATGGAAAACAAAATTTTTGGTAATGTTTGGTATTCCTATGGTTCATCTATTTTGTATTTTTAGCTCACGCTAGTTTTTGAAACTAAAAGTGAAAAGCCAAAACAAACAAAGTCATCCTAAAACATGACACAGTCACACAGTAATAAAATAAAAGGTCTTTGAAAGGAAGAAACTGATGTAACAAAACCTTCAGGGAGACAGATGTGCAAGTCTTCATTTCTTCAGCTTTTTTACTAGGTATTTTAAAGGATCAAGCTTATGCAGATGGCACAATTTGAATAACTTCATTTGCTCTGAACTACACTTGTGAAACTACTATTTTAAAAAGTCTATTTCTTTCAGTGCTGCTCAAATTGTAATCAAAACCTGGTAAATCCACACTATGGTTCTGCATTTGTGCTCTAGAGCTTTTTCACGTCTAAACCGTGTTTAAACACAATGACTTACCTGCCTGAAAAGCTGCCCACATGATGCTGTGTTGTTTTAACTGATATAGTCCTTGCAATCTCACCTTAACAAACGGTACCTACCTACACCCACTGACATAATGAACAAATCGCACTACCTGGCTCAGAAGCAAGGACTGGTATTTACAAATTTCCCCAGAAGCATCCCCAGGCAATATGAACAGATGTCCAGGCCAGCAGAGAGGAAGAATTTAAAAACTCAACTGTGGTAGGCATCTACCTTGTCTACACCCTTTCTACTCCTCAGATACTGATTACACAGGCAGTGAAACACAAATATAAAATGCCTGTTGGGAATGAAACTACAAATATAACCTCTGTTATTAAATTGAAATGACTGAACTGTTGACACATAGAAGAAAAAAAACCAAAACAAACCAGAATCATTAACCCAAGTGTTCTTGTTTTGTGGATGGGACGACAATCCTGCAATGTATTCGTACTATTCCTATTCTGAAAATAACTAAAGAAAGTGTTAAAGAGCGAAGCTTGGTCCCTAAATCTCTACACTTTTAGGGACAGCAAATTTTGATAACTTGTATACAAGAGTTTTAAAAGGAAAGGTTAGGAACACCTGGGAACTTAAGGTGGTGTTCAACGAATTTTGGAACAAGAGCAATTTTTCCAAGAACTCAGAATAGTCAGTGCTAGTATGTACTGGAGGCACACAGCACATCACAGTCATGTCAGCTTGACATGATTCAGGGTGGGCAGGAAGTGAAAGAAGGAAGGAGAGCTGATATTAACCAGACTGGTAAAGAATTAACAGCAGGAAGTATGGCCAAAGCCAACAGATCCTATCTAATGAGATTACATTTTTTACATTTTCTAATCACATTTCCTAATTAGATTGCAAGTTTGACCAGAAAACATATGGTATGTTTACGACACATTTAGGTTTTCTAAGGCATTTATCTTGGCACATTTTCATGAAGAACAATTTTTTTTAAAAAATCGATGCTATGGTAATTCCTCCAATTCAAAACCGATAACTGAGAGAGCTGAAGTTACAATTATAAATGAGGAGCCATTATCAAGCAGGTACATTTCTACCAAAACTCTCTGGAGGTATCAATTTTGTCCCTTCTGGCACTGAACATTCGTAAAAAGATTTGAAAGACAACATGGAAATGTTGCTGGTCCCATCTGTAGACAGCACAAACACTGCAAGAATACATCTTTCTTAGGAAGACAGGTGATAAGACACACAGCCACCACTGCCATTTGTAATCTGAGCTCCAGGAAACAGCACAAATTTCTATATGTTCAAACAAAAATTCTCACAAAAGAGAAATTATGCTTCTGGAAACAAGGCTGTAGTCTGCAAAGGAGCAACTCTGAGAGTCTTGGTTTCACCTTAGGATGGCTGAAAACTGCCCTTAACATTTGTCTGCAGTCAAAAGGGTTAACAGAATCCTGGGAGATACACAGCAGATCTGGGAATCTCTCCTGGCACTGCCATCTCTTGTTGCAAGTGCCACTTTACATGTCTTCTGATAACAAAGCCACCTCTGCTTTGCCTAAGCAATACATTCACTCTATTTTCACCAACATCCAGGCTTTTCCCAGCACAGAAAAGCTTTGCTAGAAAGCAGATACCAGACTAGACTTGCTTCCTTTCTTCAAATTACAAGAAAAGGTATACACTTCAAAATTGCACATTGTTGCCTACCTACCACACAGTAAGTATTTCATATTATTCTCCATGGTCTTCTTGTCTGTACAGCTAGAGCTTAACTTACTCAAGATGTACTTACTGCCACCCTGTTATTCTTTCATCTGTCAGTGTTGATTTGTTCACACGAGCAGGCTCACTTACGTTTTCTCAGAAACAAGGGAAAATACGCATTTCTCTGTGGCACAGTGACTGCCACTGCTTCATGTTTCTCTCCAATCTTTCTATTTTGGAAAATCCAATGCAGCACTTATCCTCCTTTGAAAGGCACACGCGGCTCCTGAAAATCAATGATCTGAACTGTCTAAACCTGTCCCCATTATCAGCCCTTCAATTACGACTCTCTGATGTGTGTTTCCACAGTGACACACACAAGGCGTTTTTAGGGCAGGGCATAAAGGAGAATGAAGGGATATATGGCAGCAAAGAAAATCCTAAGAGTTTTAAACCTGGCTCAAGTCACTCTTGTCCTAAGGACATGAACTTTCTGTTTTTCCCAGTAGGCTTGAAAGCATTACCATGCAAGCAGGAACCACACAAAAAAATACAACTGCTTGAAAATTAACCAATTATATTCCCAGGGGATTCTTCCCAACTGCCTCCTCTCTTTCTTATGAGCTTGTAATTTCAATAAGTATAATCTGCAGCCTGCTGTAGTTTTCTGTATTGCAATGAGATTGCTTTCTACTTTAAAATGAAACTATATCAGATTAATTAAAAAAAAAAAAAACACAACAAAAAAACCCCACAAAACCCCCAAGCAAGCAAACAAACAATAAAAAAATCCTTCAACCACTGTGGATGTGTGCAAGCTGTTCTGATAACAGAAGTACAGAAACTGGGAATGTGCTGGTCTTGCATTCTCATGTCAGACATCCAATTTCCACAGCTGCTTACACGTCATGAGACACAGCAATACAAAACAGTCTGAACTGCAGCAAGCAGACTTCCAGCTCTCACAGGCATCACCTTCACTGGTAACCTTCACCCCTCACTACTGCCCACAGATGAAGATCCTATTCCCAAACATCCCACCGTCTGCTCCTTTCCATCCTTTGCCTTGCATGCCCGCCTCTTCTAGTTCCTTAGAGTTTATCAGACATGATTCCAGATTTCTCTCACAGATTTGAAAACTTTCCTGTACCCTTACTTCTACCACTAGTAGTTACAGAGACAAATCGTTCACTTCAAATCTTCTACTAAGCAACACCTCCATTTTCAAATGGCACTGAACTATATTTAATAAAGCCCACTAGACAGCAACAGTACTTCTGCACATAGTTCTTGACCAAACCACACAAGTAACCCGAGCTACACTGAAAATTCTGACATTATACTCTTCAGTAAAACAGATTATAGATACCACCCTTGTGTGACAGTCATGTTGTCTAACAATCCTACAAAAACGGCAACATTACTTCAAAGCACTACATTCTTGCTTCACTATATGCAAAGAAATCTGCATCAACATACTTAAAGATCTAACATTCTCTGAGCATACGAGAACATTCAACATCACACTCCGGATTTTACCCTTTTCCTGGCTATGCAACAAAAGCAGAACTTGGCCCTTAGCTGTGACTGACTTTTGCAAATAATCTTATCATTTTTTATGGTTCAAAAAATGTTTTGCTTATAACAAAAATCCATGCTCTTCTCATACTCCAAAAGCCCCATGAGATACTATGCCAAACCACTGCTGTACTATTAGACCTCTTACAGTAAATTCATGTGCAAAACCAAATCCTCTGCATTTAAATACTGCCTTTAATTAGTATTTCACAACTGGGTTGGGCAAACAGCCACTTGGCTGGCTGGGCAGAGGAGCCAGCTGGTCAGTTCATGGAAGGAACCTGTCAGAGACTGCCCACAGATGCAGCCAAGAAAACACAGCAAGGTCTCCAGCAGCACCCATGGGTCCCTCGTGGGCATACAGCACACCGACTAACCTTGCTGCCCAGCTCTAACTATTGCTCCTCCAACCCCAGTCCTGTCCCCATACTTCATCTCTAGTGGGAACAGTTCTACCCATTTCCCAGATTTAAAAAATCTGGCAAAACTGATGAGTAAAAACCAACGCCTTTTATAACCTGGAACTACTTTATTTTTTCCAACTGTACCCACAGAATGAAACTGCCCCTCTGGATAAACTTTGCTGTGGTAACACATAATACAACACACAGAGCTGTGTCACAAGTCAGCCATTAAGTTTACACTGTTGCAGAAGACAGACTGCACATTTCATTCTTCAGCATTAGAGTAAAACAGAAAACCAGAGCTGGTCTCTGCCTCAGCCTCCGTACAAGACAGATCTGGAAGCACTAGGGTGTATTTTCTGTGATGTTATCCCATACCCCTGCAGAGTCAAACAATTAGAATTTCTTGATCACATCAGGTTCACCTCTCTGTTTTTAATACAGTTGCTGGAGCACAAATCAGCCTTTCAGAGATTTAAAAAAAAAAGCAGAGACTACAGAGTAAGCACCATGTCTGCTGTCTGACTAAAACCAGTGCAAGTCTATGCAGAGAAGAATCCAAGCCAGAAAGTAAATAGTTTGCTGCCTCACATACTTGTTCACTAACTTCTTAAAGTGAAAGATGATCCCCAAAAGGCTTTCCAGCCCTGGCAAGCTGCTCAGAAAATAATTCTCTAAAGAGTTAATCTGGCTCTTACATTGCAGAATTTAGCATGCAAGTACGGAATGCCCAGGCTTCTCTCTCTGCAACTCCAGTGCACTGCGATCATGTAACAAACCAGTGTAAGATACATTATCTTACTTCAGCAACAGAAAGCAATGAATTCGAACCCTTCATGAAACCAACACCAAAAAGATACATGATAGTCCTAGACACTGTAGTACTATTAAGCCTTTTGGACAAAGGGTTAGTGAGCTCCAGGGCACTCTGGGCAGCACCTACAGTCATTCCCAGGTTTCCCCACTCTTGCTGACAAGCAGGATATGGCCCCGGGAGACATCTAAAAAGATGGTAGGCAGTAATTGGAGCCTATCTAATTGCAAAAGTCAGAGGCTGTATTTAGACTAATTTGTAGCCCTATCATCCCTACACTCCCTCAGTGTATGAGACCTCTGCTCTCAACCAGCCTTCTTCTGCAATCAAATATTTCTGATACCAAAGGCGCCACAGCACTTTGCCAAAGACAACACAAGGATGCTACTGGGGGGGAAAGGGGTGCCCAGACCACCTCCAAATCCAAGGCCATCCTTATTTTTGAACTGGAGAGGTCATGTGAGCAGTTGGCCCCAGACCCAAGAAAGTGTCAAAGGCAGCAAAAAAAGCCAGAGCAAGAGAAGAACAGAAGAGGGCTGAGCCACACCACAAAAAGCAAGGCTGAGCCACACCTAAAAGCTGCTATTACCCTAAAAAGTTGCACTCACAAAGCAACACAGCATCAGTGTGTCATCCATGAAGAGACAAAAGGGGCCTTAAGACAAGGTTATGTGAAGACAGAGAAGTTAACTTGCTTCAGACAGTCAACATCTAAAGAGTTTATTAGAGTTATGCTCTAAAGTATAACTAATGGATACAAACTACCACAGCAAGTACAGTAGGACCAAAGCAAAAGGAAAATTTTTTGAGAACCTTTTCCTATTTCATATTGGTAAAAACAATTATGATGGACTCATGTTCTTTAGTGCATCCTGCCTGAATGATGCAGCAACCCTCACTGCTCTGCTCGGAAATTCTTTTTAATGAAGACTGGCTAAGGAGATGTGATACAATCACTGCTCCCCAGGGTTCACTGTTCACAGTGGACAGGTATGAAATATATTTGCATCAGCAGGTTGATCTCAGAATGGGACAAAGAAAAATGTTATAAAAACATCCTAAGTCCTGCTTGGACCTCATGCTTGTCTCCTTTCTTTCACTGCATCAAATGCCAAAGCTCTTTCTGTTGTGGGCACCGCACATTTCTCATACCAATGTGCTGAGATGCTCTCCCCTGCTTTTCTGAGCTAAACCACCCAGTAACCTTTCCTTGGCTCCTCTGAAGGAAAGAGGTTGGGCAAAAGTCTGATGAGGAAAGGATGATATTGGATCGGGTCCAGAGTACAGTCCTCATGCAACCCTGCTTTCAGGATCCACTTCATTTTCTCTTGCTGTATACCTGTGGTGCTCAGTAGAGAAACACTTAATACTAAGGAACAGAAATGCCTCAGATGGGAAGGCAGACAGGACACCCTGAAATAAACCCTTTGGAAACATGCTTTTTGCCAAGAACAACTTTTTCTGCCACAGACAGCATGTGCCAGATTCCCCAGCTGCAAAGCTGAGTTACACCACTGCAAAACAGCCCTTGATGCAAGCCCTACAGGAATATTGCCGTGCTCACTCTCCCTCGGATATATGCACTCTGTGCTGCCTCAGCTTCCGTGCTTAACAGTTCCCAGACAACTGAAGTTTATGGCTGCCAAGATCTTTCCTCTGCAATCAATTGCATGAACAATGCCCTGCCCTTTTTCTTTTTTTTACCCTTGTCTCTAAGTTCTGTTTCTCCTTTACTTCTTGTCTCCCCTGCCTTCCTGTACTACCCAAAAGTGTGTTAATTTAGCTCATGTTAGCTATCTCACTTGGTTCAGAAGTCTTTGGGTAACTGGGGGGCTACACTTGGGAAAGATGTTGGTTTTATTTATTTACATCAATCACATTATCTAGACCTATACAAATACAGGTACACTGCACTCTGGAGAATTATCTTCATTTCAATCTTTATATCCTTAAAAGAAAGGTAAGGTTGAAGTGTACGAAGGCCACTTGTGAAGGACACAAAATGTTTATCAATCAGATTTCAGAGCAGTGCTGAAAAGGGATGTCTTGACTTCTTGAAATCTCACCTCCATATAGGGCCAAATATGTCTAAATCATCTTCCACAGTTACCTTATCTCTTATGCTCCAATTTAAAACTTTATTTATGTCTTTTTAGTTTTCCAGGTCTTCCCAAGGATGTCGGCCTGCTTGTTTCAAGAAAAGACTGTGAATCCTCACAAATCACTGTGGTCTCAGCATTCAAAACAGAACTCAGCCAGCTAGAAACAAGACAAAAAGGCCCTAAATCCGCAAATCCTGTTGCCAGTTCTACCTTACAAAAACTAAATCTCACATGAGAAGAAAAGGACTGTCTCAGACCAACATCTCTTATCCCCATCCTATTTCTCAAAACTGCTGAAAGCAAACACCTGGAGAATAGTAAAATACGATGTGATACTTCCCACAAGTTCTCACCCTGTCTTTTTCAAATGGAGCAATGAGAAATGCCTGCTGTATCCTGAGTGAACATTTGGGCACATTTTCCTGTATTTCTCTAATCTCTTCTCAAATCCTAAATTCTCTTTTTCCCCCTCGCCCCTCCAAGGTAACATCCTTCTACTAACAAATTACCCCAAAAAACCCACACAAAGTAAAAAGCAACTATATTCAAGTCTTAGCCTCACACGTCTAACAGATGAGCTTTTAAGGTAGAAATGTCTATTATTTGCTAAGTCTGTGACTCTAGACTCCACACAGCTACACCTGAATTTTTCCCTTTTCAACTTCACATCTACCACTTCCTGGTTTAATGATACAATATCCCAGTCCTTCCCCATACTGATGATACTTTCTAGATTTGCATCCAGAGCAAAGTTCATTACACATGAGTATCAATGAAAATTTTAAATAAAAGCAGCCCCAGATCAGAGACTTAAGGGTCCTCATGAACATCCTTTTTTCTCCCAATAATACCAAGGAACTGCAAAGTGACACAGTGCTCTGAAACTCAGAGCTATCAGCACCCTTGATTCGTTCCAAATACACAAGAGTAAATGCTACACACAAATAAATACATACTCACCTTGCCAGATATCGTTAGCCCAGCTATTGGGATGCAGCCAGGTGGGTAGGGAGGATGATGGGCAGTTCCCAAATGCCTAACACGACTCCAGTTAGCAAAGTCATAGTGGCACTTCACCAATGGTAGATGTACCATGCAAGCAGAAATTAGAGACCCCATTTAATTCCACAGTGGAATGACAAATGACAGGGAAGAATACTACTCCACTCTCCGTGGCATTGCTGCAGATCCTATACAGATAAACAGCTCAATCTACTGCCAAATTCAGGTTAAACTCCTAAAGAGACCTTGTCTTGTAATCAGGTTAAAAAAATTAAAAAGAAAGGCCCTAAGAACCCTGTTTGAAGCTTGAGGGTTTGGGGGAAGGGGGGTGGGTTAGTGGAGGTTTTCTGCTTTGATTTTTTGGGTTTGTTTTATTTTTAATTTAGATCATTCTGATCTCCTGACTTGTACACAAAAATAGCCTGTGTGAGGGCTAAGAATGCCAGTGGCAGATGGACAATTCACGAATTCTTACACTTCACAGAAATCCATTCACTGTTAAGAATCTGAGCTATTATACCTAATGTGTTTTTTCTGATTTGGGCTTCTAATTCGCACACCATTTATCCACTTGCAGACTCTGTACATCACTTCACCTCCATGTTCTGCATCTTGAGCCTTCAGAGTGGACTGTCTGGACGAATAATGGCTTTCAGTTCAATTGTTACATAGGAATTTATAGTTCAAAGAACAGAGGTTCTTAGTAATGCGGAAACACAGAACATTTGTCAAAGGATGAAAAAATGCAACTCCGTTCAGCTAGCTCCAGTCTCCATAAAGAAGCCTGACATAAACAAACTTGGCTTGTTTATATTTTAAAATATCTAATTGTCATTCAGTCCTTTACAGAACACATTTCTTGAGAAGTGTTATGATAACCAACTTAACTAGAAATAGTACCATATAAAGCAACATTCACAGCCATAACATGAAGACACTATGCCAAAAGCTGCTCCGCTGCCTTGCCAGAAGATGACGTGTTCTAATTACGAGAAAATGGCCAAAAAGATAACACAACTGGGTTGGAGATAATACTCCTTTCTAATGACCAAAGCAATTCAGAGCACTGCTGCAAAATAAATTTAATAGCGTGAAACCTCACCTGGGTAAATAACTGTAGCTGATGATTGGGCATGACATTCAATTAATTTAATGTTATTTCTATTTTATCTTACTAAAATATTAATATTTAATTTTACATTCTTTGAAAAGAGAGTTACCACGTTTCCTGGAAGACAGTGATTACTAGTGCAGGCAGGGGCTCTGTGGTTAGCCGTAGCTAATTTACGCTCTCCAGTTTCATGCACTCCTCGGGTTTGGATTGCTTTCACAGGTGCAGTAATGGTCATTTAGCTTCATAACTCTCCTTGGCATTTCTCTCCTGAACTGCTACTACTCTCAGACTTTTGATTTCTTTTCCAAAGCCAAGTGAAATCCGTTTCCTGATTTGAGAGAGAACACTTAACTGGATAAACAAGTGGCATGTTGTCTCTGTAGCTTAGCTAGCAATAAAATAAGAAACATGCAGTTCTCTGTGTAAGGAGAAACCTGTATTTTTCTAATTTATCCCTTTTTTTTCTGACAGCTGGGACTGGAGTCCTGCTTCCAAGAAGCAGCAGTAGCTTGTGCTGCGCATTTTGATGAAAAAAGGATTGTAACACACCTGTTGTTTTTTGACAAGCATCTGCCACCAGCTGTGATTTAACTACATTATATAAAGATATATCAAAAAATCTCAGCAAGTGCTCAGCCACTCTGAACTGACATGATGTGAGAAGAAATACAGTTTCTCCTTTTGATGATAAGTTATTTAGAAAAAGACAACAGCTGTTGTAAAATATTCAGGCAATGCAGTTTGAACACTTTCGTGCTGTCTATAGACATGGCAAAAACAGTCTAACAAACATTCAGATCTACTGAGGCTCTTTGAGCACAAAGATCCGACAAAGGACATCCAGACTCCTTATAAAAAATAAAGCCAGAAAGAACCTGTTTTTAAAAGAATTACTTATGCCTCATGGCAGTCTAAACAACCAACTCCTGCTTTCCACTCCATGCACAAATTTCAAGAGAAGGCACCTATATTAAAAAACAGATATGGCAGAAATACTCCAGGTTGGTGAAAACCCGTTATATATCCTGTGCCATAAGAACACAGCAATGGCCAGAATGGATTAAAATAAAGATCCTTTCAACTCAGTGGTCTCCATCAGCAGACATGAGCAGGTTTTTATGGAAAGGCTGCAAGAACAGAGCAAAGATAAAAGGACACAATCACTGACCTCCAGATGTTCCGCAAACCTTCCAGTTTGGGATGTCTTGAGTTAAAGGCTACTTTCTCATCAGTTTGCTGGAGTTCTTCTCCCCCATCCTCCCCCCATCCTCCTCTTGCTCATTTTATCCATTTACTTCCCTGCCATTCAAGATACCTCATTGTCTACAAATTTATCTTCTACCATCTTCTAGAGTCAAATGAAATGATAGATTAGATCTCAGAGTTACCAATTCAGCAATTTTATATTAGTTCATTTGCAAAAGCAGCTTAATGTTTTTTGTGTTTTTCTTTATTAATAATGAAGGTTCTCTGCTATGGCTTTTTTCCTTCAACCAATTTTCTTGTCTGTACATCTGGATTAAAAATTAGTTTACAATCTGTTATACAGGATATTAGAAAACTCTAAGAAGCTATTTAAGAGAGTAAGGACAAAGGAAAACCAAAGAAAACTCCTGAGACAGAGCAGCTGGACAAGAAAGAAAAAAATGTAATTAATAGATTAATGAAAATTGATACAGCATTGTACAGTGAAGGTGGAAAGGCAGCATATAGACTTGGATCTACCTGCTACTGTGCAGAAAGAACCTGAGCTGCTGTTTTCATGAGGAAAAAAATTGGAACTATATAATAAAATAATCTCAACAGCTGTCCAACAAAGCTGTCAAGTGTTTGGAATCACCAAGAAACAAAAAAATAATTAGGAATACACTGTGTCACTGAGTAAATCATCTCAAACACTATGCTCAGTGTTTGACTGTTCACTGTGTCCTCCAAGACAAGAACTCCAGGAAGCATCAAATGAAACTGGCAGAAAGCCAGTGAAAAACAAATGAAGATGCATCTAAATAAATTGTTAAGTGTTACGATTCATATGTAAAAATTCGTATTTCTAACACTGAGTCAAGAGATGCCCAGAAAATACATGAAATACTAATTCATTGATAAGTTTTCTTCCAAAGATTTCATCTGAGTTGAAAACAGAAGCAAGGATGACCAAAGGGGAGATGTCCAACTGCCACGTTCTTACTCATATCTGGATATTTACTTTGTCATTGCTGGACAGAGAATGCTGGATAAAACAGACACTCACACTATCCACAGTCTCCATTTTTATGATTTTGACCAGGTTTGGTCCATGACTGTTCTAGACAAGGAAACAGACAGAGTTAACACTGCATACAAATTAGCAGCTATTCAAGTTTGGACTGATCATTTAGAATTGTCTTTGTTTCAAATATAAACATTTAAAAAGGGGGTGGGAGGGAAGAGTGAAATGTGAAAAAATAAATCTTCTAACTAAAAGTTGCGTCTGCATGAGCCTTTACTGTGAGTTCCAACCAGAACAAGTTTAGATCTACTCTCGGGCTTTCCATGCATCAGCAAGCAGTTTATTAGGGATCTGCTGTCTGCCATGAGAACTGGAATACACAACGAATGTGTTTAAACACAGCCACTGTTTAACCAAGACCACCAGCTTTTTCATGACTACTTGCCCATTTTTAATGCTTGTCCTTCTCCAGAGCACATCTAGAGCCAGTAGGTATATAAAGCACCTAAATATCCCAGACTAAATCACTAAATACTGAAATTCTGTTGCAATTTACAAATGAGTTGGGTGAGTCCCTTGTTAAGCATTGTATTCTTAAAAAAAACCAAACACAATGATTTTTTTGCCCACAGCTTGGTAAAAACCAATACATACAACAGGACAGAAGCCTTCTTTGCACACCAAATAGATCTGAACCCAAGAGCTTTAGCTGCAGTGCAGCTGTTCTGCAGTGACAGAGCTACACGTGTGCATACAGATTTCCATGTGCATGTGTGTCTGATGTGTGTGTAAATATAACCAAGTTCTGATGCTGACACTGTGCAGAGACTGCAGCTGCACCTCTCTGACAGACAAAGAGAATTGAAGAGGCAGGGCTTGATCTTCAGGCTGCTGGCTTTCAGCTGGTATCAGAAGCCAGGCTAACACAGCTGCTGGAAAAGTACCAGTCCCCATCTATCCTCTAACCTCAAGCAGTAGACAGAGGCATTTGGGCCTGTTGTTTATACCACCCACTGCTGTTCACCACCGAGCACCCTGCTAGCATCTGTCTGCTCAGAACCAAAGTAAGACAGGCTTTTCTTGGTAATTTTCTCTTCTTTGAAGAGCTAGAAAATAAGGCATACAATTGGCAAGATTTGCCCCTATTGATATAACATTGTATCTATCACTGGCCGGGTATGTAGAAAAGCTTTGGTCCTTCCCCTCTCTTCTGCTCATTATTAATGATTACATACAAAGCATGTGCAGTGACGAGCACCAGGTACAGCATGTTATTAATATGGCAACGAGTGCAAACAATTCTATTCACTTTGGAACCGGACCGTTCCTTACAGCATCACGAAAATGGAGTAAAGAAAAAAAAATCTATGAACAGCAGAACTACCAAAGCCTTGTTCTCCCACAGATTTGCTTCTCACACGTACTCCATTTTCCCAGTTAAAGCAATTTCCTCCAATCCCTCCCGAACTCTCAGTGCTCCTCACCATCTGCAGGGACATGGGAAGCACTGCACCTTGCTCAGTAACAACTTACAGCTGTGCCAAGCCACTGGCCAAGCTGAGTGTGTACATCCGTCACTTTACTCTTCAAAAGTTCCCACCTTTACCTGCAAAATTCTCAAGAACTTAATGGCTTTGATACCTCCACTTCTCTTTCAGAGAATGAGCCAAAAACTTCCAAAGATGCTAGAAGACACTAGAAGAAATAACGAACAGACCATTTTACAAACCTTACATTATTAAAAATCAAAGCAAAATAGATGTTATGCGTATTTTTTACTTCTGCATCCTGAACCTGAAATCACCATCTCACAGGTTTCTCTCAGTGAACATAAACTTTTTATAAACAAACGCCAAATTAATGAAATCATGACACAGTAGATTGATTACAAAGATTCATGGAAACTGGAAATATGATTGACAGCTCTGTACCATTATTCCTAAATAATTAGCAAATATATAGATACATATTTAAACAAGAGATTAAGGCTCCTTAAAACTGCATAAAAAGAGTCACTCTTTCATATTCTCAAAAAGTCATCATTTTAAAGGAGCATTCTGAATCTGGGTACTCCATCCAAACAGGCTCATAAAAGACTAATCCTTATTTTAACCTACCCCATCAACAACTCTTTCACTGGAATGTAACCACAGTGCTATAAAAGCTCCAGTCAGACCCAGCTTCTGGTCTAACAACTTCATATTGGTTAAAGGTCACAAGGCCAAAAGCAGGAGCAACAGACACAGCCAGATTCTCACGTATTGAGATCACTGATGAGATTCGTTTGACCTGTCAATTAGAGTATTTCTGCAGACAAAAGATGGGGGGAAGGGAGCTGGCAGATGGATGAAGTTCAAACACAAAGAAAAGGGACAGATGTTAAAGTACTGCAGCAAATACTAATGAAAGTTTGAATGATGAATCTAGTGGTGGATGGGGGTAGACCACCATAGACCACAACACACACCCTGTCTTTGGACCATCTTCAAAAAGAAAAACAAAAGAAAAGGCTGGCAGCTTAACTTCGTTCCTGCTATTCTCCAAACACTGTATTCCTACATTTTGGTTCCGCCAGATTATCCCTAGCCAGACAAAACCAAAAAGGCTACGGTGGAGATGTCACTGACACCTGAGTAAGAAGACACAACTGGCAGATAGAGCCATCTGATATACCTCAAACACAAGCAGGACTCACCCAGTACCATCCCTCAGGGGAAAGACAAAGAAGGAAGCAAGAGACTGTCTTAGAGAAAGAAAGGACAGATGAGAGAAAAGCAGGAGACTCCTGAAGAACTTCTGGTTTTGTCTCCCAGAATCCATGTTCACAGAATGGAATTCATGTATTTGTGGAAACACTACAGGAATACATTCCAATTCAACTCTTAAAATAACAGCAACCTAAACAGTACACGTGCCCAAAGGTGTTTTGGGGGTGTCCAGTCACAGGTCAGGGAATAGCAATGAATCCAGTTTCAGGTGGTCAAAAGTTCAAGTAAGAAAAACGTTACATGCCCCCTTTCCTTAATTGTCTTTCTCACTGCCACATATTTTGCCACTTTTAATAATCAAAACACACTTCCATCTGAAGAGAAGCAATTCCCCTAGCTGCATATGCACCACAAGGGAGCAAAAAGATACAGTTATTTTTCTGGGCTTTAGGTGTGAATTGTGTAGTACTTCAGGTTTGCTAAACCCTGGTAACTACCTTTCAAAACAGATTAACACACAAATGGTCAGTAATCAAACAAGCTCAAATGCTGAGAGATACAGAAGCAGATAAATACATGTATTATAAGCTTAGCAAGACATTTCATTCTTCCATTAGTTTAGAACAAATATTATAAAACTGTTTCAAAAATTCTTTTATTCTTAAACATCATCTAAGGAAAACACCCAGTCCAATGTTGAAGGATGTTTTCTGTAGCTATAGGAGAGGAAAGTCTAAACAGCAGTATTAAACCACTGTCATAGGGCCCACTATCACTAAAATACTGTCATGATACTTGCACTGTTCAACTTGGGACAGATCTTAAGACAGTAACATGTGGGTCAACGTGAAAAAAGCATCTCACACTAACTAGAAAAGCTTATTGGCATGTAGCAGGAGAACAGAGATCATGCTGAATTCCCCCAAACTGATGCAAGTCTGCAAAAGATAAAGTGCTGCTGGTAGACTCTATGCTACACTGAGGAGACAGGTGGAACTGTATGAGTAACAGAGCTCATTCTTGGGCTTCACACAACGGCGATATCCTGAAATGAGGAGAACAGTTACATTCAAGCAGAATTCAGTCACCATTCCACTTTGCTGACAAGCTTGTCACACGTGTCAAGATCGACAAAGATGTGCCCAGAGAGGTCCCACTTAACGCATCTCCTACCCGCTGCTACATGAACAGTCATACAGCCACCAATTACAGGTCCACAAAGAGCTGCCCTGACTGTGGCTCAGCACAGAGGGAAGAATGGAGGTGGGGAAAACCTTTCAAAAATCTTTTCAAAGGCACCCAGCACTTCTTAAAACTGGTGATGCCTACCAGGACGGAGGCAACCCTCTGACCAGTTGGAGACAGCCAAAGCAGGATCTGCACACAGGCCCTGTATGGCCAGGAGCTTACCAGGTACATGGGCACAGATTTCCATACTTATGTCCTTCCACTCTCCTGCCTCTTCCATGCTAAGGCTCGTACTGTCTTTGAAGATAAATGTATCTCCCAAAGCAACTGCTGATTGACAGCTCTGCACTGTAAACAAGTGTCAAGGAAACAAAGCCTTAATGATGCTCTGTCATCTAAAAATACTATAAACAATGTCTGTGTTACTGACGATAAAAGAGGGCCTTGTTCCTAATGAAGAGGATAGACCATCAGAGGAAAACTCACTTCCCAGCTCTGTAGGACTCAGTGCATATAAACCTAGGGTATTCATTCAGCTTCACTGGGCTGTGCTCCCTCCCAGCCCTACTGAGAGGACAAGCTGACACCACTGCTCCAACACACGGGATTCTCAGGACTAGCACACAACTGACAATTAAGGCATTAGTACTGGAAAAGTTCATAGTAGCCTTCTGTTGAAAGACACTGGGAAAACTCAAAGTATTATTAGAAGAGTGCCCTAAACAGTCTGCCAAGACAGCCAATCCAAACATCATTTTCACTCAAAGATATAAAAATGAATCATTTTCTCCCTTGACTTCGTCTTGGAAACTGTCCTGTATCTAAGCCATTTCATGTCTGCTCCAAGTGCCACAGTCTGATGTTTCTTGTGTTCTAGCAGTGACTTCCCCTCCAGGGTTCCCTCATCCAAGTGTGACCCAAAATAAACAGCGAGGTCTGTCCCACTTTTCCCATGTTAACACAGTCTCATGCATTACTCAAAAAGGCTCAGAAGTGCAAAAGACTTTACTAAACAACTGACCCAGACAGGAAGAGACAGAGCTTACAGCATCATGTTCTTCAACCTGCTAAGAAGGCCATGATCTATTTAGCATGAAAGGGAAGCTAAGATTTCACAAGGTGTAAGAAACAAATTGATTTGGAAATTACAGCTTATTTCCTCTAGATCTTTGCTAATTTATCCTCTGCATCCACTTGTCCAACTGTGACCAAATCCCTTTATGAATCATTTTTTTCCATGTATACTTCTGAAAACAGAGACACAGTTACTTTTTTTCCTAAAAGAACAATGTCACACAATGACCCATTCTTATGTCTCACATCTATCACTCTTATTTCCCTTGCAGGCCATTTTGGGAACATAAAAAATACATCAGCAATGCCTGTGTAATGCTAAAGGAAGTAGGAATACATTTCAAAGTGAAAATGAAGAAGAGAGATGATAATCCATTCCTAGATTTCCTATGTTTTCAGTGCAGTGTGTGATTTTTACGACAAACACAAACCTATACCATACATCTTTGTTTGGTTCTTCTACAACACTATTGTCCTGGAAGTTTAGAAACTGTCAAATACAAACCAAACAGACTTGAAATGAGAAGAAGTCATTCCAGCAAGAGGACTATAAACTAAGATTCCCCTCCTACAGGCATCTTTAGGATTTTATTTGGCTCCAATTCAGGCCACCATTTGTAAAAGGGGGGTGGACGTATTCTTAGGCAATTCACTTGGACAAAACTACAAAATAATAATGCAACCATTCCACACTTAAACCATTCCACAACCAAAATGAAATTCCATAAAATATATTTATTTAATCAAACCAGTATTTTCCAGTATTATGTATTTTTTTTTTACCAGCTCCAATGACTAAGAAAACCAGAAATTAGTTTAGGTATCACAGAGTTTCCTGTAATTCATTACCATGGTAAATTGCTTCACTGAGCTTATTAAAAAATGCCTCAGCAACAAAAGCACAGTAGGCTTTCCGTTTATGATGAACCTGAAGTGTCAAGACAAAACAGCATCAGGGAAGGAGCATCACTAACATTCCTGCTCCCGGCACTTGAAAGCTAAGACACTGGATTTCACCAGCTCTTGGGTTATGAAGCTTGAGCATATCAGCACATTTTTACAACAGTAAACAAGCTATCAATTTCTCCTCATGCCACAGGTTTGCTTTAGTATCTAAAGCAAGATTCTCTAACTCCATGGTGTTTACATTCTCAGTTCCCCTTCATTCTCCTTCCCTCCTTCGCAAGAATAAGTGGAAAAAAAATCTTTTCAACAGAAAAACACAACTCATCCCAGAAAGAAAAAAAAGACAGAAATAGACTTGATGCTGAACAGCAAAAAATTGGGGATCACCAGGATGAAAATAAATCAACACTAGGCCTCAGAAATGTGGAGACCCCTACAAACAAAAAAAGTTTCAGAAATGTTACGGTTTTATTATGAAAACCAGATAACATTTCTCATAGCTGATAAAATTATTCATCAATAGCTGGTTTTGTATGACACTGGATCTTTTGGAAAACTTTCAGGGGAAAAGCAAGTTAAATCACCTTTCCCCAGCTTGTGGCACACAGGGGAATCAAGATACAGAGCCAACTCTTACTGCCACCTCTTCAGAGTAGCAACTTCTGGACTTCAAAAATCATCACATCAAAACCATCATGTTTTTACCCAGAGGCAAAATTCATTTATTCAACCTAAATGAATTTACGATTATATAGTTTCAAAGTTTCACTTTGGGGCCGGATGGGAACACAAATCACAACAGTATTTTTCTGAAAAACAATTGTTTTGTCAAAACCTTCAACTGAAAATAAAAGTCAAAAAGTTTGTAACACAAATGAAAGGATAACTTTAAAGGATATTACTAAGCTGGATTTAAAATGCAAATTGAGTTTTGTTTTTTCAGTTCCTGATGCAGACTAAATACTTCCAAAGACATAACGAAGATCTAGCACCTCATTTTCAAGCTCTCATCTTAATGAAAAATAACAAAGACATTTTGGTAAAGCACAAAACAAAACAACCAAAAGAACTACTTGTATCATCATATCTCCTTTTACTTACTGACCTTGTGTGACCAAAACACATTTCAGGGAAATTTTGGTAAGTTGGTCCCCACTGGAAATGCTACTTAGAAAATCCCTGATCTTCATACCTGTGGGACTGAAATATCTGGCCTCAAGCAATGGTTTGTTTCTCCAGGAAAGATGCCAAAAGTGTTATCAGCACTGATGTAAGACTCCAAAGTTTCCCATTTCATATATACCAGGGCTGTCTTCATGTTGTTTCTCGCACGCTGCCAGGAGACTGACTTCCCATAGTTTCTGAAAGCTTCATTCAGCTCAGCAGCAAGGAACACACTTTGATACTGACAGGTTGGCAGGGAAAGGTTACACTTTACACATACTCGCCCTGGTGTTCAGGCTCAAAGATGAAACATCAGTCCCCAGCCTGCTGCAGACTTGAGATGTGTTGGCCAAAAGGCATCAGTCCCCTGCTTCATGCGCTGTCGAAGATGCTGGATCACATCGTCACTCGCCACTCCAGGATCAAGGCACAAGAGCACACGCACACTGCACACATTGCATCATCACCTCTGCCTGCACACTCCACAAACCCTTTGGGTTTTGCCTCTCACAAATCACGTGTGCCATTTTACACATCTCCCTAGATCCCCTTTGCACTCAGGCAGTTTGTTTCTTCTTCCGCTTCTGACAAGGCAGACTCAGCCTCATGCTCTAGCACAAACAGAAATCTAAGATATGGCTGTGATTAAAAAAAAAAAAAAGCATGAAAAAGCCAAAACAAGGTTTCCATCTCCTTGTCTCAGTGTGAACCACAGGATACTAAGAAATGTTGGACTTCAAGCTCCAGCCTTAGAAGTGCTCTTTGACATCAGAGATGCCTAGCAGTGGTTAACGCTTGAATTCAAAGCTCTGGCTAAGTTCGCATCTAACCTATCATTTATATCTGAAGCTGCAGTGTAGTTGATAAGGAAATGACTGCGTTTTCCCAACCTACCATCCATGGATATGATTCACAGAGCAGTTTCAGTACTTGAGCTACATTCCTTTTAGAGGAAAACAGAACAGAAGCTCATATCCAGATGCATTGGAAAGGCAATCCAACTACTAATGGAATCAAACCAATGACTCGATATTTGGATAGCTTCAAGCTGTATGACTGACAGAAACCTTCAGTCCAGATCACCAAAAAAAAATAAATCTAGCTAAAAGTAAATGTTAAGTGGCCTCAGCATCACCTTTTGACTTTTTGATTCTTCCAAAAATCCAGATGACATCCACAGAATTAAACCTTCTTTCCGAGTTAGTAAGGTATCAGACTGGCTCATCCAGTTTCTTAGCAGACGTATTCATACCAGCTCAGCAATAATGACACCAGAAATAGCCCAGAACCCCAGTAGAGGTCACAGCACTTACCAGGCCACTGCAAGTGCTGATCGCTGCTGTTCCGCTGCCAGAGCTGGGCTCCCACGCTGTGCCAAGGAAGTGGCAAGGAGCTCCAGAGCCAGGTGAAATCTTTGCACTGGTGTGGTTGCCACGTCTCCTTTCTACTATATAGTTATGGGAAAGAAATCCCATGTGGACAGTCAAGTTAAAAAACAGATCCTTCTCCTCACGATTAATTTTGTAATATACCACATTTTCACTTTTTCCAAGATCTCTCTTCTTCCTCAGGCTTGAGATGTGATGGTGTAGATTAAAAGAAAGAAAATGCCCACTTGCATCTACTCTTGCTGGATGAACCACATGGTATTCTGGCACTGTCTTCATAAATTGCTCTGAGAGAAAGGGGGGAAAAAAAAGGAAACAAAACTAGGGTGAGTGCTAGCCTGTTCACATAATTTAAAGGAAAAATAAAAAGTGAGTGCAATTCACCACAACATCCTACTGACACAAAGGCAGGCAGTGCACAGACTACCTTGGAATACATTCCTCATTTGGGCTTTCTATTCCCCATTGTAAGACTCAGTTTAGAAGCTGAACATTCTTCTTTTCAAATATTTTTTCACCATTCATGTAAGAAACTCACTGTCACACACACCTGCCTTCTCAATCCCACAAGGGCTGTGAACTCCCCGTGTCCTAGGTCTCCAGCACATGATACTCTGATCAAGGAGTGTGATCTTCACACATCCAAAAAACTGACCACCTGAAGTTGGACACAGAGCCTTGCAAATACACAAAGGCGAAGATAACACAAATTGGCTTGATTATCTGTAGTCACAGCATCTCAACATCATCAGCTTTAGCAGATGCTGCAACTTCAGAATTTCAAAGACGGATTTGAAGACAATGAAGTAATCATGCTCTTTTATATGAGGAGTTCCAAGCAGGGTAAGACTGGAAATCTTATCACTTGTCAGAATCTAGCAGGAGAAGAGAGCATTACTGACATTGCTGTTCCCTGCCACAACAGGGGAAGCATACATAAGAAGAAGATACAGAAGAAACACCAACTGTACCCAATTTTATTTATTTTTTTGATTACTGTGAAATGCAAAAGCCCCACGCAAGTAACAGAAATCCATGTAAAACACAATCCATGAGAACTCATACCCTAAGGGCCAGATCTGCTGGCATACTTGAATTCTACCCAAGAAATGACAGTCTGAACATATTAAATTAAAAAGAAGTTATGATGACATACATTAATCCAGTTCTTCTTTACCCAGAGCTGCTCTTCATTCTCAAAGTCCCAGCCACTCACGCATGAAGTGACTACACCTCATTCATTAACTAAGCTGCTTAACAAAGCAGTTAGCCTGTTCCAGCTACTTCTAGACTAGGTCTGGTTAGGCAAGCCTTTTAGAGGCACTTCTCCCTCCACTGCCTGCACCTTCAAAGCCACAGAGAAGAAATCCTGCCTAAGCAGACAGCTGTCTGGATTCATCCCCTTCAGGAAGGAACACATCTCATCTGTCCTCATTAGCTGCAGTTTAAGACGTGGCTGCTTGCATTTCCTCAGGCCATGGACCCCTGAGACACGTGCGCTGGAACACTTCCAACTGAAAAGAAAGCAAAACAAAACACACAAAACTCTTGCTTCCCAGCACATATACAGCTACATCAGAAATCTGGCCTAGTCTCAGCGACACCTTTACTTCAGAAGCAAGCTTATTCTCTTACACAACAGACTTCTTTGTGCACAAGCCTTGCCACCAGCCTACACTGACTTGGAGCCTTTGCAGGACAAGCCACAGCAGTGGTGTTTTGGGCCTTCAAAGTGGCAGATCTTGACAACATGGACACTAATGCCTACCCCAAGTTCTGAGAGACATCTGCCCTTGTCCACCTAAGGGGACTGAGACACTGGAAACTCAGTGCACACCTTCATGCCTGCAGTTTGCACAGGCTGTAGACAGCACAAAACGTTGGGTGCCTGAAGCTAAACCAAGGTTCCCCTTCCTCGCACTCCAGAGTGAAGCAAAACAAAAAAGACATGTAGAAGAGATAAGAAACACCCAAAAATACATCTTATGTGAAGATGTTAAGTTGTGAGACTTCAGGGAAGTCCCACATCCCATACTGTGCTAGCAAAGCCAGGTCAACAGAGAATGCTGCAAGACCAGGCCCCCATTTCTACAGTTTTCAGCACAACTCATTAAATAATCAAATTAAATGCCTGAAGGAAAACTTACTCATATGCTGTCACTGCGCAATTTGCCCCTGCCTGATGTCTTGAACTTAATTTGTTGTGGCTTAACTGCTAAACTCCATGCAAGACCAAAGAAAAAACCTCGTGGTTTTGGATTTAAAACTATTCAAGGAAGTTTTTTACTTCATCACTACAGCAATTAGTGTATAGAGGCTAAAGAAAAGTAGACCATCAGCATCAGTAAGATGGCAAATAATGCTGAAATATTGGATTATCAAAGCAGAGAAATCGAACTTCTTCCACCTGCTTGTTAAATACTTGTTTAGTCACTGGAGGGGGGAATTACGCTGCAGTAATAATGTACTGTAACGTAACTGCAGAAACAAATTATTTAAAAGCATTCAAAAGACCAGAGGGAATAAGATTATGACACAAAAGTCTAACAGGATGAGCGTAATGATATTTCTGCAAGTAATCACTATCAGTACAGTTTCGCCTAGACAGTTGGGTAAAAGGCAATCCTAACTGTAACAGAAAAATTTACTGAGCTTCACACTAAGCCTAACATAGCATAGTTTCTGTCTGGAGAAGAGTGTAAAACAGAGACAGGAGGTACAATTTTGGTGATTCCTTTCTTCCTTTCTAGGAAAGAAGAACTAAATACATGCAACCCAGGCTGCTCAAAATGAAGGGCTGCATCCTTCAACACTGAATGCCTCTATTTTCATACAGTAACATGAATTCCTATTAAAACACCATGAGTTCCCATAAAACGTCACAGCAGCAAATATAAATGGGGGGAATGAATGCCACTGACAAGCCGCAGCACTGGCGTGTCACAGCATCCCCCTTGGACACCCAGCATACCCTCCACTCCAGGGGAGTCCTGCCTGCCAAGTGAGCACTTCTCAGGACTTACAGGTCAGGAAAGGTGGCTGTGTAGCTCCAGAGAACATTTTGTCTTTCTGGAACTACAGCCTGGGCGCACTGGCTTGTGTTGATGCTGTGAACAAGACCGAAGCATGGCAATGCATTTGAGTCAGGACTTTGCTCTGCAATCACAGTGTCTGCTCAGGCCCTCTGGAGACACAGGACAGGCAATATTCAGGCCCTTCACACTTGTTTGAGGAGTCCAAGTATTGTTTAAGTTGTCAGAGAAATCTTCCCTGCAGACCTTCCTAATTCCACATCACTGAAAACATCTGATAATATTCAAAACCACTCCTGTCTGTTCTGCTCCTCTGTGGATTCAAATTCACCACACATGGCAGAGAATTGCCTTATTAAGAATGGCTGTACACAAAGTGAATAAACTAGGATAAAGAGAAAAACATACATGATCTGTCACACATGGCAGGAAAACCACAATTTACTTTAAATACATAACATGTTCCCTGACAAAATTCCTTTAAAATGTGACACATCATCATTTGCCATTGTTTCATCTCCATCTTTGTTGTTTGTGTACATCTGCCCCTCAGACCCTCTGGCTTCTTTTCAAACCATTCCTCGGGATAGCAAATAGTGTGGCTCATCTTGTGAGGAAGCATCATACCCAGGAAACACACCAAGCTCCAAAACCCCATGGCAGAGAACAGGCCCTCAGCACTCAGCAAGGGCATCCCTAACTGTCCCATCTACCACGCTCATGGATGTGGAGGGAGCAGAACACTTCAGCTGTACCAGATCCAATTTTAGTCCACACTTCACACTGCGAGAAACCTTCCTTTGCAAAAAAATTAGCCACATATTTAACTGCCCCTTTACTCAATGCTATTTGCAAACTCTTGGAAAAGACTATATTTTCCGTGCCTAAATTACTTCTACATTCATGTCCAAAAGCCCGACAATTAAACAGCTACTACATGCTAACACAACCATCCCTGTTCTGTCCCACATAGAGTCACAGAGATGTAATTATTGCTAGCATTCACTTT
>VZTF01006959.1:47261-98002 GCA_013397755.1 Cnemophilus loriae | reverse complement strand
GACGGGACGGGACGGGACGGGACGAGGGCGATCCGCGGGGAGCAGCCGTGGGGGCAGCGGGGCGCTCAGCACCCGGGAGAGCTCCGCGCCCACCGCGCATGCCCCGCCCCGCCGGCGCGGATAAAAGCGCGGCGCGGAGCCGAGCGGCGCCAGCCGTGCCATTCGCACTGCCGGCAACGCGCGGTCCCCGGACCCTGCCGCCGCCCCAGCTGCCCGCCCGCCGCTGCTGGCCAGCGTCTGGGGAGAAAGTTCCTGGCGACCCGTCTCCCACCCTAGCATGGGATGGGCGAGCCCTGCGAGCGCGATGCCTGCTCGCCAGCCGCTGGCGTAAAGGAAGGAGCGGACCGGGAGTCCTGGGACACACCGCTGAGTTTCCTGGAGGGCGCTCAGATGGACAACGGGAGCAACGTGTCCTTCCTGCAGTTCTTGAAGACCATCAACCTGGAGCGAGCCGACGGGATGCAGGGCGACAGCTCTGACGTGGTGCGGATTGTCATCTCGCTGGTGTACTCCGTGGTGTGCGCCCTGGGACTGGTGGGCAACCTGCTGGTGCTCTACCTGATGAAAAGCAAGCAAGGCTGGAGGAAGTCCTCCATCAACCTCTTTGTGACCAGCCTGGCAGTGACTGACTTCCAGTTTGTGCTGACCTTGCCATTCTGGGCAGTGGAGAATGCGCTGGACTTCAACTGGCTCTTCGGCAAGGCAATGTGTAAGATTGTCTCCTACGTGACAGCAATGAATATGTATGCCAGTGTATTCTTTCTCACTGCCATGAGTGTGGCTCGATATCGCTCTGTAGCTTCAGCCTTGAAGAATCAGCGTCGAGGAGACCCACTAGGTGGCTGCTGCTCTGCCAAGTGGCTTTGTGCACTCATCTGGCTGACAGCTGTCCTGGCTTCCCTGCCCCATGCCATTTTTTCCACCACTGCCACTGTCTTTGATGATGTTCTCTGCCTTGTCAAGTTCCCAGAGGGCCGAGGCAGCAATGCCCAGTTCTGGCTGGGTCTGTACCACATCCAGAAGGTGCTGCTGGGCTTCGTGGTGCCACTGGTCGTCATTAGTCTCTGCTACTTGCTTCTGGTGCGCTTCATCAGTGACAAGCATGTGGGCAGCACCTGCAGCGGCCCCAGCGTCAAGCGCCGCTCCAAAGTGACTAGGTCAGTGTCCATCGTGGTGCTCTCTTTCTTCTTGTGCTGGCTGCCTAACCAAGCACTTACAACGTGGGGGATACTCATCAAACTCAACGTGGTGCACTTCAGTAACGAGTACTTTCTCTCCCAAGTGTACCTCTTCCCCATCAGCGTGTGCCTGGCACACTCCAACAGCTGCCTCAATCCCATCCTCTACTGCCTCATGCGCAGGGAGTTCCGCAAGGCACTGAAGAGCCTCCTCTGGAGGATCACCTCACCTTCCCTCACCACCATGCGCCCTTTCACTGACACCACCAAGCCTGAGAAGGAGGAGCAGGCCCTGCACGCTGTGATGCCTGTCCACCCTGTCCCTGCTGCTCCCCGTGCTGCAGCCGTCCAGGCAGAGGTGGCCTATTACCCTCCCGGGGTGGTGATGTACAGCAGCCGCTATGACCTGCTGCCTGCCAGCTCCATGGAGCAGCACTGCTGAGATGGCAAGGGGCTCTGGGGGGGTGGGACAGTGTCAGATGTGGCCTGGGGATATTGAATGCCTGGTCAGGACAAGGGGAGGAGGGATGAGTAAAGGAGGACTTCTGTGTGAGAGATGCTCTTTTGCAGTTTTGTCTGCCTTCGGAGACACTTCATGGATGTTGTTGTCTGGAAAATGCACCCTGGGCTGGAGAACAGGTCTAGGAGGAGGTAGTGGTGGGGTGTCTATATGAGATGCCTTTTAGTGCTTGTACCTGTTCTGGGAAACAAGAACTAATGAGGGTGATGGGGCTCCAGCCAGGGAGGATGCAGGATGTGCAAAGCACCACAGGAGGGACAGAGGCTTGTTGGGGTGGACTGAGGCTGGAAGGCCTCAACCTCCTCCCCTCAAGCTGGAGATGCAAGCAGCAAGAGACCAGCAGCCCTCCCACCCTGTGTGTTTGTGTGTGGCTGGGAGAGGGAGCTGAGCTGCTCTCTCACTGCTGCAGGAGCAGCTGCAGGACCCTGCAAACGGTGCAGGCCTGACTCTTCGTTCACTGCTCCCTGGGCTCCACTGAGGGCACAGGGATCAGACAGCCTCTCTCCTATTTCAAACCTGCCCTGGGGGAACAGCCAGGACAAGTGGGTACAAAGCTCCTGCTTGTTCAGGCTTGGCCCCTTTCCCCTCTTTTAGGGACTTAAGAAAGAGAGGGGACAGGAATACTGTGCTCCTCTCCAGATAAGTGCAGGATCTGCTTTTCTAGCTACCACCATCCCCTCAGCTGCTGCCAGGATATAGAGCAACCCAGATAGCTGAGGAGAAACTCAAGGACAGAATTTGCAGCTTCATGGGGAGGCATTGCTTTGCCTGGGTTTGGAGGGAGGGTATGAACCCCCTAACATTGTTCTCCAGCCTCTCTCCAGGCCACTGAGGGGAAAGGAAGCCTCACAGCCCCAGACCACGTGTAGCAAGACAGCATCTCTCCCAGGGCACTGAGGTTGCAGGCTTAATTTTTGCTGCACTTCAGACTGTTCATATTTCACTTCAGGAAATCAGCACAATTGTAAATAAAATCTAAAAAAAAAAAAAACCAAACCAACAACCAAGGGGAAAAAGAAACAATCCTAACCACTTTAAATCACTTGCTCTGGGATATTTCTGGGTTCACTTAAAACCAAGCACAAAGGCTTTAGTTCTGCTGAGGGTTTGCACTGACTCTTGCCAGTGTTTCAGTGAAGTTCAGTTCAGTTCCTCTAGTCTGAGCAGCCCTAGGGCCTACAGTGCTTATATAGCCTAGAGAACATCAGGGATTGGCCTTTACCAGCCTCTGTTCCAGAGAAATACCTGGGAAATAATTTGAGGCTGAGCTGAATCAAACTTTTAGGGGGATGAAAAAAGTGTATTTTTAAGCTGTGAACGTTTTTATGGTAAGGCTATATGTCTACTTCTTAAAATATTTTTTAAATTATGAGGAAAAAAATTCGAAATCAAAGATCAAAATATTTGTTTTAAAAGATAGAAGAATGCAACATTTCTGGTTTTGTTTTCAGAACACAAGTTCATTAATCCCTAGTACTGCACATAAGATGATTGTTTAAATACAATTTTCAAAACTGTTTTCTATTTCCAACCCCTTTCCTTGCAGTCTAACTCCAACATCTGCCTGACTCTGCTAAAAAGGCATTTATGCAGAGGGTTGTTTGTCACCTCTAAGTACTGATACGGAGCAAACATGCTATTTCTGTCCAGAGAAAACGGCAATGCCGTAGTGGCAACTACACTTTTCAGACTCTGTTAGGTTTATTGTATGTGTTGTTAACTCCTGTTGTAAAATTCGTGTTTGGTCTGAAAGCAGCTGGTTCTGCTACTTGCAAGGAGAAGTTGTTCTCTTTTTTTCAAGGCAGAAAAGACTTCTCCAGCCTTGGGCACTTGCTAACAGGGAAGATAGTTATTTACAAGTTGTCTGAAGAAGAACAGCAGAAGTGAGCTGGCAGCTGATGGGCATACTTACACAGATGCAAAGACTCCGAAGAAATCAGACACATCCACAGAAGAACTTGAGCATCTAAGTACTGTACAACTGCCTCTCTAACCTCCTAAATCCTGACTTGGTTGACAGGTGAAGTTTATAGGTACTTAAAGTTTTTTCTAGTGAAATTTTTGTGCCTAGAAATCTATTCCTGAGCATGCCTAAATCTGCTTAATTCTGTAGCACTTATTTCTGTGCTTTATGGGGATATCTCTGTTGGGACTGGCCACAGTGTGTATCCTGTGAGGGAGGCAACTCTGCATCCCAACACAGAAGACCCTGTGCCAGGCCACACTAAGTCAGGAGCGGCTATGAACTTAACTCCTTCCCCTCGTCCCTTTGAGTCTGTGCCTGAATGTGCTGCTTCTGCCCCAGCTTCAATATATGTGCAGATTATGTTCCCTCTCCTTCCCTTGTGAAATGCTAAATTAGCGGGCACAGCTATCCCCCACAGCCTGAGAGATTCAGCTTCCCCTTTACCACATCCCAGGGGGATTGTTGAATCTCTGGGCCACTTTGTGAACGTGCTCATATTCTCTGGCTTGAAGCAGTTCCCCGTTGTGTGAGTTGCTCGCTGTTGCTGGATCAAAAAGGCAGCGAAAGCCCTCAAACACTGCTTGGCAGCGTAGTGGTTAGGGTGTAATCTCCAAAGAGGAATTGTTAAGAGATTTTTTTCACTGCAAATGCAGAATAGAAATTGGATCCAGATCTGGGTTCTAGGTCTCCCCTTCCCAAGAGCAGTGGTTAACTTGCTCCCAGGTCCTGGTTCGATTCAAGTTCCAGCATGCTATCCAGGAACCTGTAGTCTTTCTAGACCTGCAGGTAAACCAGCTTAATGTGCTAAAGGATTTGCAAAAATTGCATCTGTTCTGGGAGAATGTCTGTGCTGCAGGTGAAGAAAGCTGCACTGTTTTATGAGGAAAGGATACCATGAACTCTTAAGTCCAGAGTTCAGGGATATATAATTGTGTTTCTGTAGGCCAGGGCAAAGTATCTAAATTAAGGGCATGGGAGGAATCTTGCAGCCAGACGCTCTTCTTACTGTTTGCTTTTGAATAGCATAATATCTTGCTTGACTTACTGGAAATTTATTCCCTATCTGATGTTTAACTGTTCTTGTGCATTAAATAAACAGCTGTCCAAGTGTCTAAAGTGTAACTATGAATTTCAGTAGATAGCAAGCTGCCTAAAAGACAGCCTCTGTGGTGTTCAGCATGGTGAAACCCATGTGCTTTTGTGGATGTCAATGCAGACATAATTTTGTGCCAGGAAAACAACACGGTAAAACAGTTGGTGTTCAGAATAACACATAGTTAGCCCAGAATGCTAGCAATGTAACATTCTCAGATGAAACGCCAGGTGTCTGATCGCTAGAGACATAAAAACTTCACATGTGGCAAATCACCCAAACATGGAAATACCTTGAGTGTGTAGGGACTGGACTATGAAATTAGTGGGCAGCTCTCTCTCAAGCTACTGATCCACTAGGTGTAAGTCATGGATCTGCTGTTTGAAAGAGGCAAAACCCATCCACACTTGGCCAAATGTTGGTTTAGGCCAGACCAGCAGCCCAGGCTGTGCAGGTCAGCGTGTGTCCAGCGCAGCCAAAGAGCACTGCTCTAGCAACGCATGAGCAGAGAGAAATTTTGCTTCACCTGTGCCATGAGCCCCAGGTAACAGCATGAAATCTGTGCTCTGTGTTGCACAGGGAGGGGCACCAGCCTGGGTCTTGGCAAAAGGTGCAGTTGCTCTGTGTGCATAGGGTGCGTGGCCTCAGCAGAGGATCTTTCCAGCTCAACAACAACAAATCCCACCGAGTATCCCAGGGTTTCCTAAGTAGTGAGTACAAGATGCTTCAAAAACACTGTTTCCTACAAATGTTCATGTCTTCATTTGTAACGATCACCTTTTCATGGACTAAAATAAACATTGCTGAAGGATATAAAACAATACTTACAGAGTTCTTGACAAGATTTTTGTGCTTGGTCTCCTGTTGCAGGTTCCTGGTGGGGTGCTGGTGGAGAGGTGCACATGGTTATAGAAGGGTAGGGACCCGAAGGTGCAGGCTGACATCTAGTGACAAACTGAGAGAACCTTTAAAGACCGGATATTCTCATCAGGCAAAGACTTTGATTGCTTAGAGATGTTTAAGCATCTCAGCCCCTTAAATAACTAACCAAGGTCTTAATGTAATAACAATCTCCAATTGCATTTCCAGGTTTCCCTTTGAAATGCCTCTTCGGTGGAAATACTGTTTCACTTTCTCAGTGAGTTATTCTGGCACTCAGTTTAGCAGTAAAGAAAATCCAATCCCCTTCATTCCCATTCACGACTGTCTGCTCTAAAACTTGATTATTTAATTGAGTGCGTGCACAGAAGCTCTGATCTAATTTGTATCCCTGAGCTGGAGCAGGAATAGGTATGGGTGTGGTGCAGCTCAAGGACATTAGATTGAGAGCTTAGATCTCCTTATTTAGTGAGAGTTATTTCTCAAAAGAGAATTATTATTTTTCTATTTAACGGAGGTTACTGAAAATATCTTTTTATCATGATGAGAGCAGTTAAAAGAATCTCCTCTAGGTACAATCTCAGTATCAGTCAGTGCCATGGGTTAACTCGTTCTTGTGCTAAAGCGTAGCTGATAATACACATAGGCAGGTTTCTCTGCCTGTGTCTGTGCATAGCCTCAGAGTCCTTCCCAAAATCTTAACTTTAAAATATAGACTCACAGGATGGTTGAAAACACTGGGCCAAACGAACAGCTGGAGACAGAAGCAGTTTATTTAGTTAACAAGTTTTTGGAAATATTGACTAGCTGGTTGGAAAGGACTGATTACTATTCAGTGTGGGAAATAAAATAAAGGTATCTTACTCAGATACCAGCTCTCTCCGTTAGTCATCCATTCTTCAGGACAATGAGATACTGTTTCTCCAAGGACTTGTGTTTTTCCTTCAGATCAGGTGAATGAGTATGGTCAGTTGTACAATGATCAAATTAACTATTCAACACTGACTTCTAAAATCATTGTTGAATGAACCTTTCCACTTTCACTCAGCTGAACCTCACACAGGATAAAACTGGAATCTTGTGGAAAATTACTTGTGTCAATATTTGTGAAGAAGTCTGATCAGCACATTTACACCGGGAGGGGCGGCTCCCACACCAGGGGGTTGTGCCACCATTCCAAGGGTCCGCAGTGGGCTGGAGAAATGAGGTGACAGGAACTCCAGGCAGTAGGGCAAAGGGAAGAGCAAAGTCCTGCACTCCCTGCACCAGCACGGGCTGCAGCCCCATTGACCGGAAAGCAGAGAAGGAGCAGGGGGCAAGGTGACCATGAGCCAGCGATGGGCCCGTGCAGCAAAAGCCAGCAGCATCCTGGGCTCCATCGGGCAGGGCACTGCCAGCAGGTCAGGGGAGGGGATCCTTCACCTCTGCTCACCCTGGTGAGACACATTTGGGATGCTATGTCCAGTCCTGGGCAGGTTACCCAGTTCTGGATTACTTACCAGAGAGGCTGCAGTATGATGGAGGGCTTGGAGCATTTGCTGTGTGAGGGGAGGCTGACGGAACTGGAGATGTTCAGCCTGGACCTGAGAAGGCTTGAGGACTTTATCAATGTGTGTAAATACTTAACGTGGGCGGGGATTAAAGAAGATGAAATCAGACTCTTCTCAGTGTTGTCCAGGGAACGGACAAGAGGCAATAGGCACAAACTGAAATTCCATCATTTAAGTGTAAGAAGAAAGAAAAAAACCTTTCAAATGGTGTGGTTAAGCACTGGAACAAATTGCCTGGAGAGACTGTAGAGTCTCCAACTTTGGAGGTGCTCAGAATCTGACTTAACGCTGATTGCACTGCTTTAACAACCCTATGCTGAGCAGGGGACTTGGATTGAGGCATCTCCATAGGCAACCTCAACTATTCTACCCTTTTGTGTGATTCTGTGATAGCAAATAGATTGCTCTGGATATGTCTTTGTTCCAATATAGAAGAATTAGCGTTAGTGTCTGTCTTGCTTGATGCTTGTTCTGAAAAACCTCTAAAAATTTTATGCCCTCAAATCATCTACTACGATTTATTTTAAATCACCTATTAAATGATTTTTAAAAAATGTTTTAATTGCTTTCAATTTCTGCTGAAACACTGGAGGGGGCTCAGAGGAAATAGTCTTCCTCTTGCCTATCAAAAGTCACTTCCTGCTGAACTCCATTCCCTTGTTCATAGGCCAGTCCAGTGATGGATATAGAGATATAGAGAGCCAACCATGAGCTCCTGAACTGAAGGTAAAAGAGATCCTACAGCAGTAGTAAATAACTGCTCAGCCTGTACAGTGGATCATAAATACGGAAAAGAAGAATCTGGTTTAAATTTCAGATCTGGGATTACATTTTCAGAGATGTAATCCAAAGTCTTGAATTTTGAGCACACTTGATATAAAGCAATTCCAAGGAAAATACTCCAAAATGCTAAATCCCTGTCCAGAAAAGAACACCACCCTTTGACAAGGTGCTGTCTTTCTCTCAGAGAGAATCATAGTTCCAAAAGCTGTTTTATTGCCATGTTCACAATGTTATGGTAATCTAACAATCTAACAATATCTGGGATATATTTCTTAAAGGCCTATTTGTTGGGATTGGGTGGTTTGTTGAAACGTATTAAAGAAAGAAGTATCTCAGCCCTCAAAATCTGTGGAAACTGAATAACTTGCAAATTGCATTGCAAGCTAACATTAATTTTATTTTTTTAAAAAAATCAGATCTGAATGTTGAAAATAAAACAAATCACCTGAGATACATTTACACTTGTATAATGATCTGCCAGCCATGCAACTGCAGTGTAAAGCTCCCAGATTTCAGCAAAAGGTGTCTCTGTCAGAAACATTTCCTTTCCATCTTGTCACTCCTTAGACTCCACAAATCTGCTGTTTGTCACGTCTCCTTCTCAGCATCTAATGAGCAGAGGGGCCTTGAAAACAGAGGTGTCCTAGACTCTGATGCTGCCTCTCTCTGTGCTGCAACCACCGGCCTCCTGATGCACTTTACCTGCTGTGAGCCAATGCAACAAAAACTCATCTGCCAAACAAGTGGGGAACGGCTGCACTACAGGATTGACTCTTCGCTTCAGCACTGAAGGTTTCAAAGGCCAGATTCTGCCAGGAGTTTGATGCTAAACAAACACCCATGATGTCCACGGGGGCCTCCTACCACCACGTGCCCATAGGGCAGTGTCTGCAATGCATTAGGCAACTGGGCTGCAGCTGGCAACAACCAGCTTTCCTTGGTTGCCTAAGCACACACAGAAAAAGAGAACTGGACCGCAGCAGCGCATCGCGGTGAGGGAACTGCGGAGGTGGCGAGGGGAGGGACGGGGCTGGGGCGGGGGCGGTGCAAGGCAGGGCAGCTCCGGAGGGTGCTGTGCCGTCACTGCACACCAGGGGGCACCCGAGCAGCCGGCTCCCTCGGGGCGGGCACAGCCTTCGGGGTGACCCTCGCGCACCTCGCACCGCACAGCTCCGTCCCTGCAGATACACGACGGGCTTTGCTTATCTCAGTCTACCGCGCAATCCAGGTTGGAAAGCACTGAATTTTGTTTTACTGCTGCTGCCAAGTGCTTACCCACGGGAACGGCCTTCACTTTGACGGCTCTGCATGATGCGAAGTCACTATCCTTAATACACAAGTAAAATACTAATACATGGGAGGCAAAATGTTCATTTCCAATAAAAAAAATTAGGAAACGCAACTGCTTAACACATCTTGCATATCTAAAGGAGCAATGCATGAAACTGAACACTATAGAAGGCAATAGAATTCACAGAATCACAGAACGGGTCGGGTAGGAAGGGACTACAGTGTTTATCTGTTCCAGCCTTCCTGCTCAAGCAGGGTTTTCCTAGAACACAAGGCACAGGATTGTATCTAAGGTTCTTGAATAACTCCAGTGAGGAAGACTCCACAGCCTGTCTGGGAAATCTGTTCCAGTGCTCAATCACTCTCAAAGTAAAGCCATTCTTCATATTCAGGTGGACCTTTCCGTGCATCAGTTCCTGCCCATTGTCTCTTGTCCTATTGCTCAGCACCACTGAGCAGAGCCTGGTCCTCTGACCCCTCCCTGCAGACACTGACAGACATCGATGAGGTCCCCTCTCAGTCATCTCTTCCAGAGGCTGAACATTCCCAGCTCCCTCAGCCTTTCCCCATAAGACGGACACTCCAGTCCCTTAATCACTTTTGTCATCCTCCACTGGACCTGCTCCAGGAGCTCCATGTCTCTCCTGTGCTGAGGAGACCAGAACTGGACTCAGCACTCCAGAGGAGGCCTCAGCAGGGCTGAGCAGAGGGGCAGGACCACCTCCCTTGACCTTCTGGCAGTGCTCTTCCTAAAGCATCCCAGGATTCTGCTGGTCTTCTTGGCCACAAGGGCACTGCTGCCTCATGGACAGCTTGCTGTCCACCAGCACCCCCAGGTCCTTGTCCTTCTGCCTTCCAGCAGTTGGCCCCCAGCCTGTACCAGTGCCAGGGGTTATTCCTCCCCACGTGCAGGACACTGCACTTGCCTTTGTTGACCTTCAGACAGTTCTTCTCTGCCCATCTCTCCAGCCTGTCAGGGTCCCTCTGAAGGGCTGCAGAGCCCTCTGGGGTATTGGCCACTCCTCCCAGCTTTGTGTTATCAGTGAAATTGCTGAGGAGGCATCTACCCATTCCCAGGATTGAGGTGAGACTGACAGGCTCCGGTTTTCTGTGTCCTCCTTCTTGTCTGTTTTGAAGACTAGGTGACATTTGCTTTCTTCCAGCCCTCAGGCACCTCTCCTGATCTCCATGACCTTTCAAAGATGATCATAAGCCCCCTAGCTATGATGTCTGCCAGCTCCCTCAGCACTCGTGGATGCATAACGTCAGGGCCCATAAAAATTACAAATCACTTTTCACAGTTTAGTCTTGAAAAAGTGACCCTGAACATTTGCCTCTTAAATAAACAAGACGGAGCAGCTAGATAATGGAAATGAATGCTGGAAACTTAGAGGGGAAATTTTTGTTTTATAGCTCATTTTTTTATAGCTTTATCATGCCAAAAATCATTTAAAGACATTTTACAGCAGATACTCCCACCCAATCCTTCTACAGTTCAAAAATATCAAATGTCACCATTGCCACATCCACTTACACCATCTTTTGACATGCTGCAGGGACTGGTTGTGATTCATAGGCACCAATGTGAAAGGTGTGAGTTCTCCCAAGGCAAGGACATTTATGATTCATCCTGACTTGTGTAGTCTTTCTGGAAAAAAAGTTTATCTGCCACAAGCCACCTGAGTTGCTTGTTTTCAAGCAAGTCAAAGAAACTTAATAAGAACACTATGAAACAAAGAATGAACACTGGAAAAAAATATTAGAACACTTGTGACATTACTAATACTTCAAGTCCTCTAAACAATAGAACCAGAAGTTCCTTTAAGGGTTTGCTTGTGTCACATACCTGCTTGTTAAAGGGGAATAAGTGGCAGATGTTCGTAAGAGAAAGAAAAAGGAAAATGCCTTGAAGATAAGATGACAGACTTGTCTCCTGCCTTGTTTTGTTCAGCCATGACTATTTTTGTGAGAGTGGGAGGGAGGAGGGTTGGTTGTCACAAGACATCACATCTTTGAGAGGGTTCAGAGGAGGGATACAAGGATGATTAAGGGGCTGGAACATCTCTCTTATGAGGAAAGGCTGAGGGAGCTGGGCTTGTTCAGCCTCGAGAAGAGGTGACTGAGAAGGTGTGGAGTCTCCTTCACTGGAGACCTTTGAGAACCCTCTTGACACAGTCCTGTGCCCTGTGCTCTGGGATGGCCCTGCTTGAGCAGGGAGGTTGGACCAGATGACGCACTGTGTTCCCTTCCAACCTGACCCATTCTGAGACTCTATGTGATTCATCTAAGTGTATCATTTGCATAAACATGATACAGAGAGGATCTTTATTTATTTGGTTTTATGTATATGGAAGTAAAACCAGATGAGAAAGATCAGGCACAAGGTACTTGTAACTTTATACTCACATCATTGCTATAAAAGTTGATGTTAAATACAATAAATGATCATACTGATGGCTCAAGTCCAGAACTAATCTAAAAGCACAGAAAAGGTGGAACTTCTTAAATTAATAGCATTACAGTACAATCCTTCAATACCTTAAACATTTTTATCATTTTAGCATTTCTATTGTGGAAATAAATATATTATCCCTTTCATGTATTAGTAACATATTATATTAGTAACATATATTAGTAACATTTCTATTCCTAAAAGAAATACTTTTTTTATCCCCTTTTATGAGTTAGTAACATTTTATATTGTTTTCAGTAACACTTCAGATACATTTTCAACTTCAGAATGAGCACCATCATAATTTTTTTTTTGTTGAGTCACTGTTTTCCAAATTGTGTATACTTTTTTTGTCAGTTTGCTATTTCTAAAAAAGACTCATAAAGATACTGTTTTGCAGTCCTGGGAACAATAGAGGATGTTTTTATGGAGATTTCCAGAGAAAAGATGACTTTAATGTTTCTGTCTTCTGTAGCACACAGTGGGTTTTAAAGGGAAAGATCATGAGATCATGAGAAATGATAATATGAGTTCCTGAAATGATTTCCTCTGAATAAATTTGTAAATAAAAGCACTGATATACATGATGGGCTCCTCTCTCTTCTCTCTGCAGGTTCAGAACCGTTCTTACATTGCCACAGATCTGTGGTCACTTTGTGAGCCTGAATCGATGCCAGCGTTCTCTTTGTGTAACAGAGCAGAGACAACATTGACCGTTTAAATGTTAATGTTCTAATGGTGTTAAACCTCAAAGCGAATATTGACAAAGACATAGGTAAACGTTGCAAAACTTCTTTTGCAGCCTCACAGTGGAATCAGAGCTTTATGCCCTCAGCTCCTGGTGCATAGGTTTATGTGGTGCAATCCTATAAAACCAGATCACCTCCTCCTTTATCTGTTTTCATGGTTCCATAGGTGCCTCGCTCTTCCCTTGAAAATTCATCCTCCCAGGAGATATGAAGTTAATGGAAGTTAGTGAACTAATGATGGCAGAAAGCTAATTGAGAAGACAACAATCCTTCATTTTCTGGCTTCCTCCTGTTTGTCCCAGTTGAGGCCCTTGTGCTCCAGCCGTCTCAGTTCCTGCAAACTGTATCAAACACAGTCCAGGGGCTCTGTCTTTCCAGATTTTCTCTTTCATGGGTGTGAAATGAAGAGCAACAAACCAGAAGAAACCATAAAACTTGGTTTCTACAGAAGGCAGGATGAAGATGCTGTAGTGAGGCTTGCCATGCACCGAGCCTCTTTTGGGCCTACAGTGGAGACATCACCAAGAAAACGTATCTGAGGCTTCCACAGGCTTGTTAAAATTAATAAGAATTTGCCTAAGGGAAAATTGGTTTTCCTGAGTATATGTGACTCTACTCTTGGAAACATAGAAAAAGGATGAAGCTGATGCATCTCTGCAGAGGCACTTGATGCTCAAATGTAACCATTTATTTTTGGTGGTGTCAGTTTGTATCTTGCAGAGCTTCTAAGAGCTGATAAGCTCAACACTGCATTTCTCCGAACAGTGTTGATTATACATGTGCAACATTAAGAACAAAAACAAGCATAAACACCATACTTGCCCATAGTCTCTCAATGTTCATTAACAATACTGCATTAGCAGATGGCTTCATGTGGCTTAATGTATAACATAGATATGACAGTTTTCAGGACAGAGGAAGCACAGCATAAATACAGTATATTGCTTTCACAAACACAGGGTTTTCAAAACTCTGGCAATATTATAAAAATAAGAATGAAGCTTCATATGCAATTAAACACAAATAACTGGGCTTATGTATCTACTGTACAATAATTTCTCATAGTGCTTTGCAGAACTGAATTTGTTTACAATATTCTGTAGAGAGCAAATGCCATTTCAGTCAAAGCATGAAGGAAAATAGAGAAAAGACAGATGCTACTTTAAGGTAAATGCTGTCATATCCAATGTCAAGATTTATGTGGTGTTCAACCAGCTGTCAAATTCTTACGTTGGCCAAGTTTATTTTTTCAATTACGGCATCAAAATTGAGAGGCCACTTTTCAAAGAAGGAAGAAATGGCAGCTATTTCTGTAGACAGATTTTAGGCACCTGTACATGGCTTTGCAAAGCAGCCTTAGGCAGACTTTCCTGACAAGCCCAGCCCGTACCTCATTTATACAGAAGCAGCAGGATCCAGTACAAAATAATTACTTTACAGTAATGCTTTTAAACAATAGGCTTCAATCTTTTTTATATTCCAGTCATTTTTCATGCTCAAATCTGCTTTTGACAGTAGCTGGTTATTAACTGATCCCATTTAGTAGTACCACTAATCATAACAGAACTGCACCCTGCATGGCCTCTGATATCTGTTTGAACCTCCTGCAGCTTTTGAGTACTGGGGGGAACAGCCTCCAACTTAAGACACTTGAAAAACAAGATAAATGAAAACTTTCTTTCTAACTCTGTCCTTTTATGTTACTTCAATTTATCACATTCTTCATCTATTAACTTTCACAAATTGGTAATGAGGAGTTTCATAATGACTCCTGGTGTAGAGCATCAAAATACCGTGGGCACACACACCATCACACATCACAGCATGTGAGCACAGTGTGGGTGTGGGTGTGTCTGAGGCATTAGGCAACCAGTTTTATCAAGTCTCCATTTCATAAAGCTCTGGAATTGCAACCGATCCAAGGAGGTAAGAGAGGACAACATGCCAGCAGCGTCAGCACAGCGACAGCACCAGTGCTACTGACCCAGAAACAAAACGCTCCCCTGGGGAGATTTCTTCCAATTGCTTCTTGCAGTGCTAGTCCATGTAACGAACACAGAAGGCCACGAAGCAGCAGCCGATCAGCGCCACTGTGGATGCCGAAATCACGGTGGCAGCGCTGCCAACAACGCTAACCAGGAGCCCCAGGCCCACACCGAGAATGATCTGGGCCAGCTGGACCATGCAGGTCAGAGAAGCACAGTCAATGCCCTTCCCTCGCACGCACTGCCCTGCTTGCTCCTCTTCCTGCAGCTTCAGGCTCTGCAAAGAAGCACAGAACAGACCCCAGAGACGGGACAGTGTCAGCAACATACAGCTCTTGGCCAGTACATTGTTATACCCCCTAGGGGCAGCAGGACAGGTCAATAGCTCGCTGCTCCCATTCTCGTAACACAGAGGCTACGGAGGTTACCACAGAGATTTTACAAATAAACAATGAGTTTTCCAAACTTCCAGCAAATTGTCCAGTTTTTCTCATCTGCAGTTTTTCCCTCTTTCCCTTCTCTTAAGGAAGTAATTGAAAATTGACCGGAAAAATTATACATTTTTTTCAAGTTCAAGGCAATTTGAGCTCTGTCAAACTGACATTTAACAATACAGGTCATTCTGTCATGGATAATTTAGCTCTGACTCACGGCAGAAGGAGCCATACTATCATATTATCAAAGAATCATCATAGAATCACAGAATGATTTGCGTTAGGAGGAACCTTAAAAATCATCTTGTTCCAATCCCCTTATTGTGAGCAGGGACACTTTCCATTAGACCAGGGTGCTCAAAGGTACATCCAACCTGGCCTTGAACACTTCCATGGATGGGGCATCCAAAACTTCTCTGGACACCCTGATCCAGTGCCTCAACACCCACACAGTAAAGAATTTTTTCCTAATATCTAACATAAATTTACTCTCTCTAAGTTTGAAGCCATTCCCCCTTGTCCTATCACTCTGTTCCCTGGTGAAAAGCCCCTCTCCATCCTTCTGGCAAGCTCCCTTCAGGTACTGGAAAGCCACAATTAGGTCACTCTGAAGCCTTCTCTCCTCCAGGCTGAACAATTCAAATTCTTTCAGCCTTTCCTCAGAGGAGAGGTGCTCCAGCCCTGTGACCATCTTTGTGTCTCTCCTCTGGACTTGCTCCCACAGGTCCCTGTCCCTCCCTTGCTGGGACCCCAGAGCTGGATGCAGTGCTCCAGGTGAGTCACACCAGAGCAGAGGGGCAGAATCCCCTCCCTGCCCTGCTGCCCACGGGGCTCTGGATGCAGCCCAGGACACGTTTGGCTCTCTGGGCTGTGAGTGCCATGGCCGGGGCATGTCCAGCCTCTCACCCACCAGCACCCCCAAGTCCTTCTGGGCAGGGCTGCTCTGGGTCTGTTCATGCCCAGCCTGTGCTGATACCAGGGGTTGTCCTGACCCAGGTGCAGCACCAGCACTTGGTCTTGTTAAACCTCATGATGTTCCCATGGCCCACTCCTCCAGCTTGTCCAGGTCCCTCTGGATGGCATCCTGTCCTTCAGGTGTGTCAAACCATCTCTCAGCTTGGTATAGTTTGGCAATTTGCTGGGGGTGCACATGATCCCTTCATCTGTGTCATTAATGAAGATATTAAATCACACTGGTCCCAGTACACACCCTTGAGGGCACCACTTGTCACTGATGTCCATTTGGATTCTGAGTCATAGACCACTACCCTCTGGATGTGACCATCAAACCACTTTCTTATCCATCTAACAGTCCATTCATCAAACCCATCTTTTCAATTCAGAGGGAAGAATGTTGTGAGGAACTGCACGTCAGCAGTGCTGATGTGCCCCACACACATACAGGCAGGAACCTGAAGTTATGGCTCAAAGTGCATAAAGGAAATCAGTACTAAAATACAAATGTAATACTTTTATTGCTGGGGATAAAAGCAACCTGAAAACAAACATCCAGACTAGGATTTTTCTACACTGCTGAGGACCACTGTTAACTACTGTGTACCTGCTATGATATGCATAGCAGAGCAAAAGCCTTCATTTATTATGTACAAGTGTCTTGCATGTTAGCACCCTGTGAGGCTGGTGGATCACTGGAACAGCTTAACTAGAGGGGTTGTTGAGTCTCCATTCCTGGAATCATTCTAACCAGACCAGACATGACCTGGGGCAGCCTGCTCCAGGTGGCCCTCCTTGAGCAGGATCTATATGATCTCTGGGGGTCCCTTCCTCCAAAAAGAAATTATTCTGTTTTATTGGGAAATTATGTGATAATTTACATATTTATTTTCTTCCTGCATAGGCTGTTAAATGGAGGAGGTTGTATTCCAACAACAAAAGGTTCCCACACTGTATGCCAGAGGCACCACTGTGTTCTGGTATCTAAATGCTCTTGGCCGTTAAGATGCTTTTCACTTTTTGCAGACCCTTTTACCTTGCCTTGGAGCCACACAAAGCTCACAAGTACTAGAGACAAACAGTCTCTTCCTAATCCAGTAGAAAAAAATTGAATTTGAATCCTAGGGAACAGCAGCACAGAACAAGAGCTGAAATGGCAGCATTATAAAACACAGCACATGGTTTTGGTAGAGTGCATAGTGAGGGAAAATGTCTGCTCCTTGTTCTGAAATGATAAAGTCCCAATTTTAGACACTTTTAAAAATAAATTATATCTATTTTGCTAACACTGGCTGTTCCCAGTGATCCTACGTGGCAGTAGTTCTGACCACAAATACATGAATCTGTAAATGAATGCAGTCTTGTGCTTGATGTTTGCTCTTTCATTTTTTCCTATCTTGTACATTATAGAAGATTTGACCTAAACTTCAATCCATTAATATAAAATCTAACATAGAATTATATATCATTTAATGCCTGTCATAGCAAGTGCCATACACCAAACAAGAAACAGTTGGTTGTCCTACAAGTAACACGTGAATATATTGGCCTATTAAGTGTAAAGTTCATGCACACTTCAGCATATTTTATTTACTTCTGTCTTGGAACAGGTAAAAATTTTGCGTTTACTCATCCTCTCTGAGTTGGCTGACCTGAGGTTAGAACTGAGATCTCACCCTAACCTGGACTCATTCCCTGTCCTTTGTTTTATATTTATAAAACATCACGATCATTCTCTGTTGGAAGGAGCAAAGAAATGAACCAAAAAATTAGGAATCAGATATATGAAATATTTAATCACTTTAAGACGTCCTCCTAGTGTTCAGTAGAATAATTAAAGAGTTTTCTTGTATTCATCATCCAGAGAGTGCTGGTGAAAGTTGTACAGAACAGTAGGACATGTTGTCTAGCACTTGATCTAGCCTGTGCTGGTTTCAAGTATGTTTTTATGTGGTTTTCCAATGGTTCCACATTACCTTTATTAATTCCTTCAGATGTCCCAAGATATACTGAGAACTTTTCCTAATTTCTCCCAACTGTCCTTAATCCTTCTTGTTTCCAGCTGTTTGACTAACTTAAGAGACTTGAGAGAAATTTTCCATTAAAGAAGTCATCACTCTACAATACATGAAGATCCTGCTGTGCCCAGTAACATGCTACAAGGTGTGCAAGTTTTTCCAGAATTTCCTTGGAAATGGGATTTAATGCCATGGAGGACAGACACCCAACCACAGACATTTAGAAAGATAATGAGAATGTGGTATATGATTTAATACTGAACTCTATAAAGCTGTTTCTACTTAAATGTCATGTGTTTATTAGCTAAAAGCTTTTGTAACACTTTGCAGTTAACTAAAAATTCTGACATCCTTTACAGGCTTGTTATTAACCTCAGGCACTCAGAAGTCAAGTCCTCTGCTAATGTGGCTGGCAGGAAGGATACAAGGAAGGTAGGACTCGAAGGCAACACAAGGGGAGGCGTGTTACCTGCTTACTGCCTGAACACGTACTGTGATTGGCTTTGTTTCAGATGTGATGATAAATATTTATTTGTTTCATTGAAGGCCTGTTTGGAGAGTTTGGAGCTCGGATGTTAACTTTTCTCTGTCAGAAACTTCCCATTCATATCTGTCATAGTTCAAAATTAAAATTAAAAGCTGCTCACCATTTCCATCCAGTTTACCCCCAAAACAGATTGAACAGACACAGACAGATATGAACTCAATGCTTCTTGACACATTGCACTCACCTCTTCTTCCCTGTGGTACTCTGCAATGAGGTGGAATGGCACTGTGTACAGTGTGCTGGACATGACTCCGAAGAGTGAACAAAGAGCCAGAGTGGAATAGACATTGGGAAACAAGCCAATTAATCCAGTACCCAGTCCAAAAAGTAGGTATCCAATGAAATAAAGTCCCTTTAATCCTATGTATGGCAGAAGGATTTTCTGCAAGTCTGTGAAAAGAAAGTGAAAATCCTGATAAGATTAAAAAAAGCAGGTCACATTTCATCAGGGAGTTCCTTTTAAGGGGTTTTATTTTGTAAAGTACAACAAAGGAGATATTCTTAATGATTTTGTAAATTACCTCAAATTATTGTAGGTATAAACTTCCCAAAGAATACTTGCTCACACCACCCAGAGCTCTACCTGCAGCTCACACCGCAGCTGCACCCAGAGATACTTGTGCTGAATAGATATTCTTCCACAGAAAGGCCACACAGAAATGCCTGCAGTTAAGCTCCAAAGATGAAAACATTTCCCCCAAACCTCTTTTAGATGCTCAAATCAACCCCTAAAATGCTACTTATTTGAGTTTTCAGATCACAAATGGTTTTTTTAATCCTTGGGAAGAGTTATGGTGAAATCTACCTGGGAAGCTGTGCTAGCATGTTTACACATAATTTTGGAGAGCAAGATTCAAGCTTCTGGAAAGACCTTTGGCATGGGGAATGCCTACAGCTACAGCATTGCTAGGTGAAAGAGCATCTAAGAATTTAGTCTGGCAGTTCATTTCAGGATGATTTTCAGTGTTCAGGGTCAGTTCACATGCAGAGCAATGTCTTACTCCCAAAGTGACTCCTCATCATGTGGTCAGGAACTGTTTGTGTTAAGGTATGAGTTTCTAATAATGCTGAGAATGTAACATTCTTTAAAGCTTTAATGTAGAAAAAAAATCCAGGTAATTTGGCATCCCTTTATGGTTTTTAAACAATGGCAAATAGCAAATACAGTGTTGGAGTTCACTCATGGGTACTTACAAGAATAGACTGATGAAGAAATTGCATTGATGCACAGACCCCAGCATCCCATCTCTACCCCTGTTTTGTAGGTAAGATAAAGTGTGGAGTTGTGAGGTGCATAAGGATTACCGTGGTACACAACCTGAAAGAGACCACCAAAGTCACAGAAGGCAAGGATGCCTGCATGCAGGGAATATCTCCTTCTTATGGGAACAGGGCCCCATCCCTGGCAGGGAGCACCCAAGAAATCTGTTAAGCAGTGCCCTAACCACCCATTTGTAATTCTCTAGGTTTCACACTCACCTATCCTGGACTATCACATCCCAGGCTCCACCTCATTATTACCGTCTGCCTCCGCCTCATTTATTACCCTCTGCCTTTTCCTGGACTGTCTACTTCACATTGGCTCATTTGCTCTTTTATCCTTCGGGTGTCTCACTTCCAATTAACTTTCTCTCTCCACTTCTGCCTTCTTGCCTTAGCCTTTCTTTCCCTAATTTATCTACATTTTTTTTTGTTGTATTTTCTCTTTCAGGTTTACCTCAACACACTCATTTTTCCACACAGTTATTGTCTTATTCAGTCCCTTTTCTAGACAAGCAAAACTTTTTTTCTTTCAGCTGTTCATCTACACTGCAGGGAAAAAAACCCCTCCATCTTGTCTTGCCTACAAAAGACAAAAAAGGCAAGGAAATGGGAATACTGTGTGGAAACCACAGAAGAGCAAGGAGTGGCAGTGAGTGGATTTGTGCCAGGAACATTTTAGTACTCTGGAAGAAAAGAGGCAGACACATCCCTATAGGCAAGAATCACTGTCAAGGATATACAGTCCCCAGGAATGGCACGGAAAAAAACACCACTGGGTATTGTGAAGGCAAACAGTTGCTGGAAAAGAGACTCAGGACAGACAAATGCAAGAAGATAAAAGCTTTCTGCTACCAAGTATCTCCCTGTGTGCAAAGAGCTGCACAGCCTGAGGCCAGGGAGGCTGCAGTGCAGGTGAGGGGATTTGTGTGGCTGCAGCACACACACCAGGGCAAGGCCAGCTGCATCCAAGGATTGCCCCAGTTAGAAAACCTGCCCATCTGGAAGCAGCTCCAAAGCCAAAGCAGAAAATGGATGTGTTTGGACCAGCTCCAAGAGCTTCACTTGGAACATTTAGACACAAATAGCCTTACAAATACTAAAGGTTTTCCCCAGTGATTACACAGACAGGCTTAGAACAAGGGCCTGACCTTAATCAGCTGGTTTACAAAACCATTGTTGAGCCATCCAGATATAAATGGCTCTGACGCCAGTGTCATTTCCTCAGGATAGCAACACCATTTCATTTCTTTTTGATGGAGGAGGAGATGCTACAAGGAAGGAGAAGCGAGAGGATTTTATGCTTTTACCTGTCCCATGAAATCCGTGAAGAACAGCATGTTAGACAGGAAAGCCATCCAGCCAAAGAGGTGGCTCACACACAGATAGCGATAGTGGGATGGCATGCTTAAAAGTGTCTTCAAGAGTGATTTAAGGGTCATCTGCCTTTTTTCCTAAAAGCAAATATTCAAGAATAATACAAGACATAAATACAAATATTCAAGAATAATACATATTATTGTCTTGAAGGCTAATGAAGTAGCTGACAGCAAATGAAGAAGGCCTTAGTAGTATCTTTTCATTGCTAAACTTCCAAAGTCTTTTCTTTTTTGCTAGGAGGGGTTGCTTGGGTACTGAATTTCCTTCAATTTATAAAATTCACAGAAACTATAGAAGAAATTGAGTATACCAGAAGGAATGTAATATTTCTTGCTGTTATAATCAGTAGGACAATTATTTACATGTAGAATCACAGGGAAATTTTCTGCCAAAGTAGATTCAGAGAGTTAAAAAAACCCCTAACGAACCAACAACAGAAACTACCAGAAACAAAAGTTATTTCTTTATAGAGACCATCAGCTTTACACTGAAAATTTAAAGCTGCCACAGAAAAAACTTATGCATAAAATACTTCCTGAAAATTAAAATGTATCAGTTATGGATTTCTGAGCATTTCTGAGACCTTATTCCCATTCCATTCTATGTGCTAAATTCCATAGGAAACTTCTTTTTCTAGGGAAACTTCTACCTCTTCAGGCATATAATGAGATTTCCACTATGCATTGTTCTCCCTTCCATGAAGCAGGGACAAGCTGTGGTTCACCATGGTAGCACACAGAGAATGTGAGCTCCAGCATCTGAACACTTCATACCATGGGAGGAATAACTCATTTCACAAAAAAAACTTGATTGGTGCTGGTTAACAAATCCCACTGATGAGAAAAATCAAATTTGCTCACCACCTTCAGTGCCTCACATTATCTCCCTCCTCGTCTCAGCCCTGTGCCCCAAAATGATCAGTTTCTTTTCCAGTCACATTCATCAGATCATCTGTATTACTTTTTTTTTTTTTTAAACTACTGTAGGTGTGCTTGATATCAGGTATTTTGACACATAATTCTTCCTGTATTAAAGCTCCTGCATAGTTCCGTGCTTTTAAAGGAAAAAAAGACACTGTTTTAACTGTGCATGATGGAAAACTACCAATTTTCTCTCGTAATGTTTGGAGACAACTGTGCTGGGAGAGATGGTAAGGGATGATTTATGTCATGAAATGTGGCAGAACTGCAAAAGTTATGCTAATTACTGGAAATTACTGGCCTGAATTTTGTCTTCAATTTGCTGTAAGATGTGGTTTTTTCCTTTCTTCAGTGTTGTACTTGCTTTTCACAATTCTACTTTCCTTTGAACTAGGCTATGCTGCAAGCTATTCTTTGAATAATCACCACATGTAAAGTTGGAAAGTACTTTGCTTCACTGTGAGGTTTTTAATCCTCATAGGAATGCCAAAATTCAAGTTGCTGACTTTCACCTTGGACTGTATATTGTCCAAATCCCTTGGAATTTCTCTTGGCATCACTTTTTAAAATAGGGTAAGCTTTATATTCTTCTGGAATTATAAAAATAAAACAAACAAAAAAATCCTAGATTGACTCATTAGTGTTATTTCAAGGATAATTACAATCTTTTGACTTAATTTAGTTTGTAATTCTTCCACACAGCTTTTTAAAATAGCCTTTCCAATCAAAGTTTTAAGATAAGGTCATGGAATACAAAGGACACTGCAGTGATTACAAACAATAATTTGACAGCTAGATAGAAATGCTTTCTTTCTATTTAGATATTCCAGAGAGTGTAAATGGAAACCAAAAATGTTTAATGCACACATTCAAAACATACCAGCACACAAACCTCGTGCTAACTTAAATAATGTGCTAAAGTTTGGCTATGTTTAAGCACCTTATCCTTCAAAAGCTCACAATACGAAATAATCTCTACAAAATCGCTACAACTCAGGGCAGAAGATGATTCATAGGAATACAGAGGAAGCAATATGACTTGGGTTTTATGGCAGTGGACTCTGAATAATTTGGCACCATTAAAAAGAATACAAGGCTAATTGCTTTGGGTGTCTGTTCATACTGTAACAGGTCAAATCTCATTAATAATCATGTTAGCTATTAGCATGTGAGAGCATAGGCCTTAATTTAGAAGAAACAGGGCCATGATGCCCGCAATAAAAAAAAAGAGACAGAAAAACAGGAAGCCAAACCATTTCTTCAAGGAAGTGATTACAGTAATGAATGAACTCAGCAAACATGTGCCACAGGAGACAGATCATTAAAGCAGTGTCTAGAATTCATACACGCTCAGGCACATCAAAGAAACACGAGACTGACCGAAACACTGGGGGACTCTCACAGGCTGCCCAGCCTAGTCAGAGAGAAGGGCAATGCCACAGGCTCGCCCAGAGTGGACACCACAGCTTCCCCTCAGGTGTCAGACGTTACTGACTCCATGGAATTATTTCTTGCCAAGGCAGAGGCTACCCCAAACCACAGTCTGCTGCCCCCACTTTCACTGCACTGCTCTCTCATCTTCATTTGCCTTCTTTTTTTTAGAGCCTACATGGTCCAAGCACTCAATGACACTCAACATCTCTAACAATTTGGAGGATGCTCAGAGTGAACAGCGCTGGTGAAGGATGCTGGCTGCTCAAGCTGGCCTGCAGCAGGGAAGCTCAGACAGCATCACAGTGTTCTTGTCAGAGTCTCCTCACAACTGCTGCCTTGCTGTCTGTCTTACTCTGTGTTTGCCTGGCATTCTTGTGAGGCATCTCATCATCTCATATGTCTTGCATCTGGTGTAATAATATTTTTCTTCAGGTTAGAAATACCAAGTGCTACTATAAAACAAATTACAAATAGTAAAAGATGATGTATCTCTTTTATTTATAAATTAAACAAGAGTATTTCTTTCTTACTTATAACCATTTGCACATGCTTAGTATGTTTTACCTGATTTATCAAACCTTTGTATCAGTGTACCAGGGATGGATATGCATAACGCCAAGAGATCAAAAGTGAAATTAAAATAAGAAGCAATTGTGTCACCACTGTTTTGTTATACTTTGCTTACTTAGGGTACTGTAAGACAGCCATGAGGATTTCTAGCACTAAAAGTCATCAGCCAAACAGTAAAAACTATCATTTGTTCCCAAGACCATACTAGAAGTGGGCTCTCAAGATATTTTTTTGGTAGATTCACCTTTTCCTAGGTGCCTTAGGTTGAAGAAATCTCTCATAAAAATGCATCAGAAACAAAATAACAGTGAGGATTTAAAAGTACTAACTGTTCTCTCACACCTCAAAGTTTTGCCAAAGGCACAGCTACAATATCATTCAAAATAAAACTAAAACTCTGTTAGCAAGGTAGCACTGCTATAGAAGTAGCAATTTTAAACACATTAGTACTCTGTGAACTTTGAGCAGCAGAAAACCCAAATGTTTACTAGACATGAAACATACATTTCACATGTACTACATTCAAAATTGTGTGGATTTCGGTGAGAATTAGAGACCTACATCAAAGGTTAATGGTCTGTAGTCTTTGTCCACAATTTTATGCTAATTATATCAAGACTAAAAGACAAAGTAGATCCTATATACAAAATTCACATGAGAAGGATATCAAGAGACTGACATTGAGCAGAAAACAGAGCCAGGTTCTCCCTCATCCCTGCCAATGGATCAAAGCATCAGAACTAGCCTGTCTCATCCCTCTTACTGGCAATACTTTCTAAAGAAAAAAAAAGCCAAAAAAAAAGCAAGCAGGCTTTCTCCTGTCTCTGTATCCTGGTGGAGGGTTCTTTTCTGTGCATGTGAAAGGACTCCATTACAAACAATCAGCATTAGCTAATTAAGGGGTCTCCAAGGATGCAAAGATATGTGCTATAAAATAATTTCTGCACTCACCTCTGTGCGTGATGCAACCACACATTTCCCTGGCTTGTCTGCAACCTTTATTTCAGAACACGTTGATTTTAAGTAACCGTTCTTGATTTCCTCCTCTATGGAGCTGTATTTATGGGGTTCAGTCACTTCCAACAAGAACTTTGACTCTTCATTTTCGTGTCTGAGTGGGACTTCAGGAATACTGCACAGATGTACGGTAAGGCAGATTATGAAAACCAAGGCTGCGAAGAAGAAAATCACCTGGAATTCTGATGCCAAGGTAAATCCTAGTATAGTTTGACCCCAGTCCATAGCACCTGTCAGGTAACCCAGGGCTCCTCCCAAACCTACAATGGTGGGGAAAAAAAGGAAAAAAAAATGTCTACTGGCATTGATAAAATAAACAAAGAGTACATAATATCCTCAATATGTGATGCCCTCTAGAAATGATGGAATAATCATTCTTCAGATATTTATCACAAGAAATAGGAATACTCAGCTAATCACATATATGATGAGTTACTAAAACACCTCTTGAAAAATCTCCTCAGATCTGGTAGGCAGAGCTCTCCAGAAATTGCCTGAACATAGAGCAACATAGGCTACATCTCTTTTTTTGACTCTTTGAAGCTCTATTTTCTTTGAAATAGTAAATAATACAAGTAAAACTAAATAAAATCCTACAACAATTTATGTGATTTTCTTTTTTTTGTTTTATTTTCACGGAACAAACTTCTTTGAAATTATATTGAGACTATCTATAATTTAGACTTTGTAAAATGTATTTTTTTTACCTTAGTCCAAACAGAAATACTGCCTCCATGTGAAATTTTAAAAAAATGGAAATAAACCCAAAGGCATTGTTCTGTGCTTATACAAATCCAAGTACCACACCACTTGGAAAAGAAAACAGAAAGGAACAAATATAAGTGTATAATCCCATTTACTAATTTTCTCAGAAAAGGTAGACTAAAGGGTAAAATGAGAATGCTACTTTGTGCCTCGAAGTTAATAAACCCAGTTTTCAGTCAGTTTGGTTTTTGTACAATTTCTTCTCTTTGTTGTAAGTGCACACAGAGATGCACAGGAAAGCGCCCTCCGTTACAATCAGTACGGAGGTCTGGTAGGGGTGGCACCTTTGTAGAACCCTGACACCTTGTCAACCAGGTGGCTCTGGGGGACGGGTGTGTGGGAGTTCCACAGGATACTTTCCAAGGAAACATTTCTGCTCTTCCGCTTAGGAGAACTGATAACAGTGCACAGCAAAACTCCCCATCCAACAAAAACTAACGTTACCTGTACTTGCTTTCCCAACATAACATGGGATTTTGATTTCATTCTGGGCTTTCTGTACCTTTTCCCCGCTCCTGGGTCTGATTATGGCCCTCCTTCATTGTGTCCTATGGCATTTCGCAGGGGACTGTGTCCTTGCTTGTTCTCATAAAAAACAATTTTGCTATTATTATTACAAATAACTTTTTAAAGGAAGTCTACACTACATGTTTTCAGTGTATGTTCGCAGAGAGAATGTTTGACATTCGCGGTTGTCTTTGCATGCTGTTTTGAAAAAAAACCATCATGATATTGGAATGCAGCCTGAATGTTGAGTTGTTGAATGTGTGCGTTCATTCTTCCACTTGAATAACGGCAAAGCTATCAAGTTTCATGTTCAAACTCTAAACTGGAGGGAAACTGCAGAGTAAGATCTTAGAAATATTAAGTATAAAAGGAAGGAAGGAACTGAAGTGGAAAAAGAAATAATATCTAAAACAGAAACTAGAAAAGAAATGGGAAGATTGCTGTCTGTGTCTAATTGGGATAAAACAAGGAATGATAAATGTAAACTATAGGGAATGGATATTAAGATTACATTTTAGGGAAAACTAACACCAAGGCCAGTAAACTGCTGGAGCAGACTGCCTTGGGAGGCTGTAGAACTCCAATCAAGGGAGGATTTCAACAACTGACTAGGAAACTTTCAGTAAGGAAGGTGTTAAGATATTGATGAACTTGCTGCACAGAGCACAGGATGCTGGACCAAGTCATGCATTTTGCCCTAGTCTTATTTCATGTTATTTGTCCCACATCCCTTTTCAAAGCTCAGTACACTGAATTGGCTAAATTTGTAGCTTCAAACTCAGAGACTTTTTAGTATCATCCAAAAAAAATTGCAACCAGAGTTGCACTGAATATAGAGAGAGACTCATTCCTCTCTGTCCAAACAAGTGATTCTTTAAAATTTTATCTGTCAGTTTCTAACGAGTAATACAAATTTCATTCCCATGTGGCTTTAGCCTTCCCTTATAATCTATCTTCCTCGACACAGGTATTTCATGTGTCCAAAATGGGCCTGTTGTCAGTAGCTACTACACATCCTTCCTTGAGCAGAGTAACTGCTACTGAATCTACGTGTCTCTGCTCTTGGTGGTGGCTCGCTAGCCACAAAAACCTGCTGTAACAAAGATTGCATGACTTCTCATGTAGTCTGCTTTTTGTCTAGTGCTTTCACAGGGACTACTCTCAGACATGGCAAGAGGCTCGTTCCGGCTCACTTCACAGGTACACAGCCTTAGGTGTCTTCCCTGTGCATTTCCTCAACACAGGGCTCACATTGTACAGATGATTTCACAGAATCAATGCTCAGGGGTTGGAATGGATCTTACAGATCATCCAGTCCCACCCACCCTGCCATTGGCAGAGACACTTCCCACTAGACCAGGCCGCTCAAGGCCTTATCCAACCTGGCCTTGAACACTGACAGGGTTGGGGCATCCATAACCTCCCTGGACAACCTATTCCAGTGTATCACCACCCTCACAGGGAAGAATTTCTTCCTAACATCCAGCCTAAATTGCCCCTCATCTTCCTACAGAAGAGTCCCTCTCCAGCTTCCCTGTGGCCCCTCTTCAGACAGTGGAAGGTGTTCCTGTGAGGTCTCCACACAACCTTCTCCTCTTCAGGATCAACAGGCCCAACTTCCCCAGCCTGTCTTCATAGGAGATGTGCTTCAGTCCACTTATCAGCTTTGTGGCCCTCCTTTGGACTTGTTCCACCAGTTTTGTGTCCTTCTGTAACTTGGCAACATTCCAAAAATGTACAAAAGCAAATGAAGCTGTTAACTTCATTTGCAAGAACTTGAACTGAACCACTTGGACTTATTTTGTGGGCGTTGTGAATTTCTGAATTTTACACAAAACTCCCGTTTCTATACAGGACCTACTGGAGCACTGCTGAAGAGAGGAAATCAATTGGTTTGTGCAGCTCTTGTTCAATGTCACATGCCGAGTCACAAATATTATTTTTATGTGCAATAGCAATGAAACAAATAACATCCATTAATTTTTGCCTCAGCAAAAACTTGAAAAAAACCCAAAACAAACTGAACAAACACTAATTCACTTTTTAAAATAATCATCTACTACTAAATCATATCTGTGTTGCTGTAAATGTTTATGCCTGCAGCCTTCTGCAGAATTCTTGTAGCAGCAATCACAAGTTGCTGTTCTCTGGAGTAGTGAAAACCCAGCAACAAAAGACTCGTGACTAAAGTGCAGGATCAGATGATCAGTTCATTTAAGATTAGAAACACAGTGAGGATAAAATCCATGCAATTACCTTCCCCTCCTCTGAGAGGTAAGGAGGAAAAGAAGGGATCTGTGTACCTGTAAAGAGGGCGTGGTAATGCAGACCCTTCTCTTTATCCTGATGGGAGCAGACATCAAATAAATACGCTTTGATGGGACCATCAATAAAATCAGCTGCAAAATCAAAAAGTACTACTCCCAGCATGGTAATGACTATTGCCCACGTCCGCTGCTTGTCTCTCTCATCGATGAAAGCTACAAAAAGAAAAACACCCTCATTCTGACAGCAACAGTGCCATGTTCTGCCAAACCACATTTTGTCTTTCCTGATACCTCAAAATCTAAACAACGACTGGTTATGCAAGAGAGTCCGGTGACACCAGAATCTCATCAGGGAAGCAGGAGAGCTGAATTTGTGTAGCTCTGAGCTGGGCTAGGTTGAGTTACTGCTTTGAGTCAGCACATGCTCCGAATGCTTCAAGCTCCATGACCAAGAGCATCACTATCCTTAATCTATTCCTTTACATCTTCAAGGCATGCTCTAGTAGCCTAACACATGCATTTTGTAATACTTTTAGTTTATTCTCTTTGTCCCACCCTTATATTGTTTAAGATAATCAACTGTTGACTGCATCTCTTTCTGGGTCAATGAAATCAAGTATATTCAACATCAATAACATCAAGGAAGAGAGAATAAATCAATCCATAAAGACACACACCTTCCCCATCTGTCTAGTCAGCAACAACTTTCTATCAAGACTTTAAGAAGCTACATCCCAAGCAAAAATGTAACAATAGGGATGTCACTCCTATTTGATTTTGCATGTTTCAGCTCCAACAGGGTTTTCAAACAGTTAAGGATTTCTGTTTTTCACCAGCACAACCCAGTCCTGAGTCAAGCCAGTGCTGGAATAATTAAAGATGTGTATTTTGAATACTAATCTTTCTAAAATAGGGATGAACAGGGATTCAGTTTGGATATGTATTACATCACAAAAACAATACTATCATTTAAGCTTACAAGGTAGATCTTAGTTCATAAAAACTTCTATGGCCTAAGCAAATCTTTACCTGTAGGAGCTCATCAGGCAACCAAATCAACCTACAACAGACTGTAATCACATGCACAAACTACAGAACACTACGTACAGGGTACATAACATGCAGTGTTAGGACTGAATGTATACAAAGATTACAGAGCTCCCCAGCTCTTTCAGTGCACCCAAGTCACATGATAACAAATTTTAACAGTGCATTTTAAGGAGGAAAAAGGGAACCCCTCTCTTTTTTCTGATTCAAAAGACTAGGATGAATTTTGTCTGTCAGTATAGCACATGCCCCTCACTCACCTGAGATCATCACGTCCCCATTGAGGTACAAAGCCATGCCTAACAGCATTATGATGCCCAGACCCAGAATGAAAGGTCGCCTCCTGCCCCAGCTACAGGTGCAGTGATCACTGGCTGAACCTACCACGGGCTGCAGCACGAAGCCCAGGATAGGGCTGATGAGCCACACGAGGCTGTAGAGGTTCTTGGGCAGCCCTACACTGAGCAGCACCGGCGTGACAAAGGCGGCCTCCACGGCATAGCAGAACTCCCGGCCGAACATGGCCATGCTGTGCATGACCAGCCTTCCCACTGCTCGCTTCCTTGGCACCACTGATCTAGTCCTCATCACTGACTGCTTCAAAGCTTCCTCCTTCTCTCTGGTGCCATCCATGTCAGCCTTGGCCACTCCAGAGGCGGGCGGAAGAGCCCCGTGGAAGCTCTCTTTCGTTAAGGTCATTGCTCCGGCTGCAAGCCGTGCTGTGGCGAGCTGGTGCTGCCTGCTCTGGCTGACATGGGGCCCAGATCATATGCCGGGTGGGATCGGTCTGTGCTGGGGGAGGGACTCACATACTTTCATGGCTCTGCGATCACAAGTTATGCCAGGAAGGGGGCGGGGAAGCGTGTGTTCACATTAGCAGATCTGAGCTTTTGGGCGTCTGCACTGCTCCCAGCTATCCACAACTAAGGAATTACTGTTTACGCATGAAGCACACGTATAACGGGAACATACATCACATGGTCCGGGCGCAGGATTAGCCTGACACAAAGCTGTTCCTCTTGTTGTAAGATCTTGCTGTAAGACTGCAGTGATACCAGGAACCTAGTCCTCATCTTTCCATTCAGCAAACATGAGCATCAGACAGAGTGACCATTCCCTGCTGACTAACCTGGGAGGAAAAGTCTGTATCTATCCGGAAAAGGATTTCAATGCACTCCATAAGGATGAGTAAGTGAACCTATCCACTGCCCTTGAGCGTTAGAGGCAGATAAAAAGCTTGACAGAAATCTGTCAAGCAGCAACTGATGAGTACTTTTTTGTATCTGCTGTGTACTGCCCTCAAAAGAACTGATTACTTCTTGGTTTCTGAAAACAAAGGATATCGGGATTACACAGAGTTGGGTTTTTTAAACAGTCTTACTTGCCAGGGGAAGGCCTTAAAAGAACCCTGTAGTGACATTACTCAAACTGTACCTTTCAGGTTAGCCACTTGAGTGAGGCAGCTGATCCAACCTAACCTGAAGCAACATGAGGTTTTAAATTGACATCAGTAATTTTGGTTTCAAAACTTATGCACGATGAACATTACATTTGGCAACGCTGATTTTTCTCCAACATAGTCAGATATATCTGGGACTAAGAAACTTGTCAAGTCCTACGGTAACAGTGTATAATATTCAGTAACTTACACTAGACTGATTATCAGCTGGAAACTTAAGGTGCTTTTGCTGATGGTTTAGACAACTTGCCAGGACCTACTAGGTAATTCTTGCTTCCAGGCAAGGGTTTATGTAGTAGAATGTAAAAGGTTTTTTTATGGTAATAATGTTGACATTTTTGCCATGATACATGTAAAATGAGCTTTATATGTATCATGGCAAAATCATGTATCATGTATCATGTATCATTATTACCTCAGCTTTGGAAGCCTTTGTAACCAACAAACCAATCTTCAGCAAAACACACACAAAATAATCAAAAAACCCAACCCTTCATGTCATAATTCCTCACACACTGGACTAGAGAATACTGTATTAATGCCACATAATAATTCTTTTTAAAAGCAGATTTTCTTTTGCCTTGAAAGAGATTGTTTCAAATGACAGTTTAAGTTTGAAAGAAATGAAAACCAACATGGAATAACCTGCGTTTAAAACCTGTGCAGCAAAGTTGCCTACCATTTTTCCACAAGGAGAGGAAAGAATTATTAGTTGGCAGATATTTTAAAAATAAAAAAAATTTATTCTGAATTAAGTTTCTAGCCAAGCTGATATTCCAAATGTAATATAATCAGGAGACTGCATTGAGAAAATGCAGTCAGGCTGTTAAATAGATTAACTTTGAGATAATAGCTCTGCAGCAGCACATAAGAGAATAGCATTAGTTAGACCATAGTTTTGGCATGATAAAGCAAATTAATTAATATGATAAAATAGAGGAAAAAATCCCTTCTAATTCATGAATAAACAACACAATCACTCATTTAGGAAGACTATAACTATATTTTATTAAAAGAATTGCTTTCAGGAAATGACAACATGTATTACAAATCAATGGTGTAACCAAGAATTAAAAGAATCAAACCAGAGGATACAATATTTAAATGAACATTCTGAGAATTTATAGGTGCTTACCAAGCAAACTGTGTAGATCTTCAGAACACAATCATAGTATCATTCTAGACAGCAGATCATCTAGGTACACAAGTACGTAAGTCTGTTTTCAAATTAAATTTTTAAATGCCAATAATTAAAAAAAATTAATTATTTAAAAGCAATATTATGCAAACATTTATTTGTCATATACTTCAATTTTAAAGTATAAAAGGTTACAGAGTCAGCCTGAAACTTATCTGATATACATAGTCAGAGTTTATAAATTAGCTTTTGGGTTCTTGACTTCTATTGCTTTATCAGAATAAAGTTTAGCAATCTCTTGCTTAGTAAACCCATACTCTAGAAGAATCTCTTCTGTGTGCTCTCCTATAAAAGGATCTCTTTTACATGATGGAACAGCAGGAGTCCTTGATAGAACAGGAGCAGGTCTAGGACTTATCTCTCCCTGATCGTTTTTGAAAAAAGAACTTCTTTCTTTGTTATGCTGATGTGAGGCAACATCATCGAAGGATAAAACAGGGGTCACACACGCATCAGTGCTATCAAATATGCTGCACCACTCAGCCTGTGTCTTCTGTGCAAATATGGATGCAAATTTTTTCTTCATTTCAGGCCAGTCGGAGAAACTCATCTGAGCGGGGAGTTCATCTAAATTTAGCCTAAGACCTGAAAGGAGAAAAGCAAAGTCTAACTACAGTACGGCTTAGATAAATTACTAAGTGCTTCCCACAACTAAGTGTATTCCTCAAGAAGATAGTATTTTGCAGGGAGTACTAAAGTCACTTTGAACTTTAATTGGGTATCTGTGCAGGGCAGGGAGCAGAGGAATAAAATGTTCTATGATACTTGCAATGAGACTAAACTGCATCGGCTACAGCTTTTTAAATAAGTATCTATAATAAACACTCATTTGTATAAACACTTCACAGAAGCAGCAGCGGCCTAGAGGTAATAATGTCCTGAGAAAAGCTTGTATAATAGGTATTCTTTACCTGGCAGTAGCAACACAGAAATCTGGGGAGTAGGTCCTGGACTACAGCAATACACTTATCTCTCAGGAGCCACCACATCTGCCAGAGCTGGACATTCAACAGGCTACAGTGTTTGAAGCTCAACATGATGGGGTTATTTCTATGCCACAGACGAGAGGATGGTGTGGATGGATGTGCCCAGCACCACATCCCTTCTCACTGGGGAGCTTACATCTCTGCTGTGCTGCCAGTTTCCAATATCTGTTTCTGCTCTCATGCATTCTGCTCTCTGCAGTCTCTACTCTTTCATTCTGCTACTTCAAGGAGATGCAAGAATTTTTATGACTTCTTGTAGAGATTACCTCAAAAAGGAGGTAAAAAACAAGAAAGAGAAAAGGCAATTGAACTACACTTTCAAAACGGAGACAATACAGAGGTATAAGCAGAGTATATGATACCAAATAGAAATCAGAAGTGATATTGAAGGTTGTTCAAACAGTCCCATCTTGAAATTCAGGAGCATGAACACAGCAGGAAAAATTCAGAAAAAGCAGGGATACGAAAGAAGTTAATTTGAGGAATCAAAAAGACTAGAGAACAGCTATATCATCATAATGCTTCACAAGTAACAAAAAAAAGAGCTTCTTAGAAGACAGCAGTTCTCTGTAAAAGGCAAAGAAAATGTAGAGCTCTGCAAAACTGAATTTTGAGCATTCTTTCTTACATCTTTGGTTATCTGGTATCAGATTGATAATTACACTCACAACTGTTAACAGGCTTGGGTAATAGAGAGCTGCTCACAGGCAGAATTTATGCAGACCTCCTGCTGTCTTTAGCTGTAGATAGGCAGGAAACACCTAAAATCTCTTGTCTTTCTACGGCTTCCTTACCACTGAGTGGGGTAGACATACTGCTGCTGAAACTTACAGGGGAGAAGAAGGGGAGATAATGCCTATTCTTCTGCTCCTTAAGTTCTTTCTCTCTATTCATAATCTGTACAATACGCACTTCTTGGGGCCCACAGTCCCCCCCCCCCCAATTTAACACAGTATTTAAGAATTTCACTGTTCTTCACAAGATTATTAAAAAGAAGTTTTGAAAATGAATACATGCTTTGAAATTGTACTTTGGTACTTCAAAGGAAAATACACAGAAATTGCCAATCTCCAGACTCAGAAACACAGCTTTGCAGTTGTTAATTTTCAAAAGAAATTCATCACAGTCAAAGACGAAATAAGCATTTTCCCATCTTATTAGAAATTGCAGTGGATACTAGGATAAATGATACTACAAGGCAAATATCAGTCCTTATGGTTTTACCAAGACATCTTGGTCTTTACCAAGGTCTTTACCAAGACCTTAAATCACTGAACTTATGCTTTTGTGTCCATAACCATCCATGTCATACTAAGAGAGAGATCAGCTGAAGATAACTCACACTGGTTGAACATCATGATCAAATAAAAGCTAGAGGTATTTCCAAAATTAATCTGATTATTGATTTTCAAAGTCTTCCACTAGAGATGAACAGTGCAATATAGTTTACTTACAGCCTATGAGGTGAGACAAATTTACCTCCCACAAAATGAAAGTAAAAGCACATTACCTGAGCTTCTGTCTCAAAGCATGAAATCCTGTCAAGTGGAATCTTTGTTTCACAGTACTTATTTTCTTATGAAAAACTACAGTTTGGTTTTTAGCAGACAATCCAACATGAGAAGAGCTCTACCATTATCCCATTACACAATTATTTTTGATGATCGTGGCAGATGGGAAGTTGGCTGAGCCTCACTGCACACACTCTGGCAAACTGGAACAATATGCAGAACCTGGAATTTAATATTACACGCTCATTTTCTGCTTACCACTGAAGACTTCAACTTTAAATAGGATGAACCAACAGCATTTAAGTACTACAGCTTCTCATTTTCCAGCCTGTGCTCACCATTTGTGGTGCAGTTGAGCAGTATCAGGGCAGGAGTGACTGACTTAACAAGGAAACTATTACATGGCACAGAATTGTCTGGGATACCACAGGAGGACAGACTTCACTCAATGTAATCAAAAGCAAAATCTTTTACACAGAATATCTTATAAAGCAATCGCAACTTAGTTCCAAGTTTTTTTGTTCAAATTTTCATCTAGGATTTTTTTGTATGGAAAAGCCCAGTCAACCTACTCTAGTAGAGCTTTGAAATTACTTTTAAAAAATTAAAAATTGTCACCCTATAACGATATAGCTTTAAATCTCCTCCAAATGCTACAGCTTTATTGACATATATCCCCACATCATTTACTGATGCAGCAAACTGAAATCTCTATTTCTACAGAACTTCTTAGACAAACTCTAGTAAAATCAGGCACCTATTTCAAGAGAAAGAAACCAGCAAAATTCATTAGATAAATCAGTGAAGCTGCTTTGGTATATTAGAAGTTGAAACATTTTTTTATATTATTTCAGTCATACTCTTTTAAAAGCAGAGTTTTGTTCAGGATTTTCCTGCTTTAACTTGCTAATTTTATTTTCAAAAATGTATGGTCATAGCAGAGTAGTTTTGAAATTATGCTGTCATAATATGACTGAATAAAATCATCCAATATGGGAAACCTTAATTTTGGCCCAAATAACAGCTGTAAGGTGAATGCCATTGTGCTTTTTCTGATTAAATAAAATTTGTTCCCACTATGAGAGGGAATTGAATTTCAAAATATTCCAAGAGAATAGCCAATTTTCATTAAACTAACTATGTAAAGTTTCTTCTCTGCTGAACGTTTCTGAAACGAAATAATTTTTTAGAAAGTGACAGTTCAGCAAAAGGTTGATCAGGCCCACAATACTACCAGGCCTCACTGCAAATGTATCCATAGCTGTACTTGACATGCTTAATCACCACAACTGCAAATGTTTTGACGCAGCAAGAGCCTGGCCCTCTATGGTATTTGTACAATGTTTAAGGATTATCATAATAAGTAAATTAAAATAAAACGTAACATTATGTATAACTGAATCTAAAACATAACGAGGAAACTGTTTGTCCATGTTGCATGTCTCAATAACAATGTGGTATTGCATTCAGTGTTTCAGAAGATTTTTAATACAGTACACAATACTCCACTATCACAAAATGGAGACTGCTGCAGAAATCCTTCATAATGATGTAAACTATGTTTTTTAATTGCTTCCTAATTTTTTCCTCCTTTTTTTAAGCAGAAGTAATACAATGCAGGAGCACTGAAATAGTATGAAAGGGGTACTATGGAGCAGTAACTAAAGTTCAGGACTTTAGTGACTGTCAGTGCTTTCCACATCAATGTAAGTGGACACTAAGTTCATCTTGTGTAACTGACTTTACACCACACAACTCAGAATCAAACCTTTACTCTCACCTGCTCCACAGCATTTACTGTGTTCTTCACACCCCTTATAGCCTGACTGTAGCAATACTAAGCACCTATTGCTAAAATCCAGAACAAACCTGCAGAAGCAATTCTCAGGTCAGTTTAAAGACATTCTGTCTCTTTCTGTTGAAAGATTAAGACTTAACATTAGTAGCAAATATTTCTTACATCAGATTTTTCATAAGATGCCAAGGCATTTTAGCTATTTATTGTTTGATTTTTGCAGTAATAAAATTTATAACTGCAAAAGGACTACAGCTTGTTTGTTAATAGCAAATAGTCAACAATGAGCCCAAAATACTTCTCTACTGCATCTATTTTACATAGCTTCAGTTTCTCATAAAGCCTTTTCTTAAATTTATTTACATAATAAATTTCTGGCAAGCATAAACTTAATTTTCCCTGCTGAGCACAATCTACAAAGCCAACCATCTTCTCAAACTAATATACTCTATTTCCTTCAATTTAGTTTCCCTCTACGGCCTCCTTAAGAACTTTCCTCACCATGTCATTAACTGCACTTGGGTCCAGCACTGCATTCCTGCACGAACTGCAGGGAAACACTGAAGTGAACCAAAACCAAAAGAAAGTTAGTCCTGCTTTGGCTAAGCAGAATTCTGTGAGCAGCGACAAACGGTTCAGAAATCACACTCCCTTCTCAATTCTGCAGTCTTTAAATCGCCAGCTGACATCTGCAACACCTATATCCTTGTGCTCTCATTCTACAGGAGTGGCAGAACTAATCTACCCTCTGAATATGGACAGAGAGACATCAAGTGGTTTTTCAATATATTTTATCTGGAACAGCACCAAACTGTTCACCAGCAGAACTGACCAGAAATATGGAGAAAAGCTATGAGATGAAATTATGGAAATTGCAACTGGAACATACCATTTTAAACCCACTTCAAAGCTGGAGTTAATGCCTGGAACAGACAACTCAGCCTAAGTCAAAGATCCTCAAGTTTGTGAAAGAGGAATACAATTCTCACAGGCACCTTTCTCTTCCCTATAATATTCAAAGGCTTAAATTCTGAATTTAATTTCGGCAATAGGTATCCCAGAAAGGAAATAATCCCTAAGTCACGAGAAGGTTCTGCTGTTCTAATTTAGTGCACTGTTGCTTCAGAAAGATCGAAACCCTAAGTACTGAAAGGAATAAATATTTCCTGTGTGAAAATCTGAACAGATCAGGATGTGCACCTCAAACACAACAGAAAACCAGTTATTTTAAATTCAATACTGTGAAAATTGATAATTTACCTTAAACAACACACTTTTACAAAACAAACAAAGAAAACTCACCAAGTGTAAACAAACAAAGATAGCAATACAAAGAAAGGCAAAAAGCAAAATTTCCTCAAAGACTGCCATATGTATGTTGGATTTTTTAAATATGGCAGAAACAGGCTGAAACATATGCAACAATGATTGCAGTTGTCGTCTACTTACAAGTGGATACACACCAGTTCTTTATTTCTGGAATAACTATTTTTGAAACTTCAGCTGTTAAAATCAAGCAACTTCTCTGCATTGTAAGCATAAGGAATACTTTCAAGCATGAAAATAAAGTTGTCCAATGTGGGTGTCCCAAAATAAGCAGAAGAATTCACACCTGCTGCTCTAACTTTATGCTCTAAATTCCTGAGAAACAACTAAAAGAAAAGCAGAATCTTAGCATTTTCCTCAGTAAAGAGTTATCTAAAGAAGACAGAGACCATCAGTGACCACGTTATATCACCTGGTCACTGTTTTCATCCATCAGAGGCTTCTCTCTAGATAAACTGGCTGAGAGAGAAAAGCCCAGGTCTTGCCCTGTAGCAATGATCAATACAAGAAGGCAGGGCTGTCCAGAAAAAGTTCACTGAGAAAGTCACAAACAGGACCTGACACCATTGCAGAATTCTGGGGGTTTTTGAACAAGTACAGATTCTATCCCAGTCCTGTAGCTTAAGCATGATTCAACTTAATCTCCAGAGAATAAAATACTGCAGGCCAGTGTTTGATCACTTAAGTCAAACATATGGGTATTTGAGTATGCATCCTCATTTTTTTCTCATCTGCTTTGTACTTAATACAAGAATTCTCCCTGAAGATATTTACTGGAATTCCAAATTACCTAACTCCCAGGGCAAGGGCTTGCATTTTACTTTGATACAGTTTTATATTTATTTTGTTCTCCAACTCCCAGGCAAGCAGGAAAATCTCAGGGGATTGGATGAGAAAAACATTTCAAAGAACTGAAAATAATCAATGTGGAATGATCAGCTACACTTTCTTTTTCAAGATCAAGTTGCTTACAAATTGAGTTCACAAGCAAGTTATTCTCAGGACAATTAAGAGACAAAAAGTAACATCTTCCTCAGCCAGGAACATGGCATTTCCAAACTTGACATCTGATCTGTCCAACATAGTGCTGGACATGTCCCCGAGTCACTCCAGGAGCCTTCCTCGTATTTCACATAGCAGTATGTACCAATTTAGATATTCCACACAATGCATGGACTTTTTTAAGCTACAAGAGAAGCAGCCATTCACAGCTATAGCTGTGCAAGAACTTGGGGGGCACCACAGCCTGCAAGAGAACAAAGCCAAAGCGTAAAGAACAAGCTCTCTCTTTGGGATCCTGCTCACCAAAGGCATACCCCACCTTACAACCCCATAACACAAGAAAGACAGGAGCTGCAGACGAAAACAACTGCTCACCATCAACTGCCCTATGTCCAGCCTGTCCCTGAGCAGTGACCCCCTGTCAACCTCCCCTCCAGTTTTATTCCTGAACACCGTGTCCTATAGTACAGAATGCCCCTGTGGTCAGCTGGGTCAGTTGTCCTGGCTGTGATCCCTTCCCATTTCTCGTGCACCCCCAGCCTTCTCACTGGTGCCGTGGGGTGAGGAGGGGAAAGTCCTCAGTGCTGTGCAAGCACTGCTCTCCAGTAACTGAAACATCCCTGTGTTACCAGCACTGCTTCCAGCACAAATCCAAATCACAGCCCCATGCAAACTACTGTGAAGAAATTCAGCTCTATCCCAGCCAAAACCAGTACAAATTGTAGCATGGACACAGTTCAAGGAATGCTACAATTCAAGGAATAATCAGTGGGAAAGAGACTGGGCAAGAATAGGGAACTACTCCCCTGACACGTTCACTGAGCAAAGATTGGCCACGTGTGAGTCATGCATGGACAAAAGTGGTTCACCTAACACTGGGTACGCCTCCTTTAGGGATCCTTTGCTGGCATTCCTTGAACTCATTAAGCAAAACAAAAATTAAGTCGAGAACTTCTCACAGCTGTCATATTCTGTGCAATGAAAGAAGAATAAATACTAAATTATTTCATGAATTTTTTATATTTTCATAAATTCTGTATGGAAAGCATGGCAATCCACCAAAGAAGCACAATAGAAAAAAAATTTAAATTTAATAACCAGTAAGAAGCTGAGCCCACATGATAAAAGGCTTGAAGCACACAAAGACTTCAGAAGTAAAGATGCACCTGAAAATCAGTTTTAATTTCATACAATTAAATATTTTGCATAACGCATTCTAATTTCTCAAAGAGATAAATCATGATTTATACTCATATTTAGAGTCTTAATCAAATATAAATATTATATCCACAGCCAGACACTACAAGCAGTCTGAAATTGTGCAGTGGAAATTAATTATTTAAGCAAAATTTCCTTCTAGAAAATTTTTTTCTATCAAGAAATACAGTGAACTACTTCCAGTGAATATTCTTTTCTGAAACAATTTAAATAGGTTTTATTTTTAATTATAGTACAAATAACAGAAATTGCTTGAAATTCTACTTGCAATTCCAAAGAATTAGGTCTTCTTTTTAAAGTATATTCACAATAATTTGCAAAAAAAGTGATTTCCAGAAAAAGTTGTTCAGTGCTTCAGTCACATCACAGACTACCATTATAATAACTCCAAAAGAAAACTTGCAATTTAAGTGTAGTTGCTGAGGGTGAAAAGGAAATAAATAAATGGGTAGAAAAAGAAAGCCAATTAAGCTGTTACACAGCTACCCACCTAGCTTCAGGAAGCATTTGGCTTTTACAAAGAAATCACATAACCATGCATCATGAATCAAAATCAAGTGTTAAAGAATTCACTCAATCATGCTTTGCTGTTATGAAATAACTGCTCCAACCTACCCACCTTTTATTAACTGGTTATAGAATTTAGGCTCAATGGCACCAACAGCCATGAATTTTCCATCGGAGGTCCTGTAGACTTCATAAAAAGGTGCACCACCATCTAGCAGGTTTTCACCTCGAGCTTGGCTCCAAAGTCCCAAATTTTGTGATTTCCACAGGAAGGAACTTAGGTATGCTACTCCTTCTACCTTGAAGATTTAGAGAAAAAAATAAAAGCTCCAGTAAATTAGTTGGCATGTTACCCAAATTCTGTATAAAACAAATCAACAAAAAGCTACTACCAGTTCTGCCCTTTGCTAAGATTTTTAATGACAGAATCTCTGGTAAGCAGTTTTATTTCTCAAAATTTTCAGTTATTGTTTACACTGCTTATGTGAAATCATCTAGAATTAGAGAGTAAGAAAGAGCATAAACGTAGTAAGGCAGCTTCAGATGGACAACACACTTTCAATAGACTAAGTTTCCTTATTTAGCAAGTATAGAGTCATTAGATGTTCATAATGAGTGAGTAATTTCAAGTGATGGGACGAGTTTCTTGGCTCTATACAACATTAAGCATCTGACGGCTATCAACACCTTCTAAACCTCTGGAAAGCAAGATACCAGTACCAGTCCCATAAACACCAAATTTTTCTCTCCTTTAAATATCCTGAGTATAGGAAGACCGCTACTTTTAGAAGAAAATTTGAAGGAAATCAAATCTCCAACACTAAGTTAAAACAAAAACTATTCTCCCACCGTCATCACCGGCAGTTACATACACATAGCAAAGTAATCTCTACATAGACAAGTGTCTGATGAATACAGCACTAGAAAACATGATTAATCCCATTCCAACTTGCTCCTCAAAATTTTGTCTATGTGGTGTACAACCACATGAAAATTCAGTTTGTTCAGCCTTTCAATAATTATCAAGGTCATACCAGTCTTTCAAGAAAAATCACATCCTACAGTTTTGCTCATCAGCACAATTAATTTTCTTTCAACTGTATTGAAAGTACTGTAAGCTAAAATAAGCCAGTTAGTACCGTATGGCCAGAAACATTCCTGTAGAACAGATTAAAACCTGAGCTATATTATTCTGAGTATCACTTGATTCATGCATTTTCAGCTGCGTGAAACTAATCTAATATTGTCTATAGAGAAAAGCATAGATATCATACCAAAACAAAAGGCTACTAAATTTTCACGCAGAAAGATCTGTTAATTTATACCTTTCTATGCAAAAATTTAAAACATGCAAATTGCTGAAGTATGCAGTCAATAAGGCTTCTTCATTTAATGTGTGTTACTTGGGCTCTTCTCTAGTACTGCTTCAAGGACAGGAATACTTCTGTCCTCACTGTCACATGTTAAAGTCAATTAACGTACTTTCATATGAGAAAATACTGCATACCTTCATCTACATATCTGCAAAATCATTGCATGGATATTAAAATAAAGTTTGTTTTACTACTGATCTGATCTTGCACTGCTCATATTAACAAAAAAGAGTTACACAAAAAGCACTGAAACTAAGGATATTAAAAGACGAGGAAAATATCAAAATAAAGCCTAACTGAAAATTAGATTTCAGTGCTCACAAAACTCTTAAGTCAGCACTTGTACAATACCTATGTGCTACTTATCCTGGAAACACTTAAAATAAAACAGCACATCTGTTTTTGACTGGTATAGGGACTTTAGAAATATCCCTGCCTGAGCAACTGGACAGCTAGCTTCTGCCTGAGGCCCACTGTAATTCAGAGAAAAGTAAAAAAAGTGTCTGCACCACACCTCCAAAGGCATGTAAAAATAACACCACACACTCACTAATGTGGTCACCCTTCCTTTACAACATGAAAAGGACAAAACGGCAAGACTCCACTTAAGTCTAATTGCAGAATGATTAGAGTAACAGTTATGTGTTTCACTTAATGTCTCCCTCATGTTAAGAACATCTGCAGCCTCTGAAGCAGGCACGAGAATCCAGAGGCACTACCCCACTGGGTGACCTGTCTGATCCGCAAGCCTTCTGTTCTTTCCACAGACTGAAAATAGCTCAAACAAAAGTGGGAATGAATCCACACCAACCTAAACTATCCTTGTGACTGATGAAGGCTTCTAGGATGTGGGAGTTTTGGTTTTGAATACCTCCAGGCTGAGAAAAACCTAGAACCTCAGTCTTCTGTTGGACTCCTAAATGCTCCTGCCAAGAGACTATTATGCAAGTGATCATTACCAGCATCCTTTCCTGTGGCTGTCTTTTCACAAAGAGTGAGTTATGCTCAGTCAGATGCCTACCATCAGCAGAAGGTTCTGTGGCTGAAACTGTAGTGAACCCAAACTGTGGCCCTGACTCACATGCCTCTGTTCCAGTGTGGCGCAAGAATGCAGAGGTACATTGTGCCTACTGTGTCACATTGCAGTGTCCATTCCACATGGCAACTATCTGGCTTCCTGTAGGATAGCCATGATCCCTACAGAGGCAACGAGAAGAGACAGAAACCAGCAGAAATCAATTCAGGCCAGGCACTTAATTCTTCTGACACAGATACATGAAATGCAGGACCCAGTGCCTACTTTGTACACAGTGCAATTTCTCCTGCAGAAAATTCTACCATGTGTCTGAGTCATTAACATATTCAGACTACCTAAACTGTACAACAGCTAAAGTAATGGGTCTATTAAACAAAAAATAATGCTAAAACAAAACAGCTGAAATGCTGCAGTGTTGTGATTTTTAAAATACCTTCTTTCACAAAAAAAGCCTCAGGTGTAAAAAGAGGCTCATCTACCCAGTCAATTTAACTGTCTTTGCCACTGCTGATGAATGCATGATTTTCATCAACTGTGTCACTGAAAGGCTATTCAAGAAATAAGGAATATGACCAAATGCCAGGTAAAGTACATCCTGTGATACTGGACAATATTCCATCCATTTCACATGTCACCAGGCACATCAGCAGGGAATTGTAAATCCCACAACTGCGACAAGACAAGAAAAAATTGTAAGAGACAATTTTTAAGGGCTTAAAAAAAACTCACAACACATTCCACTCCAAATGAACTACAAATTTCATTAGAACATTAGCAGACTTCACTGATTCTTCTTCTAAAAAATTCTTTTAATTCTCTGAAATATGATAAGGAAAACTTGGTAATATTACAAACTACAAGGAGTATCTTTTTCAATATTTGAAGACTTGTCACAATTCTCCACAGTTTTTCTTTCACAAATACACAGTCTCCTTCAGTTCTTCTTTTAGGTCATGTTTTTAGAGTCCTAATTTTTGTTGTGCTACTTGGACTTCCTCAAATTAGCAACTTTGAAAGATCATGGTCAGCATCAGAAACATTATTTTCCCGAGACTTCGTAAACATTGACTAGGTTAGAATAATTGCCTTGGAAACTTTGCTGACTCTATTTCCTGTTTATACATCCTAATACAGTATGTATGTGTTTTGTAACAGCACGATATTGTTGACTCATGTTCAGCTTGTGACTACTACAAAACCCCAGGATTGTACTTTAGCCAATTGTTTTCTTACTGCATTTGTGCAGCTAATTGTTTCTGCCTACAGAGGACTACAGAGCAGCAATTTCCATGAATGGCAGCCAGCTTTTTCAGGTCATTGCTTCAATCTGAAAAGGTCATTTTCAATTCTAATCCAAGTTCATCATACTCGTAGTCCTTCACATATGTGTATCATCTGTAAATTTACTAAACACAATTGCTCATCCGTCATTCAGCTTATTGGAGAAAACACAGAAAAAACCCCACCAAACATCTATACAGTTCCACTTGTTAAGTTTTTCATTTTGACAATCAACTACTAAAAACTATTGTTGCAGTAAAAACATTAGTTTTGCATTGTTCCCATAAACTTTTCATCTAGACCATAATGCCATGGACTGCTTCAGAGAACATCATTTGAATTTGTTAAAAACTTACTGAAGTCAAGAAACCCAACATCTCTTGCTGGTCTACTCTCTTCAAGACCACTTCAACAAAGGGATTTGTTACAATTAATGTAACCTTTTTTCAATTTATATTTAAGGCCAAATCTTAGTCTTCACTGTACAGTGCCTCAAAGGGAGGTCAAATTTTAACTGCAATATTCTTTAAAAAGAAAAACTGGAGAACAAGAGAGAAACAACACTTGCAGATAACATAAGTTTCAAGGATAAATGTAAATAAGTATTTTTCCTCTGTGTGTAAGTGGGTAGCCTTCCAGGGGAAAAAAATCCATAGTATTCATTATTAAGATAATTTAGCCTTTCATTTATTTTACAGCACATTCACAAAGTGTTTGAAATTGACTTCTTGGCAATGATCCATGGCAGTGTAACTACCCCAGGGAGCAGTGCTTCTAATGAGATATGACCTGTCACTAATTCTTAAGAAAATGTATCTTGAATAAAGCTAATACAATTTTTATTCCAACAGTATTGTCATTTTTGCTGTTATGCAGTATGTCCATTGTTTATTATACACCCTATCTCCATACATCAAACATATTCTTCATATACAGCTAATATTTTGTGAAGAAGGCAGATAGGCAAAAGGACGGAGAGGTGGGAGGCTGCAGCATGTGTTCCATGTCATAAGGATGTTATGGCTGCTTGCATGTGAAGGAATAGCCATTTTATGAGATCACATACTTTCCCCTTCCCAAATTCTCAATTTTAAACCTTACAAACAGCTCCAATCTCCTCCCTTTCACAGATTTAGAGTAGGAGAACACCCAAGCAAACCTAAGAAACGTCAAGTTCCTTGAGACCAAACTTACCATACTTGCATCAATGACCTGCCCTCTGCCAGATTTGGCACGTTCAAAGAGGGCAATAACAATGCCCATTGCACACATGACACCTCCACCACCAAAATCAGCCAGAAGGTTTACAGGTGCATAAGGATTTTCATTCTTTCTACCCAGCTTTGACAGCACACCTGACAAAAGAGAAAACAAAGCAAGGATAAGCATAAAATTAAACATTCATCGCTAGAATTAAAGTTTCATTCTTTTCAATCTATGCAAATAAAGAAGGCATAAAGCAATCTTCTAATGTTTTCTATCTCTGCGCAGGTGTGTCAGCAAATAGTTACTCATTAATTCAAAGAAGAGTAAAAAGATATGAAACCACATTAGTGAAGATGGCATCAATTAAAGAGATTAACAAAACTCTCACAGATAAATGCTGATATTTTGGCTATATAGAAAGAAAATTTTATTAAAAAAACCCAACCCTGAGTGCAGTAATTCTACATTAGTACTTTGTACATGCATTGAATGTCACCCATAAGAGGCATTATGAACGTGTCTCAAAGCAACTTTGGTAAACTGTTCTTCTTTGAATATTTTAAAGTAAAAATGCAAACGTATAGTCTTATGTGCTCATAACAAATGAACTAATAATCATAACAAAGGATCTCACACTGACATCTGTGCTTCAGTCCTATCCTCCCTCTCCAACTACCTCTGGGAAAAAAAAGGTTGCATATAAGAACAGGTAACTAGCACAGAAAGGTTATCTCTGATTGCATGCAAACACAGGGAACCTGTGTTTATGCCAGCAATTATGCAGAAACGAAAGGAATTAAGAGCAAAGGCTAAGCCAGTTTACTTCAGTTAGAGCACTGAATTTGTTAGCATTTCTCTGCCATCCTGAACAACCTCTTTACTGCGGCCTTACTCTTTGCAGTTGCCTCATAGTGATTCCCTTTGGGCAAGCAAGACACTGCAGTGTCATCATCCCTCTCCTATGTCTGTGGCCTAGGCTCTAAGACTTGCAGAATACATGTCAGAATTTCCTGAGAATTGCATGGTTCTGATGCACTGTTTAGTTAGCTAATGGTCTAACGCACTTCCTACGCGCAAGCAATGGAGTGCACAGTATAAAAGGTTTCCAAATCCTGTAGTGCAAGAGTAAAACCCCTGCTGCTGCCTCAAACCTTCCTTTTAATAGTCTAGAAGTTGTCACAGGCACCAGAAAATTAATATACTCACTTCTTAAGAGCTTCTAACACAACCTATTTTTCAGTTAAAGGAAGCCAAAGCTCTTCAGGAAATACTCAGAACATGAGATCTCATTTTTGAGGAATGACACCTCTCAAACACCTTGTTCTATTTCCTTTTAATGGGCAGAAAAACTTGATCTGTGAAATTTCAAGCAAAAATATTTAAGGAAGATATCACTAACCAAAACACTACTGATTAAATCAGCTCCAGAGAAAAAAATCACTCTCTGAACCCATCTCTAAAGAAATTTAATTCCACAACGCAATGACTCCTCATAGCAGGTGATACCAGATCACAATGTTTGCATTGCCTCTGCTCCAGCCTTTTCCTGGGGCTAAAAGAACTATTTTATCCAGTGCGAAGCCAAGAACTTTTGGGCCACTTTCTCTCCTCCTTCACAGGCCCAAAGAAGCATCAGTGACAGAAGCAGTGTGAAGAGCAGGAGGCAGAGAATGGATGGGCATCACCAGAGCTGGGCAATTTTGCTAGTTTGCTGCTGCATATTTGTAGAATCGTAATACTTAAAACCAGCATAATGTCCACAACACCTTAATGAAATGTACCATTTCCACTTTATTTGAAGCCTACTTCCTTTTGTTTGGTATCAGTGGAGACATATTTACAAGCAGAAAAGCACAAGAGCTCAATTGTCTTATGCTGCCTCGCTTTTCTTTGCTCAAAAAAATCTGCTCGCAAGCGCGCAAAATAATCTGCAGCCCTTTCAGGATTATAAGTATACAGATTTTCTAGGAAATGGGCCCTGAAGAAAATATTCAGTCCTCTCTTCAGATAAATATTCAGATACTTTATTCAGCTAGAATAGCACAAAGGAAGGAAAATAATGTACAGCCTGGGAAGACATGCTGATCCAGCCTGTAACAGCTTGCTGCTGCTGGCAAAACAAACAGCCTGTCCAGTATGTTCCCTCCTTTCTTGTGCTGACTGGTTTGTTGGATCCCTTAATGAACTGCTTCACCTTAATAACCTGGCAGAAAACATCCTCGTTTCTTCTGACCAGTGTTTGACTTGTGAGGAAGTTTACAGAGGAGCTAAGCAAGTGCCAGAGCTGACTGAAAGCATCAGGGAAAAGCACAGTGAAAGGAAAGCCCCATTTCACTGACAGAGACACTTCGGATCAGCTGTTTCATCAGACTGCACCTCAGATAAAATTTTGAGCTATCTGCTTTCAACAAGTTCTTGAGTCTTGATTAAAGGCAGGAAAAAGACTTTATTTAACAGGAAATTTTACAGCCTACCTGATAAAGCCAAGTAATTGATGTCATGACCCGCAGACTTGGCATATTTTCCTGTCTGGCCAAACCCAGTAAGTCTAGCATAGATGAGTCTGGGATTCTCCTGCAGAAGGACCTCTGGGCCAAGCCCAAGTCTTTCCATGACACCTTAAAAAGACATAAGCAAGGAATTCTAATTCATGTTTAATTTTAATACTCAAAACATAATGGCTCAAAGTTAGATTATACAACAGCAGAACTCAACTGCACTTTATGAAATAGCACGTTCTGCTTCAGTGTTCATGTTACAACGTGAACATTACAAATTACCAACATACTGCACAAATTTTTAATATAAATCAAGCGGAAATCAGGCTTCGGGGATCTCTTTTTCAGCTTTTTTTCCTGTTTTACTTCTCCAAAAGACTGACAGAAAACCATGCAACACTGGATGAGAGAGAAAGCTACCAAAGTTTTGTAAAACAAGGAAAAAAGAGAAAGAGCAAACTCTTACATTTTCCATATTAAAATCACTTGAAATTTCATCCGTATTTCCCTGGAATATCCTCTCCTCACCATTTCTCAGTACCTTGTGTTCTTGTGTGTTTTAACTCACAGATGTGAATGGACCATGCCACTATTCCACAGATGATCTGCAGGAACCACACACAAGTAAATGTGTTCTTTTTTAACGCAGGGAATAAGGAACTTCTAGAAATCAGTGAAATATAAGTTGAATCAGCATGCATTTACAGAAATCAAGACTAAAATTTTAATCTTGAAGTCCTAAAATACTGGTTTTAAGAGAAGAAATTTGAATTGCAAATAAACTATACTTTCTTATTGGTTCAGTGCAGCTTGGCCATGACCTATGATCTATATTGGCACTGCAGGGCCACACATTTTGGAATGGAAGGGATAGCGCAATTTCAATGCGTGTTCCACCCCAGAATCTATTACTTCAGCTTGTTTCACAAAACTAATCCATGATGTTAATACACCTTCAATTCCATGAAGATCCATTTCCATTGTATGAATTACTGGGCAGTGGCAAGTGATTACTGCCAAGTAGAAAGCAGTGAAATTTGGTAAAGTGCATGATTTTCAAACGCACAAGTGAGAACAGGTGACAAATAACCCCTCTGGTGTCACAAAGTCATTGCTGTAAGGTCAATGGTACATATGCCTTGAAAAAACTTCTGCCACTTGGGCCCTCACCTTCTCACTGTTTTCCACCAGCCTCATGATAGGTCATGGATTTGCCTAGTTCACTTACAGGCCCCTAAAACCTAATATTTAGTTACAAAATTGCCTGCACTTCCAACTGAGAAAAAAAAACCAGCAAGTGCCCATAAAACTGAAGAAAACAATATTTCATATGGAAAAACCAGGAGATTAGCTACAAAGAAGTGGAATTAACCTTCTGGGGAGTAAAACAAACAACTTCAAGATAAGAAACATAATAATAAATTTGTTTTACAAATGAAAAGAATTACTTGTGACACACAATCTCTCCATGATGTGCGATGTCTAACTGATAAAAGTCTCCTATTTCTAAACTGTCTGTAAAATCCTCAAAACATTTCAGCTAGCTCCTCAATGAAGCATGATCACAGAATCACAGAATGGTTTGGGTTGGAAGAAACCTATAAAGGTCACCCAGTCCAACCCCCCGTCGTGAGCAGAGACATCTTCAACTAGATTTGTGTACACAGAGCCCTGTCCAACCTGACCTTGATGGCATTTTTCCTAACAGAACAGCAACCTCAAGGAACATTGGGGGATACTGACATAACCATCACGTGAGTGCCTGTGTATGGTTTATAAACGAATCGAGCATGGTCAATCTGAAAAGCCTATGGATCTTAAAACGGCTTCAATTTTGCTACTGAAAATGAGGTGTTAAGCACCTCTAAATGTGGTAAATTAGTAAGTATGCACACTGTAATTATAAAATGAACCAAAAGTTCTCTTTAAAAGACAGTTTTGAATAACTGAAAATTTCTGTAATTGAACATTTAAAGGATCTGTCTTACTTTTAACCTGATCTTAAAAACGGAAAGTACTTGCAAAAATACAAGAAAAGTTTTCATACAGTAGATTTAAGACTGGCAGGAAGTTATTAGTTTGTGGAAAGCAACTTCCTAAAATTAAATATAATCTCTGAAGATGAAGACTGTAGTTCACAACCTGGATTTGATCCTGAATCAGAGTGACCTTGTGTAACAGAATCATATGACTCTGTTTAGCACGTGCTCTTATATTCATCTCCCTGGGATACGTGCTTTGTAAATGTGCAACCACAATGTCAGATCCGTTGTCTTCAGAGGAACTGTAAGCTCAGACTCTGACCTGCACAGCAACCTTACAAATGCGAGCTGGACTTTAGCAGCAGGACTGGACATCACACAGGATGGGTGCCCCCAGCTCGGTGTGACCCCTGGGCTCGGACACTGTGCCACCACTCCAGAGCCCCCAGCTCGGTGTGACCCCTCGGCTCGGACACCGTCGTGCTCCTCCAGAGCCCGGCCGGAGGCACAGCCCTGGCTGAAGCGCTCTCCGCGGCCCTTCCCTGCGGTTTCACATGGCTNCGGAAGGGCTCGATGAGCACGTCCGCCCCGCCGCACAGCCGCCTCAGCGCCGCGGCGCCCTGCGGCCGCTTCAGGTCGAGCGCCAAGGAGCGCTTCCCGCGGGCCTGCACATCTTCGTGCCCAGAGGCCGCGCGGGACTGGGACAGGCGGTCGACTCGCACCACCTGCGCCCCCAAGTCGGCGAGGATCATCCCGCAGAGCGGCGCGGGCGCCAGCCCGGCGACCTCCAGCACCCGC